>JANVCC010000049.1:23384-101300 GCA_025345505.1 Todiramphus chloris collaris | reverse complement strand
TTCGGGGCTGAGTCGCGGCGCCCCCGGCCCGGCCTCCTTCCCGGGGCGCGGCGCGGCCATGCGGCGCAGGGAGGCCGGGCCGCCCGTGGCCGCCGAGACTCCGGGAGGCCTCGCCGCGGGGGGACGGCGGAGCGGTTGTGGCGCACCCGGCGGAGCGGTCCCCGGGAGGCGGCCCGGGTGGGAGCGGCTTGTGGGCAGCAGAGGAGTCGCTCCGCGGGGCCTCCAGCGGCCCCGAAACCAGGTGCCGAGAAAGCCCCGAGCACTGAAGTGTGTTCGCGTTGTCAGGTGTCGCTGGGACTTGTGGTCCTTGCTGGCAGCGTTATTATAAAAAAGCAAGCCCCTCCTGGGCGATTGCACTGTGCGGAGCGAAACCGCAGCGCTGACGTGATCGAGCCTTTTGTCCGCGCCGGGGGTGCAGCTCAGGGCTGGTGCTCAGTCAGCAGCCTGCCCGGCCTGCTGCATGCGGGGAGCCTGCTCTTGCCTACTTGGTTTTCAGCGCCGCTAAATAAAACGCACACGCTCAGCTCCTGGTGCTTCAACAGCACAAGGGGTTATGGCTTCCTGAAGCCTGTCAGGCAAACCCTCTCTGGGTTCAAGCCACCTCAGAGGCCACCACCATAATCACATGTTATAAATGAACATCGAGTTAGCACTTGAAAAGTTGAAAGACCCGCTGCACACCACTCACTAAAGCTTCCCATTTCATTTGTGTTTTGGAACCACTGATAGAGGGAATCAAGGTCCATCATTTGCATTGGGTTTTAAAGAATCCATCACAGAATCACTATGGTTGGGAGTCCAGCCATGATCTACTCTATCTCATCTCATTTGGGACTTTGAACGTGCAACTTTGAACATGTCAAACAGCAGACCAAGCCCTATTTTCTACAAGAAAAAAAAAGAATTCTTTTAAAATTGAACAACTTGTGTCCAGAGGCAGGAAATTAAATATTCTCAATAAATAGAACGTACCTTTTTTTTTAAAGGAAGGTAGAAACCTATTATTTTTATTGAATTTGTGTCTTGTCAAATCTGCTAAAAATTTTCAGTCTTTAAGTCATCTTAGAATCATAGAATGGTTTGGGTGGGAAGGGACCTTTCAAGGTCATCAAGTGCAACCCCCCTGCAGGGAGCAGGGCCATCTGCAGCTAGAGCAGGGTGCTCAGAGCCCCGGGCAACCTCCCCTGCAATGGTGCCAGGGATGGGGCAGCCACCACCTCTCTGGGCAGCCTGGCACAGGCTCTCCCCACCCTCAGCACCAAAAATCTCTTCCTTCTCTCCAGTCTGAATCTCCCTCTTTTAGTTTAAACTCACCACCCCCTGTCCTGTCCCAACTGGCCCAGCTCAAAACTCTGTCCCCATCTTTCTGACAGGTCCCTTGAAGTCCTGCAAGGCCCCCAGAAGGTCTCCCCTTGGGGAGCCTTCTCCTCTGCAGGCTGAACCCCCCCAGCTCTCCCAGCCTGGCTCCCAGCAGAGGGGTTCCAGCCCTCCCAGCATTGCTGGGGCTCCTCTGGCCCCGCTCCACCAGGTCCCTGTCTCTGCTGTGCTGAGCACTCCCGAGCTGGCCCCAGCACTGCAGGGGGGTCTCACCAGAGCAGAGCAGAGGGGCAGGATCCCCTCCCTCAGCCTGATGGCTACAGTATTTTTTCTGATGCAAAGATCATGCAGACTAGCTCTACTTCATACCTACTTTTTTTCCCCAGCATGCTCAATAAATGAAGATTGTGTTAATATGAGAACACAAATTCGGATATAAATCAGGAAGGGAGCAAGCCAGGCTCTACTAGGCAGTTCAGCAGAGTCCTGCTGAGTGAACTGTTTTCTTTAATTTGATTACAGGATTCTGCTGGGAATAATATAAACTGAGGTATGTTGGGAATTGATATCAGATTCATAATAACACTTTGCATGTCTCTAAAAATTACAGTTCATTCAACAGATGTCCAAGTGCCTTTTAAGTGCCCATAATTAAATCCTCAGGGTCTGCAGAAAGGAATTTCTCTTTTTTCCCCAAGGAATAATATTGTTGTAACTATATGTGCAACACATATAATTTTTAAACTAAAGGCTTATAAAATGCATTGATTTACTTTCCAATGTGATGTTTCCTCACCATGCAGCATGATATGAGAAAAGAGAAAATCCAGAATAGTTCTCACCTGATAAAAAAGGAGAATGAAGTTTTAAGAGACAAGGCCTTGCCTCACCCCGGACTACGCTGGGAGTAATGCTATAGAGAGTAATAAAACTACGCGGTGGCAGGAGATGGAAATGGGGTCCATAGGCTTTGTCTGTGTCATGTAAATATGCAGGTTTCACCGAAACCAGAACGTCTGTGCTGTGTCTACATAGGGTAAAACATCAGTATAATTGGATTGATGTAAATTGATGTAATGTTTCTACACAAAAAGTCACAGGGTCCCTACGAGCCTGTTTTACAAAGTTTTCTCCCTCATCTGACTCATTGTTACACTGCGACTTTCTCAGACTAGGTCAAGCAAGTCTGCTCCATGAAAGAGTTCCATTTGTTTCTGACATAAATTGATATTGGCAGAAGAGATCCAGAATAATAAAGGTTTCTGCTTGTGATTTTAATGAATGATAGAGGATGCCCACAATGCCAGATTTGGCTCCAGGAATGTTAGGTGTGAGCTGTCTCTGAATTCAAGTGGCTCTGTGGAGACTTCTTCATTACTGTGCTAACAACATCATATATGATGGGCAGAGCCTGATTCTGCTTCTACTGGGACTTGTATTCCAATGATTCTTCGTAAGACTGAGGTAACTGTTTGGGGGATTTAATCATTCTCTTTCAAGAAAACGATGAAACTTCAGATGATAAAAGTCTAGCTATTTTCTTGCCAGACTTAAGGAGACATAGTTCAGCATCCAGGAAACCAACGTTTTCTCCGCAGTGCTAAGGACAGGAGCCATGATGCAAGTGAAGCTGCATGCCAGTGAAACAAGCCGGTCCAGAGCAACGGTACTGCCACTCGCAGTGTGTCAGGCGCTGGCCCTGCGCACAGGAAGTCACAAACCGCATGTCAAACAGCCTACAAACAGTCTGGAGGGGCAAGACAAAGCAAAGTGGATTCTACGGCATGACAGACACTTCTTTCTCACCCCGGCCACTTCTTTTGTCTTTCTGCTCTATTACTCATAGCACTGGCCAAACAAAATACCATTCATGCCACTTGGAAAGACTAGGGTTCCCTATGACAGGCGCATGATCTCTACACTTTACTTCCTCTCCTGATTCTTCCTTTCCTCTTCCCCTTCCCTGTTGAGCGAGAGGACAAGACATTTGAAACATCTGAGCCACATGGTGCTCCAGCTGCAGTGCCCTGAGGAATTCCTGCTGTGAAGGTGATGCACCAAGATCTTGCCTCCCCCACAGACCTCTCCTTTGCCAGCTTCTGAGCAGGGATGGCCGTATCGAGCAGGCACTTTGCTGAGCCCTCTCTGCCCGGCCATGCGTGAGAGCAAGCACATCAGTGGATTCCTTGAGAGATGCAGGCAGGGGTTATCTCTGCTGCCTGGCTGCAGGATGAGATTCCAAGGGGCAAAAAGTGTCAGCTGACTAAAGATCCTCCCTGCAGGAGGTTGTAGAAATGAGTAACACTACCCAGGGCCTCAAAAATGTTGTAATTTCCAGACTGCTCAGAGCCTAAGTAATATTAAAGTATTTCAGAATTAGATTAGACCAGGATGACATTAAGCATTCTCCTGGGAGGAGGTCTGGTATTTCACTGGGGATTTATTGTCTTGGTTTCACTTACATCAAACCTTTTGTAGTACCTTCTTTTAAGCAGAAAAAGCACGTGAATTATTTGGTCTGAAATACCAGAATTATTGAGCGTGAGCACTTAAACAAGAGGCCATTTCATCAGTTTACAGTCTTTTTGCACTAACGCTGAATAACTTGAAATGCCCTTTGCATAGCTTTGACAGAAGATAGAGGCCTTACCCCATCCAGCTTGCCACAGTGTGGTTAAAAAAGTCAAACAAAAAGAACCCCAAAGGAAGGTGATTCAAACCAGTTGGTGTGTTTCAGAGGGCTAAAAGAAATTTAGTTTGATTCAGAGAGACAAAGGTAGGCACAAAATGAAATTATTGCCATAATATGATAACTACACCTTCACCGCACAGTAGTCCTGGATTGTCCTCTATTTAAAATTAAACAGTTTGGTTACAAGCTATTCTTTGAATGGTAGGTAAGATTCTTTTTCCTGCTCTTACAGTTTCCTTCTGCTCAGACATTAATGCCTACAAGTTCACAGTGAGATGCCTTCGATGATGATCTTAGATCATTTTACTGTTTGATTGTGTTTAGAGGTAAAAAGCAACTTCTCTCCCAAACAAACAAAATCACTTTACAAACACCGTTGCCTCTTTAACACCTTTATGCCTTTGGCATCAGGGTAATCTCTTGCAGTGATTCTCAGGCTGGGGAGGATGAGAGTGTCACAGGAATGGGAGAGCATACCACATCTATGGAGGCAGGATTTGAAAAGGCTGAGAATACTTCTGCTCCAGGAATAATTCAGCTGCCGGGACAGGGCAGAAGCTGATGATGCCATTGTGTGTGTGACCCATTTATCTGACTCCTTTTCCAGCTCAAGGCATGGAGCTTATTACAGTGTATGGTCCCATCTCCTGGCTTGTTCATTCCCCAGAGCAGAAGTAACTGGAACTGCCTGTAATTTCCAGGCATTTGAGTCTGCCAGTTGCTCTGTAAAGCCATAGTTCCCTACAGCAGATAAGTCCCCCACTGCCAATGAGGCCCCTGCAAGGAATAAGGGAGAAGGCAGGACTAGGCACAATGACTTATTGTATCGCCCACCCTACTCACCTCACCCTGTGTGTCTGGGGCTATGTTGTTTGAACAAGAGAAGACTAAAGAGGAGACTTTCAAACCAGAGAAAAGGTGTGCAATGTATGCAGTGGCCCTAAGAAAAAAGTGTAAGAACCATCCATCTGCTAGAATTGTCTCCTCTTCAGTTATTCTTTCTATGTACCATATGGGAGCAAACGCTCGTGTGTTGTTGCTTGCTTTCTACACCTTGTACTGCTTGTGGCAATGGGGGGAACAAAGGGAATTCTAATGGCTATTCTGGGACCTTGCTCCAAATATTTACAAATAACAGGTAACATAACTATCAAGAACAAAACAATGAACGTGAACATATTTTGCCAGTTTGTGTGAAAGGTACTAGTGTAGAAATGCTCTGCAATCTATGCAGAACCGGAGCAATGGGAGCTTTAGAGACTGACCCTGGCACCTTCTGCTCAGAGCAGAGAGGTGGGGTAAGTCCCACTGGTCTGTTCCATCTCAAACTAGTGAAGAGAAATTATTCCTGTGGGTGATGGGAGGAATCAAACTAGGTCTTTCAGTTTAAGAAAAGATATCTAATCCAAAAAGTAGCTCCAGTGGTATTTATTCTGATAGGTTTGATGGTGTGATGTGTATCCAAAAGGAAGCATCCTTGCTCGCGTGTATTTCTCAGGAGCCATTAAGCATTTACAGTAGTCAGGGTCAGCTAAAAACATACTGGAAGCAGGGAGCTAGCTGTGAAATACTACCTTATCAGCTTCATTTTATGCGCCTAAGGCAGTCCACAAAGCCTGTGGGACACACACCAGAGCTGTCTAGACCAGCAAAGCTGCACTGTAAACAAACCATGGCAGAAAAAACAGTTAAAGCCCCAAAATCTAACAAAACCTGTTGCTTTGTTCTTCATCCACCTTAATTTCTTAACAGGACAATCCAAAGCTTTGTAGGCATAAAATCTAGCAAATCTTTTGTTCAATAAGGCTCAGACCAGCAAGAGCTTACACACAACACTAATAGGCTTTGCTGTAGAAAGGGAGGTGACTTGGAGTCTTCTGGAAAGATCTTCACAGTTTCAGTACCCCAAAGAAACAGGAGCTCTTGGAGCTTTCCCCTCTCTCCCTCCCTTTTTCCTCCTCTGCCACCTTCTCAGATGACTGGTGTGGAGCCAAGATGATGGCACCAGTGTGATGACCATGTTCCTTCCATGCCTGCCAGAGAATGTGAGTGCCCAGTCCAACATCCAGGGCTGAGCACCAGGCTCCAGATGGCTCTGATGCAGGTAACCACTGGATAGGAGTCCATCGGGACTGTGTATACTTGCACTGGCATTTTCTGAAAGCTTCAACATGTCATAATCAGGAGTAATTGTGCCCAAGATGGTGAAAAGGGGACATAGAAGGACCAAACTGAGTGCCACTGAAGAGGAACCAGGGAGAAGCCAGTTCTGAGAGGGATTTTCAGGTCAATATCATTTGGCTGTTTAAAATGAAACCCCTCCTGAAGGCATGTGGGTCACCAACACGTGCAATGAGATATCGCAGCAGGACTCTCTCTGCAGACAGAGCCTGATCATGGCAGGAGATAGCAAAGGCAGGCCAGCAATGGTGTGACGCATTGGCAGCTTTTACTCTTTGCCCGTAAAGGTTTTAGTTCATGAAAAAACTGTAGAGACTAGCTGGGCTTTTTGTGTTTTGTTCATCAGGTGACAAAGGAGGAGCTCTGCAACCAGAGAGGAAAAAGACCTTGCAAAAGACTCATCTTGAATCTCCAGTGATATCAACAGAGTTGTATCAGGGCTGAATTTGACCCACTGAGAATAATGAAATGACAGCAAATTATTTTGGCAACTGGTTCCAAATTTATTAGAAATATCAGTTCTTTGCACAGGTGCCAGTAGTTTGCCAGCCCTGGTTCAAGGGAAGAAGCTTACTGATTATAACCAGAGACAAATAGTCTTTGTTGAGGCTCTTGCATGCACAGTCTGCTCAGTGACCCTGTTTCCTGTCTGCAAAATGCTGCTCACTGCCTTCCGACATGTGCAGGGAGGCCCAAGCGAATGTCCCATCGCTTCACTATTCCCATCCTAAGCATGTCTCCCCTTTGCCTTCATCAACAGCATAGCAGGGCCACTGTGGGAGCAGGAAGATGATTACTCCTCCAAGAATCATATCATAAGTAGCAGTTATCTGTCTGGAAGCGGCAGCCGGTGAACAGGCTGTGTGCTGGCCTGGCAGCCCTGCCTCTGATGTGGTTGGTGCTTTGGGCTGTAGCGCATTTCGCTGCAGGCCAGTGTGGTGCTTAGGCTGTAACTGAGATAGGCTGGGAAGTTTTCACACATCCCCATTATCACCACCTTTAGCTCTCCCGGAGATTACCAGCTCCTCAGTCACCAAAACATAGAAGTAAAATACATCTACATTAGCTTTTCAGTTCAGATCAGGAGTTTGGTTTTGAAGTGAATTTCCTTTTCACTGCCTTTTGCTTCCCATTGTGGTGCAGTCTCATAACTGGTGAATGGAGCTCTCTTTGGATTAAAATAAACCAGAATATATGATTCTAGGGGTGCATCTATTATGCTTCAGCTATTGTCAAGAATTCAGTCAATTGGACCAGAACAGAACAAGTCCAAACCAAGCTCCCTCTGAAACACATTTAGTGTGAATGTTAGATATTCAGCAGCAGCTCTTTTGTTTTCCAGATCTGCTTCTATTACAACACACTACTTGTTGATGTAGACATGCTTACCTGTCATTTTTTGCAGGATGGATTTTCACCTGGACCAAGGTGGCAGAACTGAGTTAGGGGGCAAGGAGATAAGCAGATTTACTGGCACCTCTGCGGGGATGGTAACCTCCAAGGCAGACAGTCTAAACTGCAGCCAGAATAGCACCTTCAGCCTCAGCCCATCTGAGCCATCCCTGAGAACCAGGCTAGCCTGTGGGTGCACCAAGCACCAAACTGCAATTCTGAATTGGCTCCTAAATTCTTCTTCTTCCCTCTGCAGAATGCCACAGGCTCACACGTGGACTCAGGATTGACTGAATGACATCAAATTCCTCCTGGAACGCGCGTGTGCAGCTCCGCAGCTCCCTCTGCTTCTCCAGGGCTCCAGGACTGACTCAGTGCTCCAGGCACTCCAGCTCCTACAGAGAAGCAGAGCAGGGAGGAAGCTCTCAGTCTCACCACTAACATTAAGACAATTCTCCCCACTGTACTGAAACTTGGTCAAGTGAATTAATGCACTGGAACATAGTGCTCAGACAGACATAAAGAGGAAAAAGAAAACTGGCCTGTGTTTCCAGGTAGTGTCGTATAATGTGGAAGATGATCTCAGCACTAACGGTTTCAGACAAAGTTTACCAGTTCTTTCCATCTAAGTCTTGGCTCCATTCATTTTGCCTGAGACTTAGACCTATTTTTGGAAGCCTTAAAAATATCCAGGGAGTTGCCAGCCATTTTATTCCAATGCAGGAACATTATATACTGAAGACATTACTCTTGGCTCCTACTCAGATGGCAGGTTTTTTCCAGGTGAACACCAAACCCTGACCCATAACAATGTCATCTAGGTACATACTGCAGCTGTTTCTGGGCTAGAACATGAAGCAGACTCAAAAAAGCCTCAGAATGTTATTGTGTGGGAGATGCCTAGGGCAGTAGTCTAATCTGGGATTGTTCATGCTACCTCTCCCACCCAGCTGATTCACTCGCAAGTGAAGGGAATTCCTTCCCACCCAGTTGACACTACAGAGTGTGATCTGCAGTCAAGCCTGCATGACTGCGAGAGATACGCACCCACGGTCAGCCCTCACTCCCCACCCCCCTGCATCCGGTTCTTTTCCCCACAGCAAAACACGAAGATGTACCACGCAGCACACAGATACAGATACATAGATATATAGGTATATAGATGCATAGATATGTGCATACATACAGTGTTCTTAGCTGTTCTCTGTCCCAGAAATGTCTGCCTTCAGCAAGAGACACAGAGAAGCAGACACTCGGTCCCAATTATGCCTCATCTGTTTTAGGATAATTTTTCTGTCTTCATAGGGAACACAGACTTCCGCTTTTAAAACACAGCTATAAATTAATTAACTTACTTCCTTTGGCTTACAGGTTGGGTTTTTTTTTCTTTCACTCAACCTATTCTGTGTGTTTGTTTGTTTTTAAGAAAAGAAAATCCCCTGAGTTAAAATGATAAGGAAAAAAAACCCTCCAATGTCAAAACTAGTTTTTCAAGTCCAAACACATTATTTTGAGAAGATCCTCAAGCCCAGGATCCTTCCCCCTTCCCCACCAGAAACCTCCTTCCTCAGCAGTCCTCGAGGCAGGGAGGATGAGCTTACTGATGTTTGTGCAGAGCTTTGAAAACACAAAAATTCTCTGGGTAATCCTCTTTCAAAAACCACACAGACATCAAGATACAGAGGTTTCTCTCAGTGAAGTGCCAGTGTACAGCTAAAAACAATCATTAAGGGAAAAGGACGGCTCCTCAAGAGTGCAGGAGCTATCAAAAGTCCTCACAGAAGCCAAGGAAGAGGATGGCCTTCCAACAGTCCCCGGGCTGAGTCTCAGCATGCTGAATTTGTGTGTTTGTCCGCGTGCCAAAAGCCAAAAGCCAAAAGGCTTTCTGTGGTGGTCCGAGAGAGAAGCAGCAGGGCCAGGGTCAGGCTGCCCCTCCCTGAATCTCAGCACAAGGCTCCCCTTGTCACAGGTCAGCGAGTCTCCCTGAGCTCAAAGGGCAGCATCTTTTCTGAGGAGTGGTGGGGCTGGCAGCGGGTGCAGCGGTTTCCTACAGCACCAGTTACTGGCGGTATCAGTGGAGGAGCCCCGTGGCTCAGGGCACCCGAGGCTCTGCTCCTCTGTAGGGAGAAGCAACCTGCCTCTCACGGGGCACTGAGGGCTACTGGAGGCTGCCTAACTGTCCTCTGCTGCCAGGCACCGTGAAGGAGATGAGTACCTAACCTGAACCAGTCACCAGGCACTTGCTTCTTTGGGAGGATTTGAAGCTTCTTCTTGCTTGTATTCCCTTCTTTCTCTTCATGTTGCTCGTTGCAGAACCCCCAAAGTCAGAGAACAGACCTACATGTTTCCAAAACCCAGAACTAGAAAAGGTGTTTGAGCTTCTTCATTTCCTAGCTGCATCCAAATCACTGACTTCATACTTAATGAAAATGTCTGCATTATTATGATTATAATTAGAGAATTTGTTAAAAAAAAAAAAAAAGAAGAAGAAGAAGAAAAATAAATAAATTTAAAACAAGAATATGAGACACCCACATGCATCCAGTTCCAGGAGTGCACATTTGTAAAAATGCTAAGGATATTAAAACCTCAAGATTAAATCACGAAAGCTGGCAATATTGCTTCCCTTTAACCTGATGGATGACAAATTCTCCACTGATACAGCTCCAGAGTTGCAATAACAACAACTTGAGCTCCATATTTCTGAATGTGATTAAACTACCACTACTTTGGAAGAAGATTTAGCTTTAAGCTTTATGTTATATTAGATATTCTCCCTGAAGGACTGGTCCACACTATTGACTTCATTTAATACTCTAAAACTACGAGCCAATCTCCAGAAAACCATTATGCATTTCATAAATCATGAGGTCTGTTGTTTTTAATTGTGTCATTTGCTAGCTGGCTTTTTCACCTTAGTATGAGACATCTACCTGCACTATGAAAAGACTTTTTTTTTTTTTTTTTAATTAAGCTGAGATTCTGATCTGGTCATGGGAGTCAATCAGGTGGGTGTTTAAGGTTTTTATTCCAGATGATAATAGCAGAAAAGGGAGCAATTTATCTTTACCTCTCCCAAGCTGTTAATAGAAAGTTTTCCACTGTGTTCTCTAGGAGTTAAATAATGAACAATAGAAGCTTGTTGGGTTTATTCCCTTCCACTGTGACAGATTTCCATCTTCTGCTTGAGTTGGTATATGAACAGCTAAGAAATTTTCCTAGGCCTTATTTGCCTTTGTCCGTGACAAAACCCTAATGCAGCTGTAATTATAGGGCTTCCCTCAGTTCACACCCATCCTTCCTGTTTCCTCAGGGGATTTACACCAGCAAGGTTAAAATTGCACAGCTGAACTGTACAAGAACCATTTATACTTTTTACTTGGCTCTAGTTATGAAAAATCAATAGTAAGGAGAGCAGAAACCACAGACCTTTTGATATTTTTTTGTTTACTGGCATTCACCCACATGGTTGTGTTTGCCATGGATTATTCTGCTATGGGAACTGCTGCTGGCACAAGTGGATACAACACAGCACTTCAGAGGAGGTAAGAAATCCAGAGGGTTGCTGGTGTTCCCAGAGGAGACATAAATTTACCTGCTTTGATGCATGGAAGAGCAGTGTATCACAGAAGTAAATCATCTTCTTTCCCTCCATACCTGCAGGAAGTAGCTTTCTTGTTTCCTTTTGCAGTCATGGGAACAGAGAAAGAAGTTTACAGGGGGGCACAAAATGTCATCCAGCATTATTGAATCCCCTTTTTGTGGACCACAGTGAGCTGCAGAACATCATACATTCCTTGATACACAGGCAGCAGAACACAGGCTGTTTTTCTGTGAACACTAATACTGGATCCACACTGTTCTCGATTGCTGACAGTAAAGTTTTCTTCTGCAGTGGGCAAGGACATTTCTGTCTGATTACCTCAGTCATTCTGAGTTTTGCTGACTTCATGATTTAATGCCAGCACACTTCAGCAGAGACAAGATTTGATCTGGCATACATCTATAGGGGCATAGACAAGTGATGTTTGATCCATCTTCCTGGGACAAACAAGTTCAGGGGTGGGCTTTTTTGAATAAATTTGAACCAGAAAAAGAGCCACCTCTGAACTGTCTCCTTGTATCACCAGGCTTACGTGCTTCTGCTCTGATACTTACAGAGTCTTAAAGCTCAGTTTACTGCCCTGATGAATGACTGCTCTTCCAGATTCTGTTCCACTTTGGCTTTGCCTACCTTTCCACAATAAAGGGAGTCAAAATTTCCAGGATGATTCACCCTGGCCATAAGCAGAGATAATCCCGTACAAATCAGTGGGAATCAAGCACACTTTGTTGCTGTCCCAAACTTGTCATCATGACCTAAACTGGTATCATTTCTATTTTGTCATCTTTACTAATCTTCTCTCTACATCACTTGATATTTGTCATAGTGGATGAAGTATTCCCATAAATGCCAATCATATTACACCGCGTGCCATTTTTATCTTTGTCATACCCAGGAAACATGGCATCACATCAGCCACAGAACTGAAATGGGCAATGTTCAGCATCAAAGGCTCACTAGCTGTGTCTAAAACCACGTGCCACTAACCTGCCCTGCAGAGAACTGAAGCAGCCTGCAGTGTATAAGCACAACGAGCAGTCTTGTGTAGGCAAGAGACTCCTGTGCAGTGGGAATGAAATGAGAGAGACTCGGCATGACCCGAGCTTTCTCCTGTGCGAACAAGGATCGATATCCTAGAAGCATGCAAGACAGTATTTTAGATGAACGCTCACACCACACAAAGTTCCACAGCTACCTCCCCCAACACCCTGCCACCGAACTTCAATCACCCATCTATTGCCAGGTACTCAGACATGCTGCTGGCTCCCCTCTCACACAGCAGGCCACGTGTTTTCATAAGACTCAGCAAAAATCCCAGAGACAGAATAACTGCACGCTAGATGTGGCAAATTCAGTGCTTGGAAGAAGGAGCTCCTTCCCTCTGCTGCCAAGCCCACGTGATAACCTCAGCACTCTGATGAAATACAGAATAACAGAAGTTAATTCAAAGCCTCAACATCTCACAGCTATCACAGTGGTATCTGTGCTATTTGCTCTCCTGGTGCCTTGCTCACAGCAGAGCTGGGCATAAATATGCAGGTTCCTGATGCTGTCATCAGAACCTTACCCTTGATTGCATTGGATGCAAGGTCCTCACATAGTTGTGCATAGGCTTAAGTTCACTTCAGTTCCCAGTGCTGCACTGTGCAGCGCTGGAAATGAAAAGCAAATTAGTTAACAAGTGAGAGTCATCTTGTATATATATCTTTGAAAAGAGCTTGGCATGGTGAAGAATCAAATGGCTTGGTTCTCCAAAAATAGCTTATGGGGAACAACCCACTTTTGTATTCCAGTAAGTCCAAGTAAGAGTAATAACAGCAAAACTTACACTTGATTGTTATTTTTTGTCCAGTAAACTGCAAGACCATCCTGTTTCTTTTTAATGTCAATCCCAAGTATGTTTTATTTATTTTACCTGCTTGTATTGTTCTTCTCCTGCTTGACTTTCTTCTGACTTGTCAAGTCTACTTCATGGTAAAACAAATATTTTCTTATAATCCTTGGAGGCAGGTTTGGTTTAAAACCACATTAAGAGAACACATTCTGTTCTGTAAGGTAGTACTTCATTTAATCTCCACACCTCAGTTTCCATACATATAAGATGGAAACACTAATTTCTCCTGTTTCAAGAACAAAAAGCTACCCTGTACTTATTGATATTTGACAAGTAGTTGGCCAGTGTGCAAGGGAGGGTATGAGTCCAAATGATTACAAATACAGCACTGCATTTATGAAGTTTGTTACCTTCCATAGGAAACTCAAATTTTGCAGCTATCCTACTGTGGTCTGTCTGAAAGGCTGCCCCAAAGAGACTATAGCTGGATGGTGTGGTATGGAGTCAGCCCAGTGATTATCCCTCTCAGAAAAGTTATGAGAGCCTATCTCTGCGAACCTGATTCAGTTCTTCCTTACAGTGGTGCAGACTGAGTGCAGTGATTCAGGATTAACTGTAACTAAGAAACAAATCTGACCCGTTGGGTCAAATTCCAGGCTCAGAAGAGCTTGGCTCTTCACTTTCCAGGTAAATGTCTCTGTTGATTTAATGCTCAGAAAAGGATGAAGAATATTTCACTGCCAATCTCTGCTATATTGAGGAATAGCTTCACCTTTCAAAATTATCAAATTAATACCCTATTGGACTCTTTTATATAATCCACAGCTTTCGACTTAATTACCTTTTTTGTAGAGTGATTAGGAATAAAAGTGGGTACTATAAAAAAAAAGGATATCTGCAAAATACAAACTGATGTGATTTTGGTGAGGGGATTCCTTGTGCTTGTCTTCAGCTAAGAGCATTTCTTGTATGTCAGCTCTGCTTCTAAAGTAACCATGGTTCAAGGCATCAATATTTCATGAGGCATAAACGGTTCCCCTTTAGGAAAAGTAAAAGCAGTTTTTCCTGTTTGTGAAATCTCCACGTTGCCAAGAACAAGAAAGCTTTCGAAACTCTATCTTTGCTGCTTGCAGAGCTTCACTGCCTTATAGGGTCTGAATCCCCTGGATTCACTCTGGGGGCGGGCTGGGAATGCTGGCTTTCCTCCTTCTGGGTGATTCTGGAAGGCCCACAAATGATGTCATGGTACATTTTAGGCTACAATAACAGGAAATCATCAAGTGTTTACACTGGCAGACTGGGCTGTGATGTGATTTTCCTCCTCTTCCTCTCTGCCCCCCCCGCCCACCTCGCCCCTGCCATTGACTTCCTTGATATATCTGCTTCCTCCTATTAAAATACTACAAGGTGACAACACTGGGGGAAGAAAAGGAAAGTGGGGGAGGGAGACAGAAAGGCATATTTTAAAAGGATGATTCCCCTTGTATCGCTTGCACAGAGCACAATCCCCACCTCCCCACCGGCCCAGCAGATGCTGTGTTAGTACAGCAGCCCAAACACATCAGAAACTCAGACTGCCGAGGCACTAGAGGATGTACCTCTCCAAGATGTAGAAATGAAAAAGAAACTCTCCCCTTCCAAGCACAGATGAGTCACAGAAGATATCTCCCCAGCAAAGTTTTGCTTCTGAATTTCCATGTGGCTGGGGACACTGTGCCACAGAGGCACATATGAAAATACATGGCATAGGCTGATGGACTCCAAGGAAGAGGAGGGGCTTGGGCTGGAAGAAGGATGCAAGTGAATTTTACCCAGAGATTGTGCCACAATTTAAAAGCAACACCAGGTTTCAGTCATGAGTGAGTGAAGATGCTGGGTTTGGGCTGGGTTTCAGGCACTGCTTGGACCAGGAGGAAAATGTAACGAAGTACCCAGAAGACACAGGATTCCAAATGAGGAAAACCAGGAGCACTGCAGACTAATTGGCTTTGGGGCAGTTTGTGTTTCCCATGATTATATCCTTCCAGCTGATTGCTACTGCACTGGGCTAGCAGGGTGCGTAAAGCAGCTCGGAGGTGGGGGATGCTAAGGAGGAGCTGGGGTGGCTAACTCTAGAGCAGACACCAGGATTGTTGGAGCTGAAGGAGGATATGTGAAGAGAGAGGTCGTTTACAGCAATATGGAAGAAAGTCTGAGATGAGAAAGAGGGCAAATATTAGAGAAGTTTTCTGTAAACAAAGATGTGTAAAAGAAGCATATCTCAAGATAAGCTGGGGTCTCCTTTCTACACTCTGTCACAAGACAAGGTATCCAATGAAATCGAAAAGGCAATTCACTTTAAAGACTTTTTTTTTAACACAGTATGCACTTAACCAGACATTGGATACCACCGAGACCACAGAATTTCTGTCTGTCAGGAGAGAATTAGAATTTTTACAGGTGAAAGGGTCCATAGAGTGTAACATACAGTAATCCCAAAAACAGACTGTAAGAGTTTACCCACTGGTGTGCCGACTGATTAGCTCATCTTTAGGAAACACTTTAAAGATTAAGAGTCTGCTGCACTCTAAATATTATTATTTTTTTTATTAAATATACCTCCAAGGCAGGAATGTGAGAGAACTGTGCACTCTGTGACAAGCTTTGTAACAGACAAAAAGCAACAGTCTAAAACTACAACCTGACCTACTCTTCGAAACCACACTGGCTGCCAAGAACCACATGAACAGACACGGATGTGATTCTTAACACTACTAACAGAGAGAGCACAGAGGGTCAACTCTGTGTGAGGTTGGGATGTGGGAAGGATATTCACTTCATATTTTGCTCCTTAATGAATGGTAGGATGGAGATTTGTTTCAAAGAAACCCAAGCAAACAGGAGATTAAAGTCAGAAAAAGCAGAAGTTACTCCGGGCACAACCTTTAGTCTGAAAAAAAGATTTTTTCAACATGTGGCAGCATCGGAGTGTTTACAACCTGCCTGGCCATAGCAAGTGGACGGGCCTCCTCAAAACACGTGCACACACATGCTCACGCACCCCCCCCCCCCACCCCCCCCCCTTATTCAGTCACCAGGGACTTCCCATCACTTATTTGCAACCTTTGTGGGATCTGAATTAAAACCTTTTCAGATAAGTAAAATGTCAAATCTAAATATATCTGGGAAAGCAGTTCTACAACTACAGAGAACACAGAAAGGCAGAAATACCTGGAAGGGGCACTATGTGCACTTCAGTGAGCAAAAGTTTAATAACACAACCATCTGAAAGTCAGTGCATCTCTTGAGTGTGCTTGTTCTTGAGTCCTGAGAAATATCCAGATTTCAGAACTTTCAATTCCTGCATATGTCAAATGCATTTGCTTTCTGTGATTCAGAGCCTGGGGCTTCACCAGGCTCTGACTTCACTGTCCGCAGCTGAATTTCCCTTTGCTGCTGAGTCACTCTGCCCACAGACAGGCTGTGCAGATGCCCTGTTCATGCAGGCTGAATGACTGTGGAAGTGTGCTGCCATACTCTGAGGGCCCAGGGAAGTCACTGCCCTCACCGGCACAACATGCTCTTGGAAGTCGTGGTGCTGGCAGTAGTCTGGGTGGCTGAGAACATTGCTTGTTTCTCTGAAAGTGCCCTGAGCTGCATCCATGGCCCCTCTCTTCCATTTCACTCATACAGGAAGCTGGACATCCCATCCCTCTTGTGAACGGCACGTGTCTCTGTAACAGCCTCTGTAGGGAATGAGAGAAGCAGTGGATGGATTTTGGCCCTTTTCATAATGAAACACTTGACCAAGAGGTTTCTTGCAAGGGACTTATGGTTTCTTCATCCCAGCCTGGGGCAGGTTTGGTCCAATATCTGCACCATGTTCAATGCACGGAGTTGTCACAAGTCTGAGAAGCACAGCAGCAAGCATGTGCTTTGGAGTATTTGGGGATGTTATGGTGTTAACATGACTGAAACCACTGGAAAATCAGCACTTTGAGTGTATAGAATATTAAGAAAACAGACTTAGAAGAAAGGGACAGGAGTACTGAGCTTTTAACTGCTTCCAGGATGTCACTGCCTGGGAAGCAAGTAGCAGTTAACATTATCTAACAGTGATGAATGGCCACTGTAAGCAGTCTGCTACCTCAGCTTGAATCCTTCTGACCTCACAAACCCTTCAACTCTGTCGAAGACACAAGATCAAACTGCATCAGCTAATTTTCTGCCACTCTGTGGCAAAAAGCATAGGGAGATGAAGCATGAAACTGTCTGCAAATCAATGCACAAAAAGGTGTGGGTTACGGCACACTTGGCTGCCTTGGTCAGGCTTCCATTTGTAGTGGCAGCAAGGAACCTCACTTTGTGCCGTTATGCCTCAAAATCTCACTCAAGCAAGAAAACTGATAACAAGGATGGCTCATTTTGTCTTGCTACAGAAGGCTTTATCCTTCCTCTCTCTGCTGATCCTGATGAGTTGCACAACACTAGTCTGAAAGTGCTTGACTGGGATGGGGACCAGCCACAAAACACTCCTTTAGAAACCAGCTTAGAAACCAAGCTCACGTGGAAGTTCCAAAGGGTGTGGGGGTCTACCAGAGATCTCCTAACTGTGAATTTATTTATCGTGCAAGGCATCAGAAACATATTGGCCCTTAACCCACTATGAGTCAATTTGTGTTAAATACTCTATTTTTTAGTGAAAGATTAAAGAGTTTTGGAATAGGGTAAGGAAACAAGCATTGGTGGCGAATGTAGCAACCTAGGAAGATAGTGACTTTTAAGCACGAAGTGCATGATGTGGCTGGTTCAAGAAACCACTCACCTAAAAATCGTGTCTGGGCCCAATACAATCCCTCCCCATGCCATTGCTCTCATCTAGCCCAAGATCACCTGTGGCCTGAGACCTGACTCCCTACTCCTATCCAAGAGAGGCTGAAAGCTGTCAGAGGCTGCAGTTACCAGCTCCCCAGCAGGGCCAAAGGAGGAGGTTGTAAGCATGGAGAGGCCGCTGTCTTCCTTCGGTGGACTGCTCTGGAGCCATCAGGGAATTGTCCCCCAGCCTGCTCTTATGGTGGATAACACCAGCAGGCAGCAATGCTTTTCCCTTTTCTCTCAGGAACGCTCAGCTCCTCTCATTTGGGAATCTGCAGCTGAAAGGCTCCACAGGGCACAGAGGAGCGTGCTCTGGAGAGCGGGAGGGACTCCAGTCTGGTTTGGCAAAGCTGTAGTGCCAAGAGCACGCCCCTCTTCCCCATGACTTTGCACTGTGGGAAGCTCTGTTGGTGTTTCCTAGTGACAAGCAACTCCTCATCCTTCCACACTGGGGAGCACTGGGAACATGAAAGGAGGGGGAGCTGTATCTATTTCATGCTGATTCAGAGGTCAGCACAAGTCAGCATCACTGGTCTGCAGGTGCAAGGGAATTTTCTGCGGGGAAAGCCTAAGCTGCTCTGCAGGAGCGTGTTCTTTTTACTGATCTTTTCATGAAAGAAGTCAAAAGTGCTCTTTGTCATATGATTTAGTTTTAGGTAGTCCTGCCATGAGACTTATAGGTCCCTTCCAACCCGAGATACTCTATAATTCTATGAAAAGTGGTTCCATCACTTTCTGATCAATAAAGATGGAAGGATTTTGATGAGCTAAAAAAGCCTCGTTACATCTTTCTTATTGTGGCTGTTACACCTGTATTAATACATTACTGTATTTGCACGTTAAACACATACAGACGTTTTCTCTTGTTTCGCCTTTATTGCAATTGAGTGGTTTTACCAAACCAACATAAAATTTCTGTCACTCTGGACCTACCTGGTGATCGCTGGTCTGTGTGACACCAGTAACTGTCACTGAACATCACCGGAAGAATTAAAACGTAGCCTTAGTGAAATTTAAATACATAAATGCTATTGTATGCAGCGCTTTTTACTTACTAAACAAAATAACCTTAGCACATTATCCTGCTGTATAAACAATTGGATGTGCTAGTTTTTCATACCTCAACAATATTTGTCATTTCAAAAACAAACATAGGTAACGCTTAAGACTATGCAGTTACAATGTAAGTATTCCTAGTTTATATCTATGCATTAAGAAAGTAAATTATATTAAAATTGAGTACTATAGATTATGTTCTTTTGAACAGCGAAAACCATGTAGACATTTTGGCTAATAGCTCCCTGACTTTTTTACATAAAAGCAAGATCTGCTGAAATGTGTTGACCCACTGGAAGCTTCCAATGAAATTTTGATCTCACTGAGGTCAAGGAAAGGTAGCCATTGACTTCAGCAGGACCAAAAGGAGGGCTGTTGGAGGGCTCCCTTGCTGCTATCGGAATGCCACAGCGATTCCCATGCGTCCGCAAAGCAGGTTATCAAACAGTGCTGGCTCTTGGGATCACAGACACGCTGTTCAGCCTGCGGCCTTCTTGCCACCCGTGTGTGAGTGCAGGCAAGCCAGAGGTACCGGCTGGTTTGGGTAAAATGAGGAAGCAGAGCATTGTTAAAAAGACATGAAAAATACCCACGCTTCCTCCTCGCTGTCAGAGCGGGACTGCGCACTAATGTTCTCTTCCAGCATGCAAAATGAGATTACGCTCTGTCAGTGGTGGAGGGCATCGTGGGGTGTGCACCAGCTGAGGGAATGTGCTGTGGCCCCAGGTCGTGGGTCTGGGCTGTGTGGAGCACATTTGGGCTATAATGCAGCATCACAGCCTGTCTCTGAACAACTGGATGAGAGAGAGAAACTGCGGTATGTAAAAGAGCATGGGACGAAGTACAGTATGGGAAAGAACCATGGGATTTGACAGGTCTGATCAGTCGTGTATCAAATACTGCAACCTGTGGCCTCACCAATGGTTTGAAATATGTTCAGGCAGCAAGTAAATGCAGTAAATGCTACTTGCACTCCCTTCCCACCAAACGGAATAAACCATGTTGAAGGTTTATTGCTAAAGGCAAAGGGAAACCAAGGTTCTGGAGTGTTAGTGTTTCTTGCTCGTTTTCACCTTCTGTTTGAAGATAGCAATGTCATAATAGCTTTTAAATTTCACCAGGAAAACAGGTATGGGGATGATAATAGTTAATATGCCAAATACTGCAGCCAAGGCTGCCGTCACCTCGCCAGCTTTGGTGAGAGGGATGATATCTCCGTAGCCCACTGTCGTGAGTGTGATCAAAGCCCACCAGAAGCAAAGGAGAATGTCAGTAAAGTGCAGCTCCCGTGCATAGGGGGGGTGGCTACCCAGCAGCTCCCCATAGAAAAAGAGAGAGCCAAAGAAGAGGGTCTCAAAGGCCAAAATCATCAGCAGGATGCAAATCTCTCTGAGGATGGACTTGAGGGTGTAGCACAGAACCTTGAGGATCAGTGGCGTTTCTATCAGCTTGGATATCTTCAGGAGTTTGAGGAGATAGACGATGCGAACAAAGCCCAACCAAAGCCCCAGGCTTGGCATTCTCTGAATCTGCCCAGCCACAAAGAGTTCAATATAAACTGGGAAGAGGGAAAGCAAGTCAACCACATTCAGGGGATTTTGGAAGAACAACTTCTTGTCTGGGCAGAAGCAAAATCGCACAGAGAACTCAAAAGTAAACCAGAGGACACAGAAAAGCTCCAGATGAAGCAAGTAGGCAGCCTGGTGGTAATAGGGTTCATGGTCCTTGTGAGGAACCTCAGAATAGCTGACAGAGGTGAAGTTAGCAGTAAAGAACTCATATTGTGCCTTGGTCTCCTCACAGAATATGATGACAATTCCAACGATGAACAGCAGAGAAACAAAAGCCAAACACTGTGGAGGGAGGAAATGGCACACACGCAGTTAGTTCAACAACCACGTATCGCACACACTCACTGCCCCACCACAACCCCAGGATCCCTGTCACAGGCACAATACAATCCCAGACTAATCTTTCTCAAATCACCATCGTTTCACTGGCATGAGGTGCATTGTCTCCTTCCAGATTTGAAAAATAATAGAGAAGATTGGAGTAAAAGAGAAAAACTCCTGTATTGGAGTTTGTAAGGAAGGGGAAATGTCCAACGCTGGAGCACATGGACAGACTCATGCAGAGGGCCTCTTCAGCACTAACCCAGAAACAGCAGCAGCACCTACAAACATCCTCTGCAGTCTCTGACTTGCATTTCTTGCTCTGCATGCCTGACATTTGAAAGAGGCATGGGACATGCATTTTGTACAGAGAACAGGTATAAAAGGAGGAGGGAAGGAGGTGTTATTTTCTTTTTCAGTCTGGGACTCAAAGCATATTTATCAAAGCTATGAACCCATTAGCATTTTTCATGGACCCATTCCATCAATCCCAAAGGACACAGGCTGTGTCCATCTCCACATTTTACCTTAGCACTGAAAGAAGAAAAGGGCTCTTCAAATATAGACCAAATCTTTGGCTGCCACCTTGTTTTCCAGCTGAAATCCCTTCTTTCTGTCTGGACGATGAGGCACTGGTCATCATTCTGTTCATTTTCATCCCAAAGGTTAAACTCCTCTGGCTGCACCTCTTTGTTATTCAGCTTCAGCCAACAGCAGGATGCTAGATGTTTCTCATTGATTTCCCAGAAAGCCATCTCTTCTTCCAAGACTGACCTACAGGTATCAAGGGGGCAGTGGAAATGTTTGGTCCTATAATAGTTCAACACATAGCTAAATATCTCAGCACTCCTATCAAAAAAGAACTCTTTGGTGGTGGGATCATAGTCGTAGATGCTTGGGGCATGGGGATCCGTTAGGCTGCACAGCTTGGTCCCTGGAAAGGTCTGGAGGGTGCTGCTGTATGTCTCATATCTGACTCCCCCAATATTCAGGATGATTTTTTCCTTGGAGCCTTCCATCTGTGAGGGAGGTGGAAGGTGCAAGTCCTCATAGGCTCATGTTTACCTTCAATCAAAAAGAGAAGACAAATTAAAAGAAGTAAAGCAAAGCAAGGATAGTTTTCCAGGTACCTCATTCCAGTGCTTTTTAAAGCACATTTGGTACCTGAAGCTTACATCTCCTGTAGGGAGGAAGGCACTTAGGACATTTCCCATCAAGTTCAATGCCTGTTCTTGGACTCTGCTCCATAGCCATATTGTCTGAGTGCTTTTCAGGAGATGCATCAAACAAAGTGACAAACATCTGGTTTACATTGCTCTCCCCGTCATGGGAACAGAGCATGCAGTCCAGAGTCTGTTTCACCACAGTTGTTCATATACTGTAGATAATCACTGCAATAAACTCATTTGAGGAAAAGTTCTCATTCTCAAGACATTTCTTCCACTATCCCTTTCCTCATCTAGCTCTCCCATCTCCACCCCCAATTTTTTTCTCCACAAGCAGTTTCTTGCAGAGACCTCCATGTGCCAAAGAGGTAAAACAGCCATCAACAGCTTAGTCTCCAAACAAGTCTTTAAACATCATCTCCTGTGTTGGCTCAACATAACGAGTTTCACAAGAGACTCTGCTGCCTGGTGAGAACATTTAGGTTTTCTGAGTTATGCTTTTTTCTTGACTCTTCCCTGCACAGAGTCCCACTGAGCCAAATCACCTTTTCCTTGGCAGGAAGTTGCTCCTTACCTGGAGCCAATATGCAGGATCCCTCAGCTAGACAGAAATGCCCAACACCATGCTGCCCCCTCCTGCAGGGCTGGCTGACACCTCAGAACCTGCTGCCAAGGCCTCTCACATGGGAAAGCATGTTCAGTTGCTTATTTCCTGTAATACACCCCCAGTTTTGGTCTTCAAAATACAGCATACCTGAGGGAAACTCAAGCCCTGCTTTATGGAGGTTATTCTAAGAATAATATTCAGCTTTATCAGAAAAGCCTGAAAGTTGCAGCTCAGTCTCACACTCACGGCACAAGAGAATGACTGCTCATGTGCTGTCCTTGCCTATCCCAACATATGTGAGGCTTGATGCAGATTTACCCTAAAACTTCCACTAACTTTAACAGGTTCAGGACTGAGCGTAAGGACTAAATGAGTGCAGGCATTGCTTAGTGCTTGCTGCACAGGAATCCACACACCACGATTCTGAGCAGGTTAGATTAATTCAGCACTCAGCAGATCTGGACTTCCATTATTGGCCTGTTGCCTAGTTCTCTATAGAACACAGGGATTTTTGAGATCCCAGATAAACTTGCCTTTGTCTACTTAGAATGCCAGATACCTCTTGCTCAAAAATAACAATTCCCATGTGAAAAACACACCAAGAAGTGGCATTTCATATTCTTACCTTGGTGCTACTGCAGCAACTCTGCAACCAGAAGAAAGGAGAAGAGACTGGGAAGAATGGAGAAAAATTCAGTGAAAACAGGATGTTCAATGGCTGGTCTCCAAAGCACAAGCCTCACAGATGCCAAGAGAGAAAACCAGCCAATAGCACAGAAAAGACGTTCCCTGCCCTATTAGCAGCTGCTCTCCCCTCTCCAGGGACTAATACTCAAACAAGCAGGCAACAAGTGCCAGGCCACCCACTGTTACATTAACAAGCTCATGGGCCATGGTGTTTGGGAGATATGTGGAGCTCAAGTGCCTTAGGACCAATTAGATACTGAACTATCAAGCCATGGAAAGGCAGATGGAGCATTGCTCTTTCTTGGCTGTGCCTTATTCAAGTTTGAGTTAAAACATAAAGCAGAAAACAACGGGAGCAAACAAATGAACTGCCTGTCCTCTCATCTCCTTGTCCCACTCTCTCCCTGTTTGGTTTAAAAGGATTTTTCTTCATTTCTGGATGACCCAAAGCTTAATCTTCTGCACCCAGTGATTTTTTTTTTTTTTTTTGGTCAATGATTACTCTAGGAAGAAGGTGAGCACATAGTTGAAAATCCCAGTCAAGAAAGGCAAGCTGCATGTGAAATTTCCTTTCATCTGATATTCCAATGCTATTTCTAGGTGCCACCTCTGCTTACTTCAAACTCTTTGGAAAGAAAGTAGGAAAAGGGTTTTCCTTAATCCCAGCAAGAGCAAGACTATTCAGGAAAGCACTGGGAGCTTCCTTTTCAGTTATACAAATGAAAAGTGGATTCTTGTCTCTTTAGAGGAAGCATAGTTTACCTGCTGGATTTTTAATTTTAATTCACTGCCTACATTACCCTGATACACTGAAATCTCTTTTCTTTTAAAAAAGAGTTTTTCCATTTAGGCCTCTTACCTAGATAGCAGCCTGGATCTTCGCTTCTCATTGGCACTTCATCTGTAGATGCAAGCATCTTCACTCACTGCAACCATCCAGACTCCCCAAACTACCACAGGGACACCACAGACAGTCTTTGTCTCTTCTCACAGCAAGGCTGCAGAAACTAGAACAGCAACCTGCTGCCAAACTTGTGTGTGACATTCGGGCAACAAGCCATCCTTGCCCATTACCTCCCAAGTCTTGAGTGAGCAACCTCATTGCCAGACATCGCAAGCAGAGCAACAGCACAAGCCCTTGGATCCAGGCTCTGAAAGCACACGAAGCACATGAAGTCCTTGCTCCCTTTCATCTCTGTGTCACCAAACTCTTCACATCTCTCCCTCTCTACAGAGACTAAGGCTGAAAGATGCTCCTTTTAATTTAATTTCTAGTCTGTCTCTGAGATTCTGGAAACGGGTGATCTCATTGAGTTGGATGTATCCTATCTGTTCCGTGGCACTGCAGTACTTGCCTTTTACAACCTTTGCACTGCAGTTGAATTCTGAAACCCAAAAATAATCTGGCAAGCAAAATGACACATGGTGTTCCTGTGCTCTGAATGAGACCCTTTGATTGCAGTAAACAACTTGTCCTTTCAGAACATTTTTTAAGCAGATGAAAAGTGCAAGTCCATTTCCAGAGAACAGGGCCCAGTTCCAAGTTTTCTCCCTGCCTCGTATCATCTGAGAATTTGCTTTCACTGCATGAGGCACTGGAGCAGTGCGGCAACAAGTGTCACATCTGTTAGCTAAACCCTCCAGAGTAATGAAACTCTTGGTTAAATCTGGCTTGCATTTATTAACATCAAAGAACAAGGTAGACATTTTTGGGGGGAGACAGGGGTGAGGAGATTGAAGCTGTAATGAACTGAGGCATTTTTCAAAGACAGTATTTTAACAGAATTCATTCAGCATTTTTTTTTTTCTCCATATCCGTCCATATTTGATAGTATAAATATTTTGCACATGGCAGAAGGTCTCTGCTGACTGTCTTGTTCACATACTCAGGTGCCCACAGTCCCGACTCTGCACTCGGGCACACCCATGTTAATCTGTTTTAGGGAGGGCTTTGTTAACTGCATTTGTGCTGGAAAATAAAAGGAGTTTCAGCTTTCCACTATAAGTATTTATTCAGAGAATGTTCATAAAAAGTTGGCGATGTTTTGGAAACAGAATCTTGCTTCAGAATATTGAACAAAAAAAGCTTAAGCTATCCTGAGATCCTGTCAGCCCTGGGGAAAGAAAAGACCAGGCTACTCTTCAGGTGCTGGAGACAGCACCGGAGCCTACAGGCTTCTCTGCTAGCGAAAGCGGTGCAAGTAGCTTCTGAGGACTTCCACCTCCAGCACTTGTTTCCCACCCCACGTTTCAGTCCTACCTCCCCTCCGATCTCCAGCACAAGTGTATTCCTGGGATTGTGCAAATACCTCAGCGACAAGAGAGGTTTAAAACAATAAGCCTTCAAACCCATGGTGGTTTATAGTCGGGATCATTTATTGATTCACCCTACTGCTAGAACCCGTGAGGCGCAGCTCGGCGTCCTGCAGTGCAGGCGCTGGCAGCCGCAGCTGGGAGGCCGGGGCGCCGGGAGCGCAGCGCGATGCCCGGCGGGGCAGCAGAGCGGCCTCCTCCGGCCCCGCCTCGCCGCAGCGCTGAGCTCGGTCAGGGGCGCCCCGCGCCGACCGCCGGGCACTGCCAGGCCCCTTTCGGCCGCGGGAGACCAGTCCGGACCGGACCAGACCACACCAGACTAGTCCAGTCCAGTCCACACCCGACCCGACCCGACCCGCCCCGGCAGCTGGGAGCTGGGAGCGGGGACCTGGAGGCTCGGGCCGCGCGGCCCCGCAGCGTCGCGTGCCCCGGAAGTGCTCCCGCGCGCCCCGCCCCACCCCAGGACGGGAAGCGGAAGCGGAAGCAGAAGCGCGGCGGGGGGTGGGCTCCATCATGGCGGCCCGCGGCGGGACAGGCCCCGGCTCGGCGGCCCGCGCGCAGCTGCCGTGGCGCCGCGGGCGGCGGTGCTCGTCCCCGGCCCGCAAGCGGCTCGGGCCGCTGCGCACCGTGGTGGCGTGGAGGGGCCGGGCGGAGTGGGACCAGGTGATGGTGGGGCTGTACTGCGGCGAGAGCCGGCTGCAGCAGGAGGCGCTGGACCGGGTCTCGGCCTGGAAGAGTCGGTACGGGCCGCGCAGCGCGGGCAGGGAGCGCCTGCCGGGCCGGCGCTGCCTCCTGGGCTGTCTCCTGTCCTTGAAGCCGCCCCCGTTCCCGCCCCGGGCGGCTCCCGACGCTCTCTGCAGGCCGCTGGGAGCCCGGACGCAGCAACCGGTGCTGCTCCGCGGCCGGGCTCGTGTGTCCAAGTCGCCGGTGCTGCGGGGCAGACGGCCTCGTCTTGCTGGGCGCCTTCGTGGCGATGGCTCCAGGCCTGTTGTAGCTCACGCCAGAAGCAGGCTGGCACCGGGGGAGCGGCCGCTCTGTGAGCCCGCAGCTTCACAGGCTGCTTTCTTGAGGCAGAGAGCTGCAGAGGGGGTATCCAAGGCCCACAGATCACATTTTCCTGTTTGTGTTGCTTCTGCGGCATCCATACCCAAGACCAGTCTGGATACAGCATCTCATATTGTTTGTGAGCTTAGTGTATCAGTAGGTAGTGATTTAACATATGCTTAGGAGTAGCTGTACAATCCCTCTGTACAGAATATAAGCTTTCTGGAAGGCTTTTAGTGCTGTCTTTTGATGCGCAGTTTCTCAGGCTTCTGTGTGTCACAGAGCACAAGAAATAGCCAGAAAGCTACCTTTTTTTGCAGGAGGACTGTATTCTTGTGAGACCACTGACTTGTTTTTCCTTTATCTCTAGGTATGGTCCCAAAATGCCTCTCGCGGTGGATTGTACCGCTGAACTGATTCGTTGCAAGGTCCTGGATTCATCTGGCAGATTGAAGTCGCATGAGCTCATCCTCTCTTATGGGCTGGCTCTTGTAAGGTAGGGCCCTGAAGGCCTGCGTGCAGTAAGGGTGGGCCTGGGACAGACAGCATTACTCAGCTAATTTCCCTGTGCATCTCTGGGACCAAAATGCCATACAGCGCATAGAGGATTTCTCTGCGGGGTTCCAAGTTTCTCTGCAGCTCTTGATAATCTTTTATCTTTCCTATAACCTGCCTACAGGTTTGTCAACTTGATCACAGAAAGGAAGCAGAAAATGGTCAGCATTCCTCTAAGACAATTAGCCAGAGAGGTAAGTATTTAATAACAGTTATGTGATAACTTATGTATATACAGAGCATATGGATTGTCTGTTAACTGCACTGAGTGGAAGAAGTTGGGGGGCGGGTGTCATTCTTTTGTAGTGAAAATAATGGATTTAGGCACCAATTCATCCAGACACAAAGTTGCGAAGAGAATTATGTAACTAGATAAAATACTTTGGTTTTTAAAGTTGGATTGGATTAGGAGTAAAAAAAGCTGGTGCTCATGAAGCATTTTGAATCACGTGTGATCAAAAGTCTTGATTTACACATAAATACGCTTGACATACACACCACATGTTTTTGTTTGTGAACTCCCGAGATAGGGAAAAAGAGCTGTATCTATGGTTTATATATTCTAGTTTTTGGCAAGGAAGGTTTTGCAGGAAAAGCACTCAATTACATTTGCAGACATTTTCATCTGATGTCTCTCTCTTGAGGTGAGCTTGTCCCCTTCTGAGTGGAGAAGGTTCAAGGTGTAATTGTAGTAACAGGACCAATTTGAGTCTTCTTAGTGCCAGCTGTGCCGAGTGTCGCACCTGCTCTGAGCAGCAGCTTTTGAAAATGAAGAACTGATAGTATTTGAGACTCTCCTACTTATGCAGGCTTGTCTGGGGCCCCCATGTGAGAACGATTAATTGATTTTTAAAATTGTTTTTTCTGTGTTTTTTTAAGAAAAGGGCAGCTTCTTGCCTTTTAAAATTGATCAAGCTTAAAAAATAGAGGTCTTGCAGAGTTAAGGTTGGTTTTCCTTAGGAAAGTTGCAAAAAATTGTGTGCAACTTAAAGAACGTATGTGATTGGAGTATTGCACACAATATGGTTTGTATCTTTGGTATGCAAACTGTCATCCAGAATGTTTCTTCTGTTTAAATGTAATTCAGCTTCTTCTCAGTATCATTGAATTATGCATAGCACCTCTGTCTAAAAAGACATCTGTTGTTGCAATGAACCTAAACTGTAAAATCCCAGGTTTGTATGGATCCCAGGCCCCGGGAGGAGTGGGTCTTGGCCCACCCTGGGAGTGGGAAGCAGGGGGACGGTGGTGCAGGAGTGGCCTGGAACAGGCCGTTCTCACCCGCAGAGGTTTTCTGCGGCCTTGCAGGGCTGCGCACAGCTACGGCGCGATGCAGCGAGCACTGCGGGGTAACGCCTGTGGCCGTTCCTCTAGGTCGACATCCCCATCTGGGTCGTGGATCTCCGTCACGAGCTGACCCACGGGAAGCTGCCGCCGCTGGCTCTGTGCCGCAGGGGTGAGTGAGCGGGTGGTGCCAGCGGGCTGTTGGGAGGCCGGGCCTGAGGCTCAGGCCCTGAGGGGAGACCCCTCCCTCCATTTTGGGGCGGGCAGGGCAGGCAGCGGGCTTGCCCCTGCAGGGAGAGTTGTGATGCGAGATGCAGGGAGTTTGCCTCTGCACTGTGGGGATCACTGAACTGTGTCTGTGGGCTCTAGGCTGTGGTGTGCCACAGGGCAGGTGTGCAGAGACTTTCTCCTTGCCCTAAAAAGAGTTCTAGAAACAATAGTTCATCTCCCTTGCTGCTTCACAGCACGGGAAGCTCATCTCTGGGAAAGAGGGAAATGCTTTTCACCATGGCTTTTTCCCCAGGCTCTTAAAAAAATCCCATTTAGGGAGGAATGCAGCAGGTACCAGAAGCGCAGATGAATGACTGGCTCATGGCTTTTGAAGGCGTTCCTAGGAACTTTGGGCTAAGCACTGAGGACACAGTTAAATAACCTTTAGCAGGGTCCTTAGATTGAGGTGTGTAGTGATGGCAGAAAAGGGTTTTTCTTTCCTTTCTATCTAATGGATGCTTAGTGTAGACTCTACACAAACAAATAATGTTCTGTTAGAGACACTGTGTTGGTTGCGGTGATGCTAAAGAACTGACTCGTTTTCTCATCAGAATGCCACTGCTGGGACATAGTTTCTGCTTAAACTTGGCCTAGCTTTAGCACGGTACAGTTCTATAGCAATGTCCAGTCTTTTTTGTTACTGAAAAGGCAGTGGGTGGATGTCACCAGGCCTGTGTTACAGGATTGTGGGATTTTTTTTGTTGTGTTTTTCTCTTGTTGTTTTAAAAACTTAATTCACCTTTTTGTTGCTGGAGTTGTATGTGATTTCAGGGTTTTTGACTTACCAGCATTTCTTTTCACAATGAAAGTTAGCAATGTGCCACCTGTATTTTATTTATATATATATAATTTATTTATTTTGTTAATAATGAAGAAAACCTCCCTGAGGAGAGAATGTTTTTTGTTCTCCCTTAGGTTGTGATGTTGTGCTGGACTGGCTACGAAAGACATATTGGAGCCGTCAGCTGGGCAATAACTTGTGTGAAGAAAGTGGGGATGAGGACGAGGAAGAGGAGCAGGAAGGGGTGGAGGCAAATGCAGAGTTGGACAATGATGAATGGGAGATCCAAACACCACAGCATGAAGCCTGTCAGAAGCACAAGGAATTCCACGGTAGGTGTCCCTAGGGCAACATCAGTTACAAGGATTAGACACTTCCACGTTAGAGAAAGCAGTTTAAAAGTGTCATCTTCTAGCCCTGACAATGCATAAAGATACACCTTCAGCTCAGGTTTTGGGATTCCTCTTTGAGCCTAAAAGCTGGTGCTGTTTTGGGTACACAAAGTGGTCCACAGATAGAGGACATTTCATGTACATGATAAATTTCATGAAAGTCCAATAAGGGTATGGTTAGTTTGTGAATAGCCAGAGGGCTGTTGCAATAGGGTTGAAATGAAAGTATAAGGAATACATATGTGCATCAGAACATGAACTGTTTATGCAGACAGTGTCTTCCTAAATTGATCTGTTTAGGGAATTTTCAGTATAGAGTCTGTATTTATCCAACTTGCCCGTCTTTGGCCACTGTTAGTGACAGAATATTGAACTCCTGGTTCAGTCCCATTTAATAAAATTTATGTTGCTGGAAAAGTCTGGGAGCTGTAGGAGTCTTCATAGTGTTGCCTGTATCGGAATTTATGACTTCATTTGAATGATGTCTTCCTTGAGTGTATATTCAGCAGAACTAAACACCTTTCCAGATAAAAAAAATCCCTTATGTAGTGACCTATTTCCTGTTTAAATTATATTTTTCTGTTTATTTCTAGAGAAAGTCAGAGATGTACTGATATCCTACAAGAATGAGCAGTTTCGGGTAAGTGCAATCTGATGATCGTGTTTCGTTTCTTCTCATTTCCTGCTTGGGGCAATGAATCTTCTCTCCATTCTTGCCCAAGCTAAAGAGCTGGTGCCCTTGGCCAGGCCTCCTGTGGAATACCTGAGCTCTGGCACGACGAGGTTACTGTGCCAGGAGTTTATTTCATGGAACTGCACAGATTTCTTTTTTTCCTCCCTGTAGCATCTTCCTGCTGTTAGAGTCTGTCCAGGAGCATCAGTGATACAAAGGGATATTTGTACCAGAGCTGCAGAAGTGGCTGTATTTTCGTCTACTGTATGCGTAATGTGACTGGCAAAACCATCATGTGTGGGGTTAATGATTCAAATGAGTCTGTCCTGGTGTGTGCTGAAGTCAAGGAGAGCAAGGTTTAGAACCAGAACGAGGATGCCAGGACTGACACGCCTTGGTGCTGTTGCCTTTTTAATTCGGGCCTTTTCCAAGTATGACAAGGATTCTATTCATTTTTGATATACCCATAGGAAGGGGAACTTCTGTGAGTTTTTTGAAGTGCTGTTGATGAAGTAGATATGGCACGTGCATCTGCTCTCCTAGAAATGCCTTTTTGCTCGACATTGGGGGATATTTCCCATTAACACGTGGGTTTTTCCTTCACTCAGGTTATGCAGACTGTGCAGTCTGTTTCAAAGTCTCGAGAACTGTGGTCTGATTCCTCTTCAGAAGTGGACTGGATTTTGGCTCAGATCAAAGACCTGATGCAAGAGAACAGGTACATCACTGATAGGGAACTGAGGTGAATGGTGCAGTGCAGAGCTGGGCCTGTAGACCTGTTGCACTACCTTTTCACTGTGTTGTTTAGCTGATCATAGAGAAAGCAATTGGTTCATTTCCTCAGCATCTTTGAGGACTGAGTTCTTAATCTGTGTTAATATGATTTTCCCCATTAATATTATTAATATTAAATATTAATAATGTTTTATTAATATCATTTATTAACGTTTCCTGTGCCACACGGTCTCCAGCTGTGCTGGCCTCAAGGCACATTGGCATCTTCAGTGTCTTCAAAATCTCTCCTGACAACCTTGTGTAGACTTGGATTTCACAGTGACCTTTAGAATTCTTCAAAATTGCAGGGCAATACTTGGCCGCTTCCATACTTTCCATTACTACAGGGTCTGTAGGACCCAGTGTGTTGAGACTTTATTACTGTATAAATTTGCATGAAGATCTTTTGTCACTCTGAGAAATGTAATTAGTGTAACTGTAGAGGGGAGAGAGTATCGTGTTACAGATATGAGCTACAACTCCTGATGTTTTGAATATAAATGTATATGCCACACAAGCTGCTGATTAGCTTAAGGGTTTGTGCCAGAAGAACCACCTGAGGAAGAGATTTGCACCTTAGTGGCCTTGCCCAGCAGTTGCTGAGCATGCAGTAAATAAGCAAGAAATCACGAAGATTCTGTAACAAGACTGACTCAAACCAGGACAAGAGTTCATCTTATATGAAATGGGTGTTGTGGTAAATGTTTAGACAAGAGTTGTAATGCATTAATAACAGGTAAAAGATTGTAAGAAGTCCTTGTATAGGAAAACTGAAGTAGTGAAGATGTGCTTGGGTTCTTTCTAATGCTGCCTCATTTTGGCAGCTAGTGTCACCTATTCAAAGAATCATAGAATAGTTGCAGCTGGAAGAGACCTTCAAGATCATCAAGATCTTATTCCTAGCCCTATCAAAAAACCTCTAACCCATGTCCCTAAGCACAACATCCAACCACCTCTTAAACACTTCCAGGAATGGTGACTCCACCAGCTCCCTGGGCAGCCCATTCCGATGCCTGACAACCCTTTCTGTAAAGAAATGCTTCCTAACATCCAGCCTGAACCTCCCCTGGTTCAACCTCAGGCCATTTCCTCTTGTTCTGTCACTTGTCACCAGGGAGAACAGACCAACTCCCACCTCACTACAACTTCCCTTCAGGTGATTGTAGAGGGCAATTAGTTTATGTCTGTGCAAAGCTTAGTTTTCATAACAGCATTGTAAGTATGTTATCAAAACAAATAATTTGGAAAACATCGTGCTTTTGATTTGCTTGCTGTGTGCTAATTCTGCAAAACACTCTTGTGGTATCCCACGAAAGTGAGTTAAATCATATTCTAGGAGTTTTTTGCTATCATGTTTGTATGAACCACCTATTGTCAGCTCTCGCTGTTTGTCCCATGTACTTACACTTAAGTATGTTCAACCCCAGTTGTGTGCATTTCTAAAAGAATCAGGAATCTACTTCGCTTATCACATTAAATCTTCCCCCAGAACACTCAGAATTTATATGCTAGTAACTGTGTTTGTGGCTTTTGAGGCAACAGTTTTTCGATGTTATTGTCCTCATCAAGCTGCAAAATCCCATGTGCTGCAGGGCAAAGAGGGGAGTTGGAGCATCTTCATTTTTGAAACCCTTGGAACTGATGACACAGTTGACACTACAAACACTTGGAATAACCAGCCAGTTCCCACGGCTCTGCAATGCTTGTTCTTTACTACTCGCACAACCAAACCATGCTAACATTCCCGTGAAATAATCTCTATTTTCTGTCTTAAGCACATCACGAGATACATACACACACATATATAGTGGGTGATTCTCAGGAAAACTTTAGGCTGAGTTCAGCATCTTGGCAGTGCCTGTACTGTTAGAATGGACAGCGAGTGCAATGGGTTTCTGAGGCAGGGCCTTCGGTTAAACCTTCCCTGTTGTGCCTGTCTCTACTGGTTTGGGTTTATTTTTTTGATGGTTCCCCTAAGCACAGGTTTCAAAGAAGACAAAACAGAGGATGAAGCTGTTTTTTATGACTAGAAAAATGTGCCTTTTTCTGTCTTGTGGGTTTTGTTTCTGTTAGCTGCCTCATGGTTTCCTGAGTGACTCCTAATGATCAGGCAACTTCAAATATCTGTTCTGATACTTAACAGCAGCCAAGGATGGGAGGCTGTTTCACAACTTAGCTCAGAAAACTAGCAAAGAGCAAAACCCTTCAGTAGTGAAACTACTGCAGAGATTTTGCAGCTGTACTTAACAGAGAGAAGCTTGGACAAGAATGTTTTTATTTTTATATATGTGTGTATTATTTACAGTAAGTACTAGTTCCACAATCCCAGACTTTGGGCCAAACTTCTGGAAAGGAACCATGTGTGTTTCTGGATCAGAACAGCTTTGGCAGTGAGTTTCCAACCCTTATTCCTTTATTTTACAGGCTCTTTCTCCATTCCTTTTACTTCTTTAAGCAGTATTAGCTCCAGAAAGCAGTGTAAGCCAGGTGCTGCTGTGCTTTCCCTTGTTTAAGCCTTCTTTATGCCCACTTTCCCCATTTTAATCCTGAAGAGTGAAAATTATTTACTTGAAAATCAACTGAAGATGTAAAAATGATGAGAATTCAGATCTTGAACCTTGCTGGTGTGTCCTTTCTGCAGACCAGCTTTTTAAAACAAACTTAAAAACGCATACTTTTGTTTTCTCTTCCCCACCCCCCAAGCAGCAAGAATGTGTGTGTATTCTAGCAAAGGCTGGAGCTAGCACTGGAGTGAGATTAACTGCCTTCACTACACTTGTAAAAAACACCTGGCCATATGTCAAAGTTGAGCTGGGAGGCATGGGAAAAGCAAGAACACCCACTAACCACTTGTTTCTAGCCATCTTCTTGGCAGCCTGCTGACAGAACTATGATGATCAATAAGTTCTGGAGTTTGCTTCACGCAACCGGGTCTCAAAACAGCACTTACCTAGTTCTCCTGCCTGGATCCTTAAGGGAGAATCTTGATACCATGCATTTACTTGCTTTGCAACATGTAGATGGCTTAATAAAAACCCCTATTCCAGCCTTCATTTTCTAATATTTTTAACATTAGGAAGTTGTTTGAATAATAGTTTTGCTTGAGAGAGAAAGTGGTTTTTCAGTGAAGCTTCATTTTTCTACTGAAGCTTTCCTCTGCTGATAGACTTGCACTGTGTTGCTCATTTCAGCGTACTAACGGGACAAAGGCCACATTGCATCTGAACACATGCCACGCTAGCTTCCAGAAAACCAGTGTCCCTATGGACAAATGCTAAATCCCAGTATGAGCCAAGTTGAGCTGGCTGAGTGTGATGAACATTCAGACAAATCACAAGTACTTTCTACTTCTAGAGGGGGAGGCAGGGGTGGGTTGGAAGCCTCGGAAGTAAAGCAAACTAGGACTTTGCACTTGCTCCTGTATTTCATCCTTGAGGGGCTGCTTCATCTCATGCTATTTTTATCCCAGCATCCAGATGCAACTTTTAAAGAACACAAGCTGTTGTATTTATAGTTAATGGGGGGCTGTGTCTATATCTAGCTTTTTGGAACCACCTACACTTTTTCTTAGAGCCCAAAATTATTAAAAATTGTTCACTGAATATGTCAAATGACCTATGAAAGTGCTTTTTTAATTGAGAATGCCTATGTAATTCTGAGCAAAGGCTTTCATTTGCCTTATCAGCATACCCTGTAATTTGGATTGTGCGGAGGGCAGAAGATACCTTTAGACCTAAAGCAAAATGAGCTACCTGCGAAGGATTCTCTGCTCCAGAGAACTGACACAGTGGACCTTTCTTAGTCAGATGTTCCTGTGCTTAAATGGCTCTTTACTGAAGCTGCCATCTGCATGGAGATGTCCTTAATAGTTGGTGATGCTCAGTCATTGCATGTAGGAATGATGGTAATTATGCTGAAACAATTTCCAGAGAAAAGTAGGGTTGAATCTGGGTTTTGTTCTTAAAAAGAGGTTCCATTCTACCTCTTGCCTTCAGATCTCCCACCACATAATCTACTTAGGACAAAGTGGTTTAGTATTTGTGTGATGTTTCTGCTCTCTGAGATCTTCAGCGGCTGCATGTATTTATAAAAATCCCGTGTTGAATCTAACTCATATCCAGATGTTTAGATTTTGAAGTCATCTCTACTGGAGAACACATTTTCTCATCCATTCTATACCAAAATATGCTGTGTTTGACATGGGTGCTACCATTCCAAATCCAATTAGCCTAACAGCAAAAGCAGTTATTTCTGTAGAATATACTCAGTGTTTGAAACTAGCCACCTTGATTTTTATTCTAGTAAGTGTTTCTTTTAGTGCTGTGTGTTTACACAGAGAAGCTCATGGGTGGAAGTGTGAACAGAAGAATTCAAGAGAATCCCATGGCTGCATATTGGGGAAGTTGTGGGGAATTTTACTTTGGTCCCTTTTGCTGTATTTTATTTTCAAGTGTCAGTTCAGCCTACCTGTGTGGGTCCTCTCAGACTTCCACTTGCATTAAGCCAGCCTAACAGGAGATGAAGTGGTCCTTGTGCTGGACCATTCGGTGCCATCAGACTAACTTGAGTTGCACAGGGTAGCTGTAAGGGTAGGAGACATCCACAAAAGAGCTGTAAGTGCTGTGGGGAAGAGCAGTTGTGATCCTACTGCAGCTTTTCTGCAGAACATCTGTGTGAACTGCACCTTAAGGTGTGCCTTGCCAGCAAGTCAACAGGGTCGGCTTTTTCTCTGAAATTTCAGCTAGCTCTGTGGGTCAGAGGTCCTCAAATCTTAGCTGGTCTGCTGGCAGAAGACTTGGATCATACTGCAAACCATAGGTATTTCAGTACGATAAATGTTCCGGCACTTGTGAAATACCAAGATATTTACCTCTGCAAACTGAACAGAAACGTTTCCCTCAAGGTTCTGGTTTTGTTCCCCTTTGCGCAACTGCGTTTTTCCCTCCAGGTCTGTGGGGATATATCCAGCCCAAAACTGGCATACATTTTTAGTGCCTTACAGCAAGCTACATCACCTCCTCATAGTTCCAGGCATTTGGTTCTCAAACTTGTTTCAGAACTGGTGTAAGTGGTGTTTTGATATGTAAAGAAGTAAGTGGCATTAATAAGACTCTCTGATTACTCTAGGGAGGCAGTGGCTGAAGCTCTTCTCAGTGACGGCTTTCTCATCCCAAAGAAGGATTGTCTGAAGATGCTAAATATCAAGTATGAAGGTTGGTGTTTTGGGAACCACATAAGTAAAAAGCATATAGCTGGTGTTATGTCCACGTCTGTTGGGTTTTCTTTCTCATGATATTGAAATCTGTAATCCTCTGCATTCTTTTGATATATCTGGGTCCTTAAACATCTTTTAACCTGTTCTCCTGACCCCTTTATGGCTATGCTTCACAATTGCTTTTGCATAAATCTCTTACCATGAAGGGACAGCTCTTCAGTACTGCATGCTGCCTGGCCAAAATATCTTCTGAAGCTTGTGCCTCTGCCCATACCTGTGATAGTTAACTGATTTCATGAACTCCCACTAGTTTCTTTTCTATGTTGAAGGTTTGAAGCGAATCTAAAACATTTTTGAGCCTCATTCACCAGCTGCATCTTAGTTCCATGCTGCTGCACATAGTGTGGAGTTGCATGGATTTTCTGGGGGAGAATTCAGTATCCAGAGGCAATGAAAATTACTGATTTGTCTGTTTCACCGGGACCGCTTGGAAACACCCAGCCAAAGAGCTTTCTAAGAAGGAGTCTCAAATTTCTTCAGCTCTATCAGAGTAATAAAAACTTAGGAGCTGTTTGATTCTATGTTGCTTTGCTCAATGTGCCTTCTCTTTGCTGTGTATTTTTAGACAGAACAGCTCTTCGTTATATGTGAAATAAGATGAAACTGCAAAGGGTTTACCAAAACATGGAGATCTTCCTGTGGTTTGTCGCGTGATCAGGCATTGAGCTGTTGAGCTAATTACCAATTTGCTGCTTATTTTACTTGAATAGCATAAGAAAATAATAGTTCCAGGTTCAGCAAGGATGTCAGAAAATACATGGATCTCAGAGCAAACTAGTTTGGAACAAGTGTCGCACCCGCGGTTCACAAAACATTACAGAAAAGAGATTTTCAGCTTCTTTTTTTGTGTGTGTGTTGTTGTTTTGTTTGTTTGTTTTGTTGTTTTCTGTTTGTTTGTTTTGTTTTGTTTTTATCTTCTTTATCACAGCAGGTAAAGAGGTATGGCAGTTCAAAATTCCTCAGACGTTTTACTGCTTTTGGCAGCCTTTGCTCACAGGCCTCCTTTCCCGAAGTTTTACACAAATCCTGATGGAGAAAATGTTTATGGAGTTGAAGGAATGCTCTGACTCTTCAGAACTCCGGGCTCAGTTCTTGATCAACTGGATTTCTGAGATGCTGACTGGCATTGCCAAAGTAAATGCCGGTGAGTATGTCTGGAATTTCTGTGTGTAAAGAATAAAATGCGAAGAGTCTCTCCTGTACTCTTGTGAAAGGTGGGGGAGCGGGGTGACCTTTAGACGGGGGGTGCCATCGCCTGATTTTCACATTTTGTCATGTGAACATAGAGCTGGTTTTTGTTGTGTCTCTTGGACTTTTCAACCTGCAGCTTATGCAGGTCATGCATTTCTTACCAAAAAATTGAAATTGTTGCTGGCGACTTCGCTGCAGCCTCCTCAAGGCAGGAAAAGCCAATCGCTCCTGTGACAGATCAGGCCCTTAAGTGCTATTTTTTCCAGATACTAGCGCTTGTAGGAAATAACAGTAGCAGATAACAAAAAAAGATGTTATATGTAACCTGTTATGAGTTCCCTGTTCCCAGTTCTTTCCTTGCTTAACAGAAGCCTGCCTTTAGCAAGATACTGATGTAGTCTTGCTCTCCTCTTTTAATCCTTTCACAGATTTTCTTGCCTTTTGAACTTACCCAAGAGTAAAAAGTAATATTTGATTTCTAACTCCTTAGAACTGTTTAAATTGGCAAACTGTATGTTTCACTCCAGAGACAGAAAACTTTTGATTATTTAAAGTGTGTCACAGGATTTCTGTTAACAGGGTTTTTATACTGTCATGTACTGTATCCCTGAGGAGGTTTCCAGCTGGTTAGTTTTGCCTCCACTGCTTGTCCTCTCCCAGTCTGGCTCAGTCTGCACCAAGATTTTGCCAGTACCTGTGTCAGTTACGGGTTAATGTTTGGTGCTTTCAGTCAGCACTGGGTGTTATCTGTTATGTACCAAGATGCCTGAATGATTGTAGTTCCCAGCTGTTAAGTCATTGCAGTGCTGTCTGGAATGATCTCAGGTCCCAGAAGCAGTTACTGCATTTATTTGGAGTGTTGCTGTACGAACCCACCTTATGGCTTTCCTGCCTGGGTTGGTGTGTGCGCAACCAGCTTGCCAAGGGCTGCAGCTCACTGTGGTCACCTCTTGTGGAGCTAACCCTGCTGTCAGTGCGTTGGCAAGTCCCTCGGTGTGTTTGGTCAGCACATGTAGTCTTGGAGTGGAATGCCAGCTTATTAGAGGATGAGTGTTCCACTAGAAATGTGGAGAGATGAAGGACATAGTATTAATGAGTTTTGAGCACCTTTCTGTTTTCATTATCTTCTTTGAAGGAAAGAAAAGACAACAGTGTAACAAACAGGTGTCCATGAAGGAGCTGTTCCTCCATAAAGTTCCTTTGCAGTGGTTAAGACTGACTGATAATTGCTTGGAAGCTCCCTGCTGGGCAACTCCACACCTTCTTCAGCTGTAAGTTTGATCCTGTGACCTAGAAAAGGGACAGCAATCGGTGCTCTGTAACAGCTTTGGCCAGCTCGCTTGTGCTATGCTCAGTTACAGCTGTATTCACTTCCTTTGCATCTCGTAGAAATTGTGTCAGGTGCATATAAAGCCCTGCTTGTTGCTGCTCATCTGCTCTTTGATTCTACAAAGAGAAGAAGCAGGAGAATTTCAAAGGATTCCACCTTCAAAATGAAAGCAGAGATTATCTGAGGAGGTATTAAAGAAGCAACCTGTTCAGAAGGAAAGTGATTTGGAGGCAGAGATGTGATTGCTTATTCAGGTGATATGAATTTAGCACAGGTGGTCACTTTTTTACAGGAAAGCAGGAATTCCCTTATAAGTATCCCATGTCCTTAATTTTAATTATAAAAGAGGGAGTGTTCCAACATTCACCCACCAGGAAATAATGAGATTTGCCCATTAGAGGAGGTATGTGTGAGAGCTCTTCTGTACAAAACACGTTTAAAAGGCTGATTGGCTTGACGAACGTTCATCTGGAATAGTTTTTGCTTCTAAGACCTTCACACTGGCCTTTTTCTTTCTAGGATCCTCACAATCATGAGACCTCGCTTGCCACGTTCTTCACGAAAGAACCTTCTCTATCTCGCTTCTGTTTATACGGAAGGAAGCGGCCCATTGTCCAGCCCAGGCCTCTCCTCAGACTGCAGTGAAGAGCCAATTTACACTATAGAGAGCTTACAGTGGAGGGCCAGGCAAGACAATCAGGCTGAAAATCAGGGGCATACTGTGGAGAAACAAGATGATGTGCTGGAGAGAGACGCTGGTGTAGAGGAGGTGGAGGAGGAGGAAGAAGAGATGGTAACTGAAACAAATCCTTTGGAAGGACTTGCTCATTCTGGTAACATGGTGGCTATTGCTGAGAAAAGGGCAGCACTGCAAGGGTCCGCCTGGCAAATCACGGCAGGTAAAAAATTGCTTTGTAAGACTTAGACAGTTTTCACCACTGGCAAATATTAATTGAAATGCAAGGGCAAGAATGGCATAAAAGGAAAATCAAATAAATGTGCTGTCTCTTTAGGGCAGTGCTTGAGCTTTTGAGCAGGTATCAGGTCCACCAAACAGAGACCAAGTAATGGCCACGTTGTGCATGATTAGCAGGAGCCTCACATAGTCTGTGTAATTATTGCTGTCTCTTTGGAGTGGAGTGCCTTACCTTCTGAAGGCTTCTGCGTGCCAGTCTCTGCTGAGCTGCAACTAAGCATTTCAGGAATAAGTGTTCTGGTATCAAGAAGGCACGTAGCTTAAAAAATCTTTTTGTCAAAACAATGACATATAATAATTTGCATCTTTCATTTAGTTAGACATGAAATAAGAATGAAATTTCAAGGGGGTTTCCCTATTGGGAACTGCCTTTGAAATTTTGGCACCACAGTATAAAGGAATAGAGTCACCATCCCTGGGCATGTTTAAAGGCTGGATGTGGCATTTCATGGTCTAGCTGATGTGGTGGTGTTAGGTCATAGGCTGGACTCGATGACCTCAGAGGTCTTTTCCAGCCTCAATAATTCTGTGATTCTGTGTGAATGGACTCTCTGATCTAATCAGTTGTGATGGACCAGTTCCCACTGTGCAGTTTCTCACCCCCACTGGAAGCCAAATTTAATAAATGTGAAGTCATGGAGAGGAAACAGCAGTAGGTGCTCATAAAAACAAATGCAGAATTTCCTAAACATTATTTACTCTTGGTTTTTTGTTTTGGTTTTTTTTTGTGCCATCTCATCCCAGCCCACCTGTGTGTCCTGACTTGCTTTATTGGTTAATGAGGCTTCCCCAGCCTTATGCTCCTCTGGGTTTGTGGCTTCCATTCTTCTTTACTCACCGTTGGGCTGTTGCTGTGCAGGTGCTAATCTCAGTGAGTCCTTAAGCTCATGCAGTCTCGCTGGAGGAATGAGATACTGGATGCGAAAGTGCTGGTTTGTATCTTCACAGGTGTACAAATGGCTCTTTCCATTTACACAAGTATGCAGAGTAATTTTTAAAAATTAACATCTGTAAGTCAATGTGTATGTTTCAAAAGAAATTATGCTTAGAAAAGGAAGGTAACTGTGAAGGGTTGCTCTAGAACACTGTGGGGTATGTTTTGGTGGACATTGTCTGACCGGGGTTTGGATGAGCTGCACTGTGTAGACTGCGTGATGTTACCTGACTCCGGGTGCGTCCCTGTTTTCTCACACACTACAATGACTGTCTTTGGAAGAGATGGTAAGGTTAGAAATAAAATGAGTTAGAACTACAGATCGGATTTAATTTAGCTGAGTACCTGAGATTGTTAATTTTTGCTGAATGGCTGAGCTGCATGAGATGGTATTTGTGGACTTGGAGGGATCATACATTCTGAAAATCTCTCTGTTTATGTACTGTTTTCACTCAGATGAAATACAATGGAAAGACTTTCCGCTTGGGAAACTCCCAGGTCAGACAGATGACCCTGATGGTCTCATGTTGGATAATTATTCCATGATGTCCCTGCTTGATCAGCCACTAAGAGATGAGTGGCAGTCTCCCAATACAAAGTGAGTAATGATGTGGGCAGGATTTTGTCCCTGAACCATGAAATGCATTTGTCTCTGTGCCTTGTAGTAGATGATGTGAAAAATTGAGGATGAGATTTCCTTTTTAGTTCTGTTTGACTAAACAGTTTGACCTAAATATCTACTGCTATCTCTAATATCTACTAACTGTGCTTCTCATGGATTTTTCAAGTAATGTGTGTGTTTGGAAGGACCTTTGCAGTGCTGGTGTAATAGCGTAACAGTCTGCTCTTCAGACAACTCTCAGCATTGCCTGATGCTTGTTAGTAAGATACTGTCTCCTGATCCTGATTTAGAGCAGCTGGTCTGGAAGTGCAGAATTTTTAAAGCAAGCTACTGAGAGCTGCTGCAGAATCTGCTTGGTGGAACACGGGGATAAAGAAGGGGAACTGTGGTCTTGCAATTAAAGCATTCAGGACTACAAGTCTTGGAAGTCATTTAGCATCCCCTGCTGTCAGTTTTCCCAGACAAGTTTATCTTCTGTATTTTGTACAATCTTCCTGAAACGGGAAGTGCTTGGCTGCACTTGACTGCATTTGTAACACCTGAGGAGGGAATTTGCTGTACATAACTGGGGCGGTGAATATGCTGAGAATTACAAATCAGTGGATGCAAACGTGTTTCTTTTCTGTATGCTTGAAATGGAAGCTATAGAACGCTTCTGAGTAAGATCTGTGTCACTGCAGTCCCAGTTACGCATCCTATGCCTAACCCAGCATGAGACAAGCTCTCTCTTCCTCGCCCTTCCCCACCGCAACAGGAAACTTCCAGCTTGTTTGTGCTGCATTAGCCTAACAGTATGCTTGTGTTCCTGTTGGACACAGTCAGACAGAAGTTACTGCTCCCTGTGTTGCTCTGACAGCTCACCAGTGTCGTTGGAAGCTACTTCATAAAGCCCCAATAGTCATCCTTTGAAGCTGAAAGAATATACTCAACATTTAACCTCTCCGAGTTTGTCTCCTCCATCTTTTCCTGTCATCAAGTCTGAGAGCTGCTGTTTTTAACTGCTGCTGTTCTCAATCCCTTCTGCAAATGTGCTTTTACTCTGTACTCCTTGGGTCTTCTGCACTATCCGGAAGTTAAATGCAGTGGCGTAATTGGCAATCAAAAATGTGATTTCCGTGGTATCCTTTGAGGAAGGCAGTTTATAATCTTGCTATCTTTACACCTTCTGTTCCTTCAGAAGGAAGCTGTTGGAGGATTATGAGATACTGCTGTTCAGCAGTTTGGAAGTTACTAGCATAGCCTCAGCAGGCTTGAAAGTTTCTGTTAGCTGGGCCTCTCATCCTCAGCCACAGCACGTTAGCATTGCTCAGTGACCTCTCCAGAGCTGCAGCTAGTAATTTAAACTGCAGATCTCACCTCTGTAAAGAAACATAGGTTGTCATGGAAATAATGGTAGCATTTGCTAAAGCTTTAATTAGATCACCTCTGTTACTACACGATGCTTATCCAGTTAAACCTACCCACTGAAGACATTTTAACAGGGTCATTATTTCACCCTTTGAAGTCAAAGGCACTTGAATGCTATAAGATGTCAAATCAATTTCATCACATACACAACAGGAGTTGGGTTTATATGTATTTTAATCCAGGGATTAAAATATAGAATTCAGAATATAAAGTGAATGGCAGTTATTTTCTTAAAGCACTCATTAGGATAACTTTCTAATCAGTGATTCTTTCCCTGTAGTTGATGGGCCCAGTAGAGTAGCTTCCACAAAACGTGAATAACAGTGACAGACACAGAGCCTGGGTTGTTACATTGGGAAGAGCTCTTGCACGTACTCATTTTTACTTACTCAGAACTGTCTTCGGAATGTTTGCAACTTGAAATTAATCTGAAGTGCAAGGAAAGGGAGACTGGATGAAATGATACAAACTCCATCCTTGCCAAATTCCTCTTATCTAATAGACTAAACTTGATAGCAGGAAGAGTGGTGCAAAAGACACCCAAAAGAGGGGGAAAAAGCCACCAGGTTTTTCTATTTCTGGATTCCTGAGAAATGTCTTTTTGGAGAGAAAAGAGCAAGCAGAAACTACTGATCGGGCACTGCCCAATTTTTGTGGCTGATGTGCTTATCAATATTTTATCCTTGCTGCTTTTATTCCACACATTATGTGGTAGCAGCAGTGGTTTGGGATCTTTGGTAATCTGTCTGTTTCTTTTGGCTCTAATATTAGGCATGAGTGAAACCAATTGCACAAGCTGGTGTAGAAACCTTGCTTTAAAAAAGGGAGGGGAAGCCTGAACCGCCAGTAAATATCTTGCAGTTAAGGTTGAGGGTATTACTCACTTCTAACCTACAGTATTCTGGTCTCATCATACGCCATGGAAATAAAGGAGGGGAGGTGATGTACATGATGCAGCTGACTTCCTGACGAAATCGCCTGAGAGCGGGTTTCTGCTGCAGCGCCGTGCCTCACGATTATGTTACAGAAGCAGAATGAGTCCCCACTATCTGCTGCATTGCAGACCTGCACAGTGTGTTGGCTGTTCTGTGTAGCATAGAATTACTTACACTTGAACTCTTACTGCAGAGAAAACAAAAGCCATTTACCGAGCAGGTACATAAGGAATCATCTCGCCAAGCGCAAAGTTCAGCAACTTCGTGGCTGCTGTGTGGTAACAGCTAAGACAAGCATGGCAGAAGTATGCTGGAAAAGTAGTGTCCTGGAAACTTAAAATAGCAAAGGTCACACCAATTTCTACTCACTGCAGGGTGTTTTTTGCATATATCTTGAAAATACTCTTCTGCATTGGTTACTGCATGCCTTTTCTTCCTATTCTGATATGAAACAATGTCAGCATATAGTCAGTGGTGAAATGCCATAGAGCTGTTACAATTAATTACCTCTAGGAATCTGTAAATTGTCTTGAAACTTGCTTTGATCACAATTTGCTGCTGTCATCTTTGAAGAGACCTCATTTTAAACAATGTCAACGGCAAGGTTTTTAATTGCCCTTACATGATTATCCTGTAAAGTCACAAGACCTTGTTGTCCAGAAGGTGCCTCAAATGAACACGAGGCTTTACTTCAAATGGTACCGTTCTTCCTGTTCCTACCTCCTCAGCTTCTGCGCACTGTCTTTCTGTCACAAAGGTACTGAAGTGCCTCAAGACACTGGTGATGTCATGACTGTAAAGCTATACTAGACAGTACTGGTTCAAAGATATTTTTTTTTGAGCCTAAAAGGCAGGAAAAAGAGGAGTCAGAGCCCACTGGCAAATCCAGAAGGTGGATTAATTTTAATTTATTGTTGTTAACGACTTGTGATATTAGAGAAGCAGCAAACCTGTGGGAAGGGAGATGGTTTGATGGCATATTTCCTCGTATTTAGGCATGAAAAAGGAGCAGGGTGAGGTGACAAACTGTTTCCCCAGACAAACCTTTGTTCCCTTATTGCCAGAGACGGGGAATGGAGAGTGGGCTGGGGTAGTTGCAACAGAATGTAAAAGACCCCGAATGTGTGCTTATTTAAAGAAAAGCACCATTGCAGCAGCAGAGCAGGAGGCTGAATGCCAGAAATAAAGAGGCACCCTCTGCCACGGTAGGGAATCTGATTGATGCATGGCAGTCTAGGTGATCTTTACGCTAGAAGAATAGGATTGAGCTGATGAGTAAAAAGGTTCATTCCTCCATGTCAGTTCTGCTGGTGCATATCCTGCCTCAGCTCTGTCTGTCCTGGGTTGTCTTGCATCAAGTTTTTGTTTTGACGTTAAGCTCTGTCTGTCCCTAAACTAGCAAACAAGCTGAGATTAGGCTCCAAACATTCTCTAGCAGCTGCAGTTGTTGGAGCCCACAGCAGTATTTTGCCTACACAGCTCTGTACTGGTACAGATTTAGTACAGTTTTTTCAAGAAGGGTCGTGCTGTGGTGCGCTGCAAAAGCTGAGCTGTGCTACCAAAACAGAGCTGTTCGGCCCTGGCTTGAATGCAAACAAGTTGTGTTAAGCTTGTTTTTTCTTTTTCTTTGGAGAGGGCTTTGCCCCCTCCTGAGGAGAGAGATCGGTTCCTGGTTGTATTAGGAAATGGCAGAATGAGAAATAGCAAGGGAGTAGAGGGAATATGGAGGCAGCATCAAGGTAAAGTGGAAGATACAATTCTGGAAATGACTTGTCTGTTGCAAAGTGGATTAGGATAAAGCATCTTTGTAATACATTTATTGTTTCTGTTTGGATTTGTGCTGACTTCTGAAGCACCTAGATCTGGTTATGCAGAGAGCAAACATGGAAGCGACTGGGGCCGGGGGGGGGAAGTCTTAAGTATCTTTTGTTTTTATTAAATGATAGAGTTCTCATAGGTTATCAAGCATTATGCTGTCCTTTCACCTCTGTGACTGAGAGTTCTTTCCAGACCTGCCAGTAAACCATTTCAGCACATGGGTCACAAGCAACAAATAATCTATTGGAAGAGAAGTCTGTCTCTTGTGTTGGCAGATCACATTCTGCAACAGTCTAAATCGATCTAATTGACCAGTTTCTGTTTCCTTCCCTTGTCAAGTAGCACTAGGTTCATTTGGAGGAAGATTCCTATATGATTTTAGTCATGGTGAGGATATTTGTGTATTGATTGCAAGCCAGATATATAGACTTTAATGCTCGACTCTGTGTGTGCAGACTGAAAAAAGCCAGCAGGTGTTGCTTTCCCCTTCTCCCCCAATAACTGCTTTCCATGTGGCCTAGGATGCAGAGGGGAGCAACTGCAAGAGAGCTTCATCCGTATTCAGCCAAGGTGGTGTTTTTCCCTCATGTGCTGCTTCCAGTTTGCTGGGTGTCGTGCAGTTCGTATTACTAGAAAATATCTATACATGAAATTAAAAAGCATGTACCAGACCAAAAGTAATGCATGTTTCCTCATCTCGGTTTGCTGGTGAAAGATCACACCCAGATCACAGACTGGCAGGAGGCCAAGGGAAAAAGCTCAAAGAAACATGAGGAAAACCTGTTGTTGCCACAAATAAAAAGGAGCAAAACCTGATTTATTCCTGTAGCTGTGGCTGGAAATAATCCAAGTTTTATCAGGAGTGTTACAACAGCAGCTTGTTCATTCTTCTTATTTCCCTTGTATAGCAGCTTCTCCATTGCCAAAGGCCATGTGGCATCAGAAGGGTTGTCTCGCTTGCCCAGAGACAGAGGGGAGTGGATTTTCTTGGCTACTTGTCATGTATTGTTCTATATAGAAACTTTGTCTACTGTCTTGCTGCTAGATGGATTTCCTTCTTTCCCTTCAAAAGGGGGTTTTATGGTCTGTTCCAGAAGGAACGTTTGCTGTTTACCTCTTTGTTGATACTGCCCTCCAACTTCTCTAGCTACAGAGAGCTGTTCTACCAGGCTCACTGTAGGGGTGCCGCAGTGTGGTATGAGAGATTGTGAAAATTTGATGCTTTACTTTGAAAATGTCCATAAGACACTTGGAAAAAGTCACAGGCAATGGGACACACCCTTTCTAAAAGCTGAGACTGTCCTTGTCTTTCTCTCTGGCTGCACAGACCTAATGATGGTAATGAACTGCAGAAAGCATTTCCTGGGGCATGGAATTTAACAATAGTTTGGGAAGAGGTCTCTGGACAAAAGTCATGTAACAGAAGCAGAACCTCTTGCTGCAGCCAGAGAAGGGAGCACCCGGTGATCTTATGATGCGTTCAGTCTGTATTTTTTAACATCTGCCTGAATTCTGCCTGCCTACTTTGGGGTCTATGCTTCTTGCTAAATAGTTCCTATGAATCTGTAGCAAAACTTGATTCTGTACTAGGAAAAATAGGTTTCATCTGACAACCTCCCTTCCCTTTTAAGATGAACTCAGGGGACAATCCAGAGCCTATCTCAGTTCCTGTGTTTCACTTCTTTTTCTGCTTTTATTGTTGTTTCTGGACGTTCAGAAGATCAGGGAATGGGCCTTCTTTACTCTGAAAGCAACAGCCTGCCTATCCACAAAAGTTTTCCCTCCAGGGATGCTGAAGAAGTAATTTTTCTTTCCTTGCTCTGTTTTTCTGCCTGCTTCTTACTACACAGTGTGGGCTCTTCTGGGACCCTTTACACACAAGTTTTTCTAGTCTGCCATCAGATCTTCCCCAAGACAAGCATGCTGTTTCCAAAACAGAACAGCCTGAATCTCAGAGAAGCAAAGTAGTTCACAGAGAGGTGAATCCAGCCAAAAGCAGTGGATTTTGAGGCTGTAATCCATTGTCATGTGTTTAGCTGTCTTTGCAGATTGGAAGAAACTAGTGGCGAGCAAGTGGCTGGAGGACAAAGTAGCACTGGTTATGGAAAAGGCACTTTTTGCCTTGAATCCCAAGTAATAAAGTGCTATTGGTGATACTCCTGTTTCACCCCTCAGAAAAGTGGTTGATCTGCTCTGATGAGCTTGCTTTTGTCTACCTTCATGCAGTACAGTTAAAGCAGCAAATGATGGCAGTGTTCATCCCCCAATTCCCTCTCCTGGGAATGACAGCAGGCCTGTGAATTCATGAGCGGCAAAGAGTATATTTCGCAAAGGAGGAGAAATAGTTCCAGTAGCAGGCTGAATTCAGGGTAGTTTCCAACGGCCAAAGGAAGATATCTGTGTCATTACACTGGGTGTGATAGCTGTGATGTCTGTGTAGGCTTCCTCTGCAAGGCCTCTGGCGGTGTTCCATCTGAACAGGGAGAGTCTAAGAGGTGTTTTGACCTAAAGCAGAAATTGTCTGTCTCCGAGGAGCTCTGGGCAGCAGCCTCTGCTATATAGCCAGTAATTCCATTACTGAACATCTGGAAAAGACATGGCGTTTTATGGTCTGTAGCTTGAAGTTGCTGTATAAATAAAACTTTCCAAACATCGTCTTGTTTGCAGAACTTATTTCCTGTCTTCAGAGGTTTTTGGTTTTGTTTTACCGTGAGACATAAGTTCATGTGATGCTTGGGTACTTTGAAAAAGCTTGCCGTTCCTTCCTCCCTGGTCCCAAAAGATTGTGTTCTTTGGTGGGTTTTCTGGTGTATGTGTGTTGTCCAGGTTTGTGTTTAGTGTGGCAACATCTGAAGCATTGAATAGCTGCTGTTACCCTCAGACAGATGTTTGGGGTTTTGTGATTAAGTGTATGTGCTTCTTGTTTACTCCCACTGTCAGTTTTCCCTGACACTAGGGACAAATCTGGTGAAAAACAAGCACCTGGAGAGTTTTCTGAGGGGAGCTGCTTTAGGGATTGTGTCAAGTAGTTGCACTGACATTTCAGAAATGGGATTCATCATTTAATGGGCTTGAATAATGACTGGATTTTGTTGTCCTAAGGATGTGGTGCATTAGCAGGTAGGTGAGAGGTAAATACAGTGGGTAGGCAGGGCTGCTGGGTTGTAGCTGGGAGTGCCTGAGCTCTCCTTGGGCATAAGGAATAGAGAAAATGAAAAAAAAGCACAGGACAAACAGATTTTCCACTTTCTCCTTCAGAGCGTCAGATACCATGTTACAAGAAGATCCTTTAAAGTTTTATTGCCAAAACTTAGCTTTTGCCTACCCCATTCTCATAAAATGATGAAACAAATCCTTACCTGACCTACTTATCAACATGGTAGTGATCTGAGTTCCTTCACACAGGACAACTTTGGGTAGAAGAAGGTTTACATATGTACTCCAACTGTTCTTTGAGTCTTGTGTTTGACAGTGCCTTATGTCTGCAAACAGTATATAAAAATCTTACTTGTCTTTTTTTTATGCTGTGTTAGTGAGTCGTGTTAATGGGTCATCGTTTGGGGGATCTCCTGCGACTCTGTCCCAACTGGGTAACTTCTGCAGTGAAAAGGGATTTTGCACCTTTCTGAGTGTTCCACCTTCTAAAATCAGAAATTACTTAGCGTGCCATGGGTGTCACCAAACAGAAGTTTCCTTTACAGTCTCTGTAAATGTACTGGTTTCTGTGACTTCTTTGTCAAGTCCTAGGAACCGGTAGTTTCCTTGTGCACAACTTGCAGGCATTGTAACATTTGGAATGTCTGACTGTTGTCATGTCTGGTACTTGCTGTGTTAGCATCTCACCTGATCAGCTTGTATTCCTAGCTGCAAAGGACAGGTGAAGGTTCGGATGAAAATTGTTGTGTCGTTATTTCTGAAGTCACATCTCCCTCCCAGTTATTACTAACTTGCAACTTTTCCTTTTTCTTGTGCACTGGTATCTTTGGTGCCTCGGGACCATTGCCTATCTCTGAAATGAACTGATTAAAAACCAGCAGCAAAATGTGCAGACCTAAAAATGAGAAATGACATTTTGGTTTGTAAATAAACTTGTCAAAAAGTTTAAAGCGCTATCAAAATTACTTTGATGGTGTGAGCTTCTAGATGGGTTCAGTGCTTATGTGCTTTGTTTCTCTTCCTCTCACAGCTCTGCAGAATTGAATATTCCTGCCACAGGAGGATTGTTATGGACCCAGAATGACTTCCATAAAATTAAAAGTGGCCTTCAACTTTTTTAAGACAGCAGAGTGTTCTGCGACTTTCCGTATTGCACAAGATAAGTGGCGTGGAGGAACTAGTAATGGTGATGGGGAAATAGCCACTCCAAGATACTTTTTTTTTTTTTAATGAAGATTTTCTAATTTTTACCATGTAACATCAGTATTTTATAAAGGTGATGTGTTTTAAGCTCCCTGTTGTAGTAACCATTGTCTTGCTTAACCACTACCATAAACTTTTGGCTCTAGCTGCTGTTTGCCAAATACAGTTAAGAGTACTGTGGAATCCCTCAGTGTTCCTTTATTATTTTCATGGTTAAATAAATACAACCGACTGAAGGTCTTTCCTGGACCCTGCTTTTCCTTTTCCACTCAGGTATTCTGGAAAGAGTCCTCTGGTCCTTGTTAGTCAGACTATTGAGCCCTTCCTATTTCAGTGATGTTAATATTTTCCTTTATGAGCTTGCATGATTTTGCCAGAATAAGATTGTGACACAATTTTCAACCAGCTAGGATTTCTCATGAGGCTTCAGGGATCAAGCCTAGTGATAGCATGGCTCAGTGCACTGTTGTGCATAAATAGTTTCAACAGGTTTGTTTGGTTTTTGGGGGCGGGGTTATTGGTTTTTTGGGGTTTTTTTAATCGCTATTTTTTCTGAGGGATGGTCTTGAGGCCACTACTATATCTTTTTAATTTTTCTGCTTGTTGTTATTTCTATTCATGATTTTTCTGAGGTTGATAACTAGTGCAGGCTTTGCTGATAACTAGTCTTTGCTGAGAACTTGTGTAATTGCTACAGAAATGGACTTGAGCACCTTGTTGAGAAAAAGGGCTTCCAGCTAGTTTTTCCTAAGTTCAGTTTTCTTTACCTCTATTAAAGGTTCCTGGAACTTTGGAGGCTCCTGCAATTACCTGTCAAAAATAGGAGTTTAAGCATGTATTTATTGCAGGACCCTCGGTATGAATTTGTTGGAGTGTATCTGCCACAGGGTAAGACAGAGCCTTTCTCTGAGTCGGTCTAGTAATCTGCAGCGTTTACAAACTAAACAGGAACCTGTCGGTGCATCACTGTGAAATGGAATGGTCTTAGTTCTTCAGAGCTACTGCTGGCATCAGCTGCTATTGTTCTGCAGAATGAGATGCAAAAAGGAACATAGGGCTTTAGTGGTACATTAAATGGGATTGAATGGCAAGTTTGAAACAGCAACTTCATGGGTGGTTTGGGCCAGCTCCCACGTAAAGGCTTAGCTAAATGTCCTTAATGTCCTTTGTTCTCGTTGTTAGTCTTTATCAGCCAGACAAAAGTTGCCAAAAAGGGAAGATACATTGTACATTTCCTTCTCTAAAACAAGTAATGCTAATGCAAAACAAAACAAACTTCTCTTTCAGTAAGGAGTGATTTTTCCTGTAAGCCTTGCCCGTTCTATTATGTTTAGAAATTTCTTCTTTTACCCAGCAGTTCCTCGAGCTCATTCAGGACATTTGGAGTGAAGGGGATTTTTTCTTTCTCCCCTTTTTTTTTTTTAAACTCTATTTGGTAGATTATGAAATTACTTAAATAATTTTATTTGGTATTTCTGAGATCTGTCAATGCGAACAAGAGTAACAGTTGAAAAAGGAAAGGGTGATGCTGGCAAATACTGTGCTGTGTGTAACCTTTGCCCCCTCTGGCAAAGGTTTACTTGGTAAAATCGTGTGCTACTATAGTTTCTGCATTAGCTGCAGTTGCTGCGCAGTGCAGCTGCCTTTACCTCACCTATGGACTTAGGGACAAAAAATGCCGGTATTTGATCTAATTGAAGAGCCAAGTGAAATAGTTAAATCCAGTGCTATGGATGACTTGTAGAGCAGCACAGAACTACCAGATGGTTTAAAAATATGAATGCAAGACTAGAGGAGAAGCCATGGTAATGGCATGAATTTTAAACCAAGTGTTATGAGGTGGGGGAGCAGGCTTGAAACAAAAATTAAAAGAAGTTGGGAATGTCTGGAGAAAAGAAACGTAAATGTTTTGATTTTTAAAATGTGAAGATGGAGCTTCTACTAAAACAACAAAAGTGTAAAACCTAGACAATTATGTGGTGTTCTGTTTCAGGATTGTGAAGCTTGGTGTTTGTTTGATTAATTTACAGGAGGAACAATTTTGTAGCTACTTTCCCAAGTACCTGGGAAATGACAGCCTTACTGTGAGTAACAGATAATAAATGCAGAGATCATTTAAAGACAGACAGTTCAAATGACTTAGCAGTTACTCTGTCTGGTACTTCTGAGGTGTCAGTATAACCATAACAGTTAAAAAAGGAAAGGGTGATGCTGGCAAAATACTCTGCTGCGTGTAATTTTTTTTTTTGTTGGGGTTTTTTTTTTCCTTTTGGTAAAAATTTACTTTGTAAAATTTGTTTTCGACATGCTAATTACTTTCTTTGTTAGAAGCATATTCTGAGTGGGCAAAGTTGATGTGTTCCTAAATGACTTGATTTTTCCTTTAAACTGGGCAGGGCTTGGAGAGACTGCTTTCTCTCTGGAAATTCATCTCTCCAGATAGGTTTTTTACTGTCTGGAAAAAAAAACATTTCCAAAGAGAAGCTATAGGAAGGAATGGAGATAGAAACTGGGACTGTATGGAAGTAAATCATGCAAATAGGAATTGCTGAGGAAGTCAAGGCCTGGGTCTACTGCTTTTGTGGTCTGTGACCCCTTCGGGTTTTCCCCATTTTTTTCTTTGTAATATAAGTAATGGGACAGAGTAGTGGAACCGTATTAGGATAATTTGTTCCTGGCTGTTCAAGTCTTAAATATTCTGTCTTCTCCTTCCCAAAGTCACCTAGTCTAACAGGGACTTCAGCTCTACAGGTACAGTTTAGGGGAGAAAACTGGAACAGTAAGAATAGCCCTTGGAATCCAACTAGCACTTGTTCTGGGGAGTGGTATTACTTAAGGATATAAATGAAGCACAGAAAGCATGTGATTAGGAAAAAGCAGCTCTGCAGAATCACATGGTTCCTGGCTGTTGTGAGAGCAAACATGGTAACCGAGAAGTTCAGACAAATCCAGACAGCGATGATCTTTGTATATCGCTTTACTCCCCCCCAACACGTTAAAGGAGTCTGAGTCAAAGCGATGCTAATAAATGACACTGTCACCTTCCCCATAGCAAGAGAAATGATTGTTTAAATAGTGAAAGAAAATTTGTGTAATACAGAAAATGACAAAGACAGTGCGACCAAAGTCATACTTTCCCCTCCACTTTTAAAAGAAAATTAAAACCCTTGCCCTATTCTTCCATAGATTTAAGCACAGATAGAAAATCTGAGCATTATGTATGATTTCAGAATCTGGGTATTTTTCAGTACATCAGCTACAAAAAAATATCAGAAATAATTTGGACAGGCTACAACAGTTGTTTTGGACAAAACAGCTCTTCGAGGCTTTTGCCTAAAAGCAGTTATAAAATTAAAAGCTGGAAACAAATAATCCAATGGCTCTCAGTTTTATTAGATAAGCAATTTTATATATATATAAAGTATAACGTCTTTCATATTATTAAATAATTGTGCAACCTTTATCACAGAGCAAGCAGGGAACAGGTAATATATTTCTTTTAGTTTCTTCTCTCAGTTCTTTTAATACATTTATAAGCTTTAAATACTGCAGACCAGAATCTTAAGATACTGTATAATGGCTCCTCAAAGGCTAACCAAACACCGGCATGAAAATAGTTGACGTGACAGTGCACTTGTATTTTTCCAGCTGAAGTATTGCAAGAGATACAGTTAATAAGGGCTCTTGTCACCCAGACAAGCTGTGGGTACAGAAGAGGGGCACTAAAGCTGAACGCTCACCATAGAAATAATAGTGACAGATCGAATGATCTGGCTGTTACGAGTCCCATAGTACTAATGCTTCAGGTAAACTTTTGGCAAGCCAAGATGAAGTATCTCCACGCTGTGGAGCAGTCTCACAGGCATGGTGCATCTTCCATCTCTTTGCGTATGGAGTTTTAAAAGTTACTGTGGTTAAAATACATCCCTTAAAATGTTTCTGTTTGTGGTTTGGTGTGTGTGCACGTCACCCAGTATTTTTAACTGAATTATTTGGGCAGATTCTTTGTGTGTTCTGACTTTTATCATTAAAAATGCCAAAATGACAAAATTCACCCATTTGCGGCCAACTGACATTAAAAGTACGTAGGGGGGAACTCGGCTAGACAGGTGTTTTGGTTTTGTTTGTTTTTTTTTAATGAGCATTATTCTTCTTGTTCTAAGCAACCCTGCCCACCCACATTCTATTTGAAGTTTACGGTTACAGCGTTTTTACAAAAGCGGAACAGACTCATGCTCTGAATGAATTACATGCAGCAGCAGCTAGAGCAGCGCACGCTTACTACTACAGAGGCTTACGAATACCACATATTGGTTTAACATCCATTTGCACTCGTTGTGTCGTTAAGACTTACATTATATTTGGGTCAACCAAAAAAACCCAAAGAGATTTATAAAATTTTACAACAATTAAACAGTAATGTTTAATTCTACAAATGAATACAAGCCAACTGCTGCAGATCAATATGACAACAGGACTAACAGTAGTGAAATCATCTATATATACAACTTTATATATCACTGGCATACATTTCTTACAAAAAACGTTAAATAACTTAAACTCACATCCCATAAAGAATTTTATTTTTGATTCAAGAATTTAAGGTTATACACGTGTAAGTGACAAATTGTGTGAAAGTAATATAGCTAAAAATGAAAGATCAGTCAGTCAGAGCTCCCCGAGAACACTCTGGCCCCAGTAAAGCACTGATGTGTACTGCTTAACTTGCTGATTGCACTATGCCAGGATTTTGCCTTCCCACTTCCCCCCCCCCCCCCCCCCCCCCCCCCCCCATCCTGAATTGATATTTTGTGGATTTTATTAAAATAGAGTTTGTAGAACTGTTCTCTTACAGATTTAAAAACATTTAAATACCATGCTCTCAAAAAGAGCATTTATACAAAGTCTTCTATTTACAATATAGACAGTTCTGATCAGGTGTTAATAAGATCAACTCTTCCATGTTAGAAGAAATCTAAGCTTATGTCAGTGTTTTGAACTGGCTTGTAAACGTACCTGTAAACAGATGTGGATGGATGAATTATCACTTAAAGTTGATTAGGAAAGACTACATCACATACAGAAGTTCCATTACCTGTAAGGAGGACTAAACAAGCACAAAACTTGCAAATTATTTCCGCAAGGCTACGCTGCCCCTTCTGTAACTCTATGCACGACAGATGCTAATAGATTCTTAGAAAAAGACAATTTGCTTTCAAAGTGCCTTAGGGAAATAGTGTGCTGGGTTTGTATTGGCATAGCATTCCCATTGTTTAAAAATTAATTATTCTATCAGTAAGACATAAGTTAGTGAAAATCAAAATGACTAGACAAATCCTACAAAAATTAGTATCTCCATAAACCACCCAGTGCTTCATATAGAAATTTCTTCAGTTTTCCATGTTGAAAACATCAAAAACACCTACTAAACCTTTCTTAAAATAGCTTATCTTTATAATTGGAGAAAAAGAGAACAAACATTTTTCTACATACAAATATTTAATTCCATGCAAGATGGAAGAATGTGAGTGCACAATAAACTTCATTTTATACCTAAAGAATTTATAAATTAATCCATTAAGAACAAAGCAGTCTATAGCAATTATATTGTTACATTTTAAACACATGCAGATGAGTTAACAGCAACATTTTTACATAACGTTTAGTGCAAGAATGTATCTGCTTAATAAATAGACTAAAGATAACTATGTAATGCTTTGAGGTGTACACACAGTATTTGTGCACATAATGAACTGGTTCTGAAAAGTTGTCCTTGTTTGTCTATAAACTACAAGTGCCCATTTTAAATAAAAAAGATCCATAATTACTCATGGGCTACTTCCCTGTGACACATGGTGTCACAAACATTGTGGTGAAAATGTAATACTGAAGTTAATCTAGAGATTATTTTTTTTTTATACACAGTTTTTATACAATCAAGAAAAAGAGATACAATTTGTATCAACAAACAAAAGGTCATTTCTGGTTATTTGAGGCATTGCTCTCAGCTGCTTATATCATGAAAGAGAAGAGAATAAGAATTAATTGCAAATTAAAAATATAAAATGCTGGTTAGTAAGAAATGTGTTTGAGGACTGGTGAGGAGTTCAATCTGTTTTCCCTAACTGTTACAAATGTCTGAAAATTTTATTTTTATTCCCCATTAGCAAGAATTATAACCAACTAAGTACAACTTAAGTTATGTTTAAACACCAAGTGTAAATACAGAATCACCTTCAACTTAACTCATCTTAAATACATAATGACGTGGTCATTACATACGTTACCTGTACCAACACAAGAATAGTTATCCTGTGTGAAATTAGACGGTTATCAAATATCAGTATATTGGCTGTAGTCACACTTGTAATTGTGCTTTGGTGGTGGTGTTTGATTTGGGTTTTTTTTTATACGACAGGATCGTATTTTGCACACAATAAAGACCCCACAAGGTCTTTTGAATCAAACCAACCATTGCAGTAACACAAGTGGAAGTAATGATAAAACTCTGTTCTTCAGGCTAACAGATAACTAGAAAGCAGCATGCAAGCCATTATCAAAACACCAGAAACAACCCTGACTGCAGCCTCACGTTCCGTGTGTTTCACAGTAAGAAACATTTAGGCAGTGTCACACCTTCTCATGAAGAAACAAAAGGCCATAAACCAGGCCTTCTCAACTTTCATGAAAAAAACTACAGTAGAAGTCAACAAGTCCTAGCTCGAGAGGTATCGAGTTAGTATGGTTCAAAATGCTGAAATATACAATGGATTCAAAAAAGGGCGTCCAGTCAGTGCAGCTTAAAAAACAATAAACGCCTCTTTTGGAGACATTTAGCTACAAAGGTTCCACCCTGAGCAAGATACCAGTTGCGCAAACAATGCCACATAAAATTATCTCGCCTGTTGAAACAGGAACTCTAAAAGCCTTCATGAGGCAAATGCACACCTTTGCGTGGATCTGAAGAGCAAAAACTAGGCCAGCTTTGCCACTACACTCAGACTGTAGCATCTCTTTTCAAGAAGCAGCCTTCCCTCTCCACCCTCTTCTCAAGCTGATCTTTTACAGCCACGTTAGGCTCACTCAAATGCCATCTCTGCCCCCCCGAGGAAGGGCTGTAGTTACTGGTAAACTTGTGCTAACATGCGGTTTCCACTGCTTCAGGTAGTCCAATTTACGTAAAACTGACAATTTACATTCAGCTTGTCTAGACCCGGAGCTGCTCACTGCACAGCTGAGAGGCAATTCTGAAGAGAGAAGCTACAGTTAAACTTCTTTTAATTTACTGAGTGGTGCTCATGCCTTCACACTCCTTAATGGTTTTGGTCCTAATTTAGTCAAGTATTTGGCTTCTGTTTGGTCAAGCCAACATATTGGACAATAGATACTCAATCTCTCAGGGAACAGTTTTGAAATTTAAGTATCAGCAACAGTATTGACATCCAAAGCTGAAGTCAGTTTTTCCTTTTACAAACTGAGTATTTTAATTTTTGTAACTTTTTTTTTTTTCTCCAATATTTAATATGCCAGTAGGCAATATTCAAATGACAAAGCTGAAACCCTACAAGTCAGCTGGGTGGGTACAGAGCCTACTTTTAAAGGCCAATTAGGTATTTGTAAGCAAATTGAAAATGAACACTAATACATGCAATATAATTGCTAACAATAATTTTTTAGTAACAGCTTTGAGACACCGACCGTGACATTGTAGTTCTTAATGAGCTATCCATGCAGCAAGGTATGCATTTCCTATAAAATACTATTAAAAATCCCTATATTTAAAATCTTAAAATTTGCAATACAATCAACTCTTATATAGTGCCTCAGCATATATACGATTGCTACTGTGTACAGAATTTTATACTATCTTAGTAGAAAATATTTACAATAGATTGGCCCCTTCGTTCTTTCTTTGTTTTCTGCCAGGTCCTTATATGCTGTACAGCTCTGTTTATCCAAAAGAGGCTGTAAGGCTTTTAACGCCCTGTTCTTAACTTGGCAACAATCATAGCTGCCAGCTGTTGTGCATCTGTCATGTGGGGGTTCTTTTCCATCACAGAAAGGACAATGCTTGGAGGGAAAATATTGCACAGGTTCTTGTATGTTTGATACTGATGTTCTGGGATAATGTGAGGTTCCCTTGGTTCACCACAGATACCAATCCAAGGATTCCTCCAGAGTTGCTCCATCTTCTCAGGCATGCTTCTTACCATTACAGGTTCGTAACATGGCTGCATGAGATTGTTACTCAGTGGATAGGAGTGGTAAGTGTAAGAGTCTGACGCACATGGTAATGGATCCCAACTAGCATGCTGCTCTCGACAGAGAGGTGGTCTCCTCTGCCTTGTTGGGTTACTTTCATAAAGCCGTGAGTCAGAAATGCTGTCCATTCTCGTCATCACCAAGGCACGGCTTGATTGTGCAGTTGATGGATGAACGTTTTGAGGCACAGGGTATTCTCCTGGACAACTGGACCGTGCTCCAACAACTGGATGCTGAGCTTGTAGGCCTAAGTGGGAAACTGAGTGTTTGCGAAGGGAGTGCTTAGGCTCTTCAGATCCGTAACTCTGAACTCTATTTAAGGCTTCATGGTAACCATGGGAAAAAGGCTGAAGACGATTTTGTGATGGCAGTCTGTGGATCTTCACATTGTCTTCTGGACTGGCATCTGCTACACCCAGATACAAGTCATTGTAAGAGGAATAAGAATCATTACTTGTATGGCTTAAGCAATTGTCAGGACAGGGGCTTGAGTTTCTAGAATACATCCCCTGGTCCGTATCAGCCCCGTAATAATCTGTGTTACGGATACTACTTATGCTCAGGTTTGAGAAATCACTGAGTAAGGAATAATAGCCATGGTCCCCTAAAGATTCGTATTTGGGATACTGGTCAGTATAGCCAACTGAGGTGCCATGGCTATTGGTGACTAGTATAGGAGGATATTGCACACTGGACATATGCTCCAGTGAGGATTTTTGATGCATGAACTGTGAGGAACCCGGCACCGGACTGCTTGCAGAACGCGTATTTAATGCACCAGCTGCATGGCTTTTTGGTGGAGGGAGCGTTGGTACACTTAATGCAGAAACCAGCGATGGGACAGAGCTGGCCTCGGACTTCCGGGCTACTGATAACTTTTCCTCAGGCTCCACAGCTACTGATCTAATGCTTGGATCTGACTGGCGTTTTGGGGCAATGCGTTTCACTTCAGAACTGATTTCTCCTTTGGAGCTGGATGGCCCTGTGCCACATTTGGCTAAGGCTCCCTCACTCATAGTTTTCACAGCAGATAATTTGGCACTTATTCGAAGCTCATCCGCTACTGACCTTTGAGGCTGGTTTGCCCGTTCTGGGTGGTAATATTTACATTTGTGCCCATAGGTGCACTTTTTACCTGGAAGAAAAGTGTTTTCAGGTTAAATAAGCCAAAAACTAATGAACACCACCAGCTGCTATCTTTTTCTTTGTATCGTTCACCACTTTTCACCAGTAATATTCCTGTATTAACTGCCTAAGGAATATTTTTATATATGGCGTATACGGGCAGTCACAGACTGCTGCCTGCATCCACATATAGCACTGCATCAAGAGCAAGACACACGGCTTTTCTTCCTACTGGCTCATGATTTAATACTGACAACATACTTGGTATTATATAAAGCAAAACAGCTCTAACGCAACCTGGATAGTTACGAAATCTCCTTCCTTGAACAGAAAGCAGAAGAAAATGGCAAAAAGTTGTCCTATCCACAAGTTACATCAGGTAATGCCTCATTTTCTGCTACGTTGCTTTTATTAATATATGTATGAAGGGTATAAAAAAGGATATATCTATATAGTGCATAGATGGCAACATGAAAAATTGCTTTTTGTTTGTTTGGGTTTTTTTTCTACAGTAATGACAAGATGTTAGTTAATTGCTTGTTTCACCTACCTTTGAGTACAACAAACCAGTCTGACTTGGGCACTTACCATAAGGACATGGTTGTTTCTTATGTTCAGGAATAACTGGCCTTTTCCTTAAGAAATTTTCAAGGCTTGGACCATGGCGTCCTAAAGGATCATCAGGAGGCATAAATCTAAGGTTAAAGAAACGAAATGTGAGTTTCAGTTTTTACTGTGGATTCTGAATTAGTAAATTCATATACTTTTGAAGAAAAGCCATACTTGTCATTCACAAAAGAATACATTAGCAGTCGCTCCTCTATGAACTTCTTCCATTCTGGTTTTTCATTCTGAAGATCCCGATAGTTGTCATTTGATACAATGATGCCATCCGAGTCAAAAGCAAGTTTTACTATGAATCGGTCATCGTAGCAAACTACTCTTCTTCCCTGAACTCTTCGAGATGGGGTGAAAACAAGAATTTTTTCTTTCTCCAATTTACGTAAGATTTCTTGATCTGTAAAATAATTGTAGTTGAGCAGCTTCTTAAAACGATTTACAAGAAAGAAATGCACTCTTTGAAATATTAAACCTCATGCACTCTTTTCTGAAAAGTTAGTTTGTAATTATGTTCATATCCAGTCCCCATTATCGCTAAAAAGAAAAAAAGCCTAGATGCAGAGTGCCATTTTATTTCTGAGGTTTCAAAGCACTGGGTAAAGAGTCAATATTTTTGCTTCATAAACACTGTACCCCTCTAAACAATCATGTACCTTTACTCCATCTTCCTGAACCCATCAGTAACTCAGTTGTTACAGTATTACAATTGCCTTCTTAGCCTAGAGTAAAACAGAAGTACTTCCTATGGGTCAAAACACATGTTGCCTCTCCGGTGTTCAAAGACAGTAGTGCTAAATGGGAACCCTGGCCTGGTACTACGCATTTTATACTCATCCAGCAACTAAGAATCAGTTCCTATACACTTAACAATGTTTGCTAATGGGAAGATTATGGATACGACTTATCAAAAGTGTTAGAATAATCCAGTAATGTTATAAAACCCCAGCATTGTTTACAGGTGCAGATACTTAAATGCGTGTTTCCTCAGCAGTGAAACTGTTGTTTTCAAACAAACAGTTGAGTGCAACATCACATCCACAGCCCAGTATGCATCAGAAAAAGGTGGCATGATTGTGTCTTAATGCAGTACTTTTCCTTCTTTTTAACCCATGGGTTAAGGAAAACGTTGATCCATTACCTGTAATTGGTGCATCAGGTCGAGACTGTTCTTTTCTCCATGCAGGTACAAACACAGTGATATCTTTATGTCCTTTTTCCAGAAACCAATCAACAGCTAGTTGAATTCCCCGACAGGAAAATCCTTCTTTATTCCCATGGCTGAAGAACATGCAAAAGTTTTAGAAACAGTAACGACAAAAGTTACATTTGGTTTTAGTTTTTGTTGTTGTGGTTTTGGGGCTTTTTTTTGTTCTGAAGCTGCCATGGTTTAACATAAGCTCATTTTCTTGGGGAAAGTGATATTTTTCATTTTTCTTAGCTAATCTGATGAAAAAGTAGAAAAACTTCACATTTATTTGATTTTGCTTTTGAGATAGGGAAATGTCACCATTTCTAGAGTTTTAAGTAGCAGTGTTGCTGTAATCTCTTGCTGAATAGCTCTGGACAGTTGTTGTTTTCCAGGTATGTAACCTGGTCTAATAAAAAGGTTTGCCTATCTTTATAGACTTTGTTTTTCCCCTTATATCCTTAGACCATGGCAGCTTGAATAATAAAAACCTAAAGGTTCTGCTTCTTTGAAATTAATATTGTAACTACTTGAGAAAAGAAATTGTTCTGCCTCTTTTACTAAAAAAACCCCAAAACAACAAAGAAACAAAACCAACCCTCTTTGTTACATTTCCGTTTGGCTAGGAAAGTGAACTACTTCTCAGTCTGTAGAGCGGATGCTACATTATTAAGAGTATCTTAATGCATCTTACTAAAATTGTCATGAGCATTATTCTGTGGATTATAATTCAAAATTTTACTTCAGTGTTGTTGTTACCATTATTATAGAACAATATCCCAGATTCCTGGAGGATAGTAAGATGCATGCTCTTCATGGGCTCAAAACATCACATGCGGTAACAGCGACACAGACCAAAGGCAGACCGATCTAATACCAGCTGTATAATTGAGGCATACAGATCACCGGTGTAGGCCAAAAATGAATACAGAAGCCACAATGTCAGCTAAAGCATTTTTCTTGGGATTTTTATACATTTCAGATTTTACAGAACTCAATATCCTTTTAAACTGTCAGATGCCATGCATTTTGTTATGAGCTGGACTTAATGATACTTATGGGTCCCCTCCAACTTGAGATATTCTTTGATTCTATAAACACAGCACCAGTTCTAAGCTATGCAATAGTAAGAGTACAAACACACTTCTCTCCAGTTGCTGCCACATTACACTCATGGGTATCTCAAGCAGTACAGAGACCAGAAAATTCAATAAGCACAGGAAAAAACAAAGAAAATGTAAAGAACAAAGTTAAATCTGATGTTGGTTATGTTGCTTTACAGAAATATCTTTTGGATTGATGTAACCACGACTTGGCACTGGAAGATCCAAGATTTGGGGTGTTTATGTCTTTCAGAACTCAGAGTAGTCAATACATCTATAAAAATGAGTGCTTTTAATACATTGACCAAAAAAAAAAAAATTATTTTCAGACTACAAATTCTTTCAGAGTAGGAAGTTGATGCTAGAGGAAATCTATTGTGCAAACGGTACCTACAGAAATCTTGGTATCATTCGTTGCTAAGCAGAATGTTTCAAGAACTACCTCAGAGAAAACCATACTTTCTCAATGATAAATCACTGGCTAGCTGAACTGTGTCCTCTACAGACAGGCTCAAAAGTGGCATGGGACAGATCTCCCTTGAGTTAGTGCTAACCCAAGCAGCCAAGTGCACGTGTGTACACGCACATCTGAAATGAGAAGCACCAGAGCTGTGTGAGGCAGCACATTCAGCCCAGCCATAACCCTGTACTGACATGGCTAAACTGCTCTGAATTCTGAGCAGGCTTGATCATTAGGAGCTAAAATACTCTGAAGTCCACTGCATATCATCAGCATACACTGCACGTCATTTTAGAAAGAAACAAGCTTTCCTCCTCTATTTGGTTGCCTCTGGACATGAAAGAAAAGTATTTTCAATATTGTCCAAGGACTTCAAAATATTAAATCCATCCACACAAAAACACACTATAGCTAGAACGCTAGAAAGATTTGAGAGGAGAACTTGTTTTGAAAAGGGGGAGAGGGGAACTGAAATATGAATTACCAGTAAAGGAATAACAGCATAATTAAAAGCCTGGACTAAAGAGTCCATAAAAAGAAAGATGTATTATCAGTGTAAATATACTACAGCATAAAATTACTTTACCATGAATATTGATTTTTCTCACAAATATTTTAGTTATTTGTTCTTTTCAAACATTGTTACAGGGAGACTCACCTCATAGCCACATTGCTTCCATCAATGACAATTGGCCTCAAGTTATCACTGTTATCCACAACTTCATCTTCAAGTGACAATTCAGGGCTTGCTATTTCCTTTGGGCAAGGGCCTCTTGGCACTAGAGTAGTAGTGGTACTGCTGGCACTGCTCTGTCCCTCCGATTCACTTTTGTTGCCAAGCCTCACAAGCTCTGCCAGAACATCATTGATGAGTGCATCTGCTCCCAGTTTACTCAGCACAGCCTGGATCTGATCTCCAGCATACCCAAGCTTTAAAGCAAAATCCATTTTTGCTTGGTACTCCTTGTCCAGATTTGTCTTGCATTCATCTAGCTTCAAGTCTTGTGTGATGCTGCTCTGTGAAAAACTTGGGCGATCCAAACAAGGGGACCGACAGAGTGGCCGATGTGGTTTACTGGAAACCTCCTTTTCTCTCCAATGAGTATTGCTACAGCTGCTTCTGAAGTATGGTTGCTCAGGTTCACTTTCTGAGCTCGTCCATTCCTCAGATTCAGCACTGCATTCCCCAGCATCTTGTTCCACATTTCTGTCTTCTCTGGAGCGCCTCTTCTCCATTTTCAGCTTCCCTACCATAGACCAGGCCGTCATCACGTTCAGCTTCCTGCCAGGGAGCTTAGTTCTCTTTTATTTCCAAAGCCACCTGGAATTCATATTCAATTGCATCGTGTTGGCCAATTAAGAGTTTACACGAGGCAGGAGTTAATTTCCCTTGCTTAGTATGTTCTGGCATAAACAACACAAACATGAACTTCCTTGAGAGAAGAAGGAAAAGAAAGAAAAAAGACAGAAAAAAAAGTAAGGAAAAAAATGAGCCTTTGACAAATTCTGCAAAACTAGGCTACAATCATGTTATTTACAAGTCAGTAGAGGTCCCTAGTCATTCACAATTTTGTGTAAAAATTGATCATAATAAAGCATATAATTAAGTTGTCTCTTTAATCACAAATTAAATGCTTTGCCTCCCCTAGTTACTCAACATACAAAAAAAATTCCACTTCCTACACAAACTTACAGCTAGAATTAATGGAGTATCTCTGTAATATTTAAAGATAATAAACCAGAAAAGGGTAACCCAACCTTTCTAAAAAAAAAAAAAAAAAAAAAAAGTGTCACTCATGATTTTTGGAGGGTTGTTGGTCACCAGTGTAACTAATAATAAATTTATATCTCTTTCATGCACCTTTTTCATCTCCTCTCGCTTCTCTTCCACTCCTTCAGGCTACGAGTAAGCATTAAAAGAAGACAAAATTTTCCTCAGAAGAGCATAAGCACTCAAAAAGTACATGAATTATTTACATACAGGACATTATCAAATACACTTGTATTCAAAAACTTTTAAAAAATCTGATTCCTATCTCCCCGAGAGACCACAGTGGCCCTTACTTAACTACTGTGGTCTACCAAAACTGCAAGTTAGAGGAGAAACACTCCCTTAACATACAGCAGTGCAGCTCCTTTGATGTACAGTAATACCAAGTACTGGAATCGGTCTTAGTGGAAAACTTGTGTCTAGTGTAGCTAGAAGAGCATCTCTGAGATTGTTCATTTTATTATTTATTTTTCTTCCTAAAAGTAGAACTTTACATTTTTCTACAGAACATAGTTCAATAGATACTGAAATGAAGATAAAAATGGAAATGCTGACATGCATGACTGTATTCATTTAGTGATGGAAACCAAATATAAACATAAAAAAAAAATCTTACATAGTAAAAGCATCTTTAAAATGAAAACCTGACTTTTTTTCTTTTTTTCTTTTTTTTTTTTTTTAAACCAGTATGGACATTTTACAAAGCATTACAAGCCACAAAAGAAAATCAAAGAACCACCAGTGTGCACGTAAGTCAAAGCTTATTCATTCTGAGTTTTCGTATTCTTTTGGTTTTAGACAATAAGATGCTGAAAGTCGTAGCCCCTGCTATAGCACTCATCTTACAAAGCTTCCTTCCTTGACTATTTCCTACATTGAATGGTGGTTTTCTGTTGTCTATGGAAGTATTTCAGACAGCAGCAAGTCTAGAAGGGTGATTTGACAATCAAACCCATAAACATATCTAAGGATCTCTAAGACAGGTCCCTGTTGGCCTAAAACAACAATCAAAAAACCCTGAGCTGTGAAACATTTACTAAACAGGACAAACAGTAACATTCTACAGGACCGCACTCTGATTTGTGCTCTACAGTTATGCATCTCACTTGTCTGTGGTAAATTTGCATACTGGTGGAGATGGCAGATATGTATCTAGAATACAGTGAACCCAGGTTTCCACTGACACTGGAAAGTACCTACCTATTAAAGGTAGGCATTTTAAGAATATATATGTTTACCAATGAGCAATTTTATGTAAATGTCTTAGGTGGAAATTTTATTTGTGTGTTTTGTTTGCTTTGGGGATAAAGATCTTTCATATTTTGTTAAATTCAGTTGTGACCTTTTTAGAGGTCAAAACTATGCAAGTTTTATTCTTAATTCCACAACACACACACACACACCCCCTTAGCTGGAAAGTAATTTATCTTAGCTGCATATAAACTGATTGCAACATTTTGCTGCACAGACCCAATTCCACATGCATACCTCTAGTTTTCTGTTAGTTATGATCATACAAGCAGTTTATCATAAATTTCATTTGTCTTTCCCTGAAAGTAAGATCTTACCTTAACAGGAAGGTAGTTTGCTCATAGTTGAATCTAAATAATCCTGAATGCAATAATTATTTAAAATATAAACAAGGATATTTAATTCTAAGAGCAATTTCTATCACTGCTGCTGGCATACTCACTTCTGTTGCACTTCCAAAGAAAGTGTCTCAGATACAGCCTGTGTTAGGAAGCAGCACTGTATACACAGAAGGACTGTTCTCTGCCAGTCCTGTGCCTGGTTTACTATTTTCTGGTCACTAGTGATGGATTGGTGGATCTGTTACGAAAGATCACTCTTTTTATGACTCATCTTGGAGTTTCTTGCTTTTTTTTTTGATTCATGTCAGGCTTTGGTTGAAAGCCACTAACGGGAAATTTTAGCGGTTTCATCCCTCTCTTGCATAGCAGTGGAAAATACTTGGTCTGTGACGTAATGATCACCATTATCTTTCAAATATTTGGGATGGGAAGTAAAAGTCTGCTAAAAAAGAAGTAAATTTCTAGTTATTTTCAAACTCTTTAAAATTAGATCACAGTGGTTTATAATATCTCCTCCTCATACTCATCTAGGATATTGTAAGGGAAGCACTAGAAGTTAAAAGGTCCTGCCTGTACCAACTATTGTTGTTTCTACCAAGGTGTATCACAGACCTTGCACAAAAAAAAAAAACAAACCCAAAACCAACCAAACAAACAAACAAAAAACAAAGTAATATGTATACATTGTAACTTCTGGAAAAGGAGTTGTTCCACGCATTTTTAAACAGTGTCTCTCTTGTGAGAGATGTTCCTGTCCCTTATGATCCTCATAGCCTCTATTCGACTCTCTCTAATATTTCTCTGTCCCTCTTGAACTGGGAAGCCCAGAGCTGGACATAACACTCGAGCTGCGGTCTCACTAAGGCAGAGTAGAGGGGGAGGAGAACCTCCCTCGTCCTGCTGGACACACTCTTCTCCATGCACCCCATTAATACTATCCTTCAGCTACAAAACCAGCATCAGCACTATGGTCTTTCCCTCACGTCTTCACAGCCCTGAACAGTCCAGTCCATACCCTGCTGCAACCCTGGAACCACCTATAGTCCCACAGTTATCACTATAGATTTACAACGTGTGTTCCCAGACTAGGATCCAGATGCTTGTTCCTGAGCAAGCCAGCTCTCAAGAGTGGAAAAAAAGGCATAGCTACAGAACCCGATTACTACTTGTCCTCAAATTGCAGTCATGTTTTCCTTAAATAAATCTGCAGTCCTATTCTGGAGCCCAGGATCAGAACAGAACAGATAGTGTCTGTTTTCAGTCAGTCAGTATTTCGATCTGACAAAGCCATCAGTCGCTGCCTTTGTCAATTCCAACAATGCAGACACGATCAGCACCACCCCTGTGGGAAGGCTCAGACGCCCTGCTCTCTGCTCCGTGCTACTCTAGGTCTGAAAACACAGTTGGTCTCAGTTTATTTCTGAATTCCAGTTATGTACCTCAAATACAGGAAGGGCCCGGGGAAGAGTTGTATTTTATTAATGTAGAATAAAATTGACAGCTTCCAGGCAAAGTCTTTGGACAGGGATATCTTAGTTGAGCTCTATATATGGAAGCAATAGGTGTTCCACTGGGAACTCTCCATTAGCTCATTGCCTTTATGCTCACTTTGTCCAGAAAAAAAAGTAGTGGGGGTGGGGGTGTGGGGGGGAAGCACTAATAACACTCAGATTCCAGAACTATCCTTGCAGGTAATTTTCCACCTTTTGTTGTTGTTATTGCTTATACTGTGCACTTCTTAAAGCTGGTATAGATGCATCAAGGAGTTACAACACAGGGCTAAATAAAAAAAAAAAAAAAACAAAAAAATACCACTTACAAGCAAAATCAGACATTAAAAAATCATGAATACTTTGAGTAACACTTGATTTTGCTGATAACTACAAAAATTGAGAAATGAGTCAGTGTACCTCAGCATTTTCTCAAAGATGGAATAAAAGCTTATCTCGCAGATCATAAACAGTAACACTGTATTGCTGATATTTTTATGGGTTTTTTAGTACGAGCTACAGTCTCTCCAAAGGCAACAGAATATGAACACACACTTCAGAAGAGAAAACAAAGTTCTTATCAATTTCTGATTTTAAGATAATGTAACTCAGAAACAAATATACCGCAGCTTTAAAATTTAAATTTTCATGATGTTCATTGCTAAGCAACCAAGTTTTCTTACTAAACATTTCTTTCAGCACAGTCACGACTAACTAGTAGAATTGATAATGTGATTTAGAGAAAGCAGTGAGGCAAAATTATCTGTATTTTGTTCATAAAATCTAAACAGAAAGTATCTATTTAATTTTGCTGGTATTAAAACAGAAGCAAAACGTTTGCAGTGTTTATGAAAAACATTTGGAAATTATTTAACAATTACTACTCAAATGACAATATATATTAAAGCACTGGTGCTAGAAATGCTCTGTTCAAAGCCTGTTCATTTCAGCAGGACCAACAGAATCTGAGAAGACAGCGTGAAAGAATGGACTAAACTGTCTTTTGGCCCCTTATGACACTATCCAGCATCTCAATGGCCTCTAAGCCATGCCCTTCAAAGGGGCAATAATACCATGCACACATCTACTATGAGGAACAACCTTTAAATGAAAAATATCCTAGTAACTCTTTTCATCGATTTTTTTATCAAGTTTTAAGTAGTTTTACTTGGTTTATGTCACTGCAGAGACTAAAATGCAAAACTAAGAAACAAACAAAAACCCCAACCCGGTTATTTTCTCCAATGTCTCTCTCATCTGGATAATAAATACCTATGACAATGATTCTATAGTATTTATTTTAAGGAGGGGAAGGATTGTTTGTTTTCCATTGTATATTTCTGAGATACATGCAGTTAATAAGTAATTATTTTTTATAGTAACACTCCAAGGGGGGGGTGGAGGGGGGGAATCAAACTGCATACTGAGACATGAAATGGCAACATCTGGGGAGTTCCACAGGCACAGTGAGAAACAAGTACTACAGATTTCTCCTTTTTTATTTCTTAAACTGTCAAATTAACATCTTAACAAGAATGAAAAGGAAAAAAAAAAAAAGGCATGTTTTTATGAAGAAAATTAATTTATTCCGCCTATGGCTTCAGCATAAATTTTCATGTCTTAGTATCTCTCTTTACTTTTCATTTCACTAACTTATTGTTAGGGTGCTCCTCTGCAGAGACTCTTCGCCGTAAGATGATATACAGGAAGAGGCATCTTTTGGGAAGAATGCTGCTCTGAACAATAGCCAGGTCGGATTGCTGTGGTTATGTCTACATCATGGGAAGCTGACTGAAGAGCAACCAGCTCATAACAACACGGACTTCCACACAAACTGCGTAAACCTAGCGTGGTCCCAGGTTACCTGTTCTGCAGTGCATGAATGAATGAATGAAGGAATGAAACTCGTCCTGTCATCTTCACACCTGAACAACAGGTAGGGCTGGTATACTATATATCTACTACAACTACACTTCATGATGACAGTGTCAATAGTGTATAAGACTACTAACACAAAAGCTGACAACTTCCTGGTTACACACGTGCTGATTATGGTAAATTAAGAGTCTAAAACCATGAAAAGAATATGGGCAGAGACAAAGATAAGTCTTTTAAGAAACAATTCAGTGTTCAGAGACACTGCCTGAACACATTATAGGATCTTCACATTGCAGCATGCTACAGCACAAACTAGTGGTTACTCTAAAGACATGTTCTCAGATACGTTTTTGTGGTCTTCAAAAACTTCCCCAACACATGACCAATTGCCATTTTAAAAACATTACAATTTGGGCCTGCAGCACAAAAAGAAAAGCAACCTGAAATGCATTGCACAAGATTTCAGGAATGTGACAAAAGAGTATTCATCAGACAGTAGCTATTGTCAGAGGACATAAACAAAGAGCAGTTCCAGGTGCATAGATGGCACTGGACACTGGATTATTAGCTCTTCATCTTGAAAACCACATTTTTACAGTGCTCATGAAAAAAAGTGACAACTCGACACTGGTGTTTTCATGGCACTGAAGACAACCTTCTTGTATTCTTCTTTCAGGAGCAGTACAGATATTGCACGTTACTGCTTGCTGCTTTGAGTATTTTCTGAGGTAGTGAACTGTTTTATCTACTGACAAAGCAGCGCTTAAAGCTGACAAATTATGAGTCACAAATAAAAATGGTATCTTTTTCTCATTCTAATTATCCACTTCGGTGGTACACATCTGGGACAGATTCACAACTAATGAAAAGCAGAAAATATTCTAAAATTAAAAATATTCTAAAATTAACATTTGGGTATTTCAGAATTGATTAAAAAAAAAGAAAGAGTTATGCTGCATGACATTATGTGCAATTCTCTTTTGTCCTTAGTAAAAAGAAAAAGGGCTGGTGATTTGTAGCATTTTGCCTGTGTGTTTATACACCTTGAACTTCCGTATTTATCATTATTTTAAACAGAGATAACTGGAATACATTGCAGTTTATACATGCATACCGTAATAATATGTATGTTGTGAATCAACAGGAATTAATCACTTTCTCAAATGCATTTTTTGAAGCTTAGAATTACTTACTTTCAGCATGTAACAAATGTGGTAGCTTAGCATATTTAATTTTAATTTACTGTGTCAAGTGTTGCAAGACTGTAGGAAAACTGTATAAAATAGGCTTTGCAGAAAATGTTCCTATTTAAGTTTGTCATTTTGAAATTAAAGTGATTTCAAAATGTGATGCTTTTGCAGAGACAGTATTCATAGTTTGTAGTCAGTTTCAAGTGCACCTCTCAGTAATTCAACAAGATCATATGATCAACAAGACTAAGCACTCTTTATCTAGCAGGATCCAGAATAAAGAATTATGCCCTTTTATTCCTTTTAGAACTCTATTTTACATAGTTTTATTAAGACCATCCTAAGAGCTTTTGTACTTAGCTAACAACACTCATATAAGCATCAAATTATTGTCAGATTTATAGCATATATATTCTGATATTGCTTCCATAAAAAGTCCAAAATGCATATGACTTGGTGAAGTAAAGCAAGTATATCAGGCTTTAACCAAGATAACAGCAGTTGACTTTTGATGGAGTTATCTGGCATTAACAACATTTTTATAGTACCTTGCTCGCTGAGGAGCAAGGAATCTTCCTTATTTAACAGGAATACTCTAATTTTAATATACTTAGAATGAACACATGTTCAAATACTTTTCTAATTTTTAATCTAATAAATTAAACCAAGCCATTTCTCTATTCTTCTAGTGGTCTTAACTAAAGACCTGAGCACAGATGTTGCAGCTCATTTACACATTTAGAGACATGTATAGTCAGTATTCCCAGAGTATCACAGAATCACTCAGGTTGGAAAAGACCCTTGGGATCATCATGTCCAACCATTAACCCTATTCTACAAGTTCACCCCTAGACCATGTCCCCCAACACCACATCTGAGCAATGCTGAAACACACCCAGGGCTGGCCACTCAACCCCCTCCCTGGGCAGCCCATTCCAAGATCTCACCATTCTTTCTGTGAAGGATTTTTTCCTAGTGTCCAGTCTAAACCTACCTTGTTTCAGCTTGAGGCCGTTCCCTCTGGTTCTGTCCCTAATCACCTGAGAAGAGCCCAGCACCAGCCTCTCTACAATGTCCTTTCAGGGAGCTGTAGAGAGTGATGACGTTTCCCCTCAGCCTCCTCTTCCTCAAACTAAACAGCCCCAGCTCCTTCAAATGATCCTCATATGATCTATTTTCCAATCCCTTGACCACCTTTGTTGCCTCCTCTGCACCCACTCCAGCACCTCGAGATGTCTCTTGGACTGAGGTGCCCAGAACTGGACACAGCACTCGAGGTGAGGCCTCACCAGTGCTGAGTACAGGGGGACAATGACCTCCCTGCTCCTGCTGCTCACGCTGTTTCTAATCCAGGCCAGGATGCCCTTGGCCTTCTTTGCCACCTGGGCACGCTGCTGGCTCATGTTCATCCGCCTGTCTATTAGAACCCCCAAATCTCTCTCTGCCAGACAGCTCTCCAGCCACACTGCCCCAAGCCTGGAGCTTTGCATGGGGTCGCTGCAGCCCCAGTGCAGGACCTGGCACTTGGCCTTGTTGAAACTCACACCATTAGCAGTGGCCCAGCCAATCCCAGTCTCTCTGGAGAGCCTCTCTATCCTCACGCAGATCGACACACCTGCCTAACTCAGTGTCACCTGCAAGTTTACTGATGGTAGACTCTTACGTCTTCATCAAGATCATCCATAAAGATGTTAAATAGAAACGGCCCCAGCACTGAGCCCTGAGGAACACCACTTGTGCCCTGCTGCCAGCTGGATTCAGTACCATTGGCCACTGCTCTCTGGGCCCGTCCGTCCAGCCAGTGCTTGATCCAGCAGATCGTATTCTCATCCGGGTCACGAGCAGCCAGTTTTTCCAGTTTTCCAGAGTATGCACTAAGTCAAATATCACTTTTAACAGAAGCGTTAAAATGGCAGATCAGAGTTTTCAGTCCCTTGATAATTATAATCATATAAATGACAGCATTTTAAATCCAACTTAATGGATTTTATCTTACCTTACTATGCAGTGTCAGTCTTAACACAGTAATGGAAAGTTTCAACACTGTCACTGTGATGAACAGAGGAACTTTAAATTTACACAAATCTATGGCCTAATATTATATAGTCTTCTATCAAGCCAAACTCAGAACATCAAGAAAAGTATTTTACTTTTTCTACTCATTATGACTTCCCTGAAGTAAACCACTAATATACATGAAGTTTAAAGTACAGTACTAGCAGATAATACCAGTAGTGAACATCTTGTCCTTAATACTGAAACTGCAATTGAAAAATAGCCTGCTGGTACCGTTAGCAATTTTTTATTTAGAAGATTCCTTCTTTCCGAGTCAATTCAGATGTAGCAAAAAGAAAAGAAAAGCAAATTTGCCATTTCTGTTTCTGCATCTGTCTCTCTCCCTCCCTTAACCACCTTTGGAGTAGGACAGTAAGGAATGTGACTTCGCTCGCTTCTGTTACAGAGGCAGAGAGCAAAGATTTTCAGCATTGACCCACCAGTTAAGATGAATGCAGTCATCACCACCACCCAACTTTGAAGGGAGGGGATATTCTATCTTAACAAATGCTGAGGGACCATTTGTAATGGTAGAAGAGGTTCAGCTGTGCAGAAGGGACTGAATCTGAGGAACACATGCACCAGAATATCTAGAACTAGCAATGACTTTAGAAATATCACTGAGCTTTACCTTTCTGATCTGTATTTTTTGATGCCTACATGTGTCCTGTCTACACAGAACAATGATGGAAAAAAACCCACCATACACACACAAAAAACCATAGCACTACTCTTGCTAGACCAAACCAAATGTTCCTCTAATCAAAAATCTTACCCAGAAGCAATCTTTGAGAAATCTGAAAAGCAAAGCATATTCTTTTCTTAAAAGTCTCAATATACGGAGTAGATGTGCACAAGCTATGCCATCTAACAAGAGTCAGGATGTACTCAGCTGTTGGGACATATGCTTTCTGATGAAGTAATCCAACCAATTCAGAAGCTACTAAAAACTCCCAGGAGCAGAGACACTTTGCTCAATAAGCATCAAGCAATACCTTTATGGAAAGCAGCAAGAGGAGTTTAAAGGCATCTTCTGACTTTAGATTTTCACACCTGTTACTTTGCTTTTGCGAAAACAAAGTCAGTCTGTCTCTAATGAGGTCTGCTTTGAGCAAGGTATTAAACTGGATGATGTCCTGAAGTCAAATCCAAACTAATTATTCTTTTATTTTAAGATTCTTATGACGACAACACCACTCATTTCCATAGCAAAGAAGCTGGAAAGTCATCTTCAAGAACACAGGAGAAAAAGCCCACTGCTCTGCTTTTGAAAAGGACAACTGCAAATCCTTACCTATGCTCTTGCAACTTCATCTCTCCCTTTCTAAAGCTCTGTGTATGGACTAGACCCAAAAGAGGCAGGGTGGTTTTGTGTAGTGGGCTATTTTGTTTTAGGGGGTGGGCTTCTGTTCATTTTTTAAATCGGAACAACCTAGAAATAACAAAAGAGAAATACCTGGCAAAGAGTATGATATTAGTGTTTGATTTAACAAAAAACATAGTGGGCTCAGAGGGAGCAATCGTATGTGGGTTTTAGTCTAAAATTCTCAGACTTAGTTTTGGCTTTATGTGATTTGGCTGAGGTGTCTGTGGGCTCATTACAGGAACATATACATTAAATTTGATGTGGACGCCCTTACTAAAAATAATTAAGAGTCTAAACTTTTGGCTATAGCCTAAGGTTGATAATCTGTCCCTGATGTAGCATTCCTGTCCAGGCAACTGAAATAGAAGTTGACTTGGATAATCAGAACAGATACTAATCTTGATGAGAGGACTCTCTCCAGATAGATTGAATGTGGAAAAGGAGCTCTTATATTTCAGCACCTTGGCCTATGCAAAGATCTGTAAAAGGCTTTAGTTATACTGTACCATGATATCCTACCAGAATTCTAGAAGAGGCCCACAATAAACCATGCAAAGCCTGGGTTTTAATTTGATATGGTGACTCAACCTGCTTTGCTAGCAGGCACTGTCAAAAATAACTCGTGTAAGAAAATGAAATACAATAGCTACCTTTAAAACTCAGACACTTAGACGAACTACTTGTTCAAATATAGAAAGAACATGTATTTGAATCAAAACTGCGAGCTCATGAAGTGTTTTTATTGTGGCCAATCTCATGAATAAAGTGTTCACCTCAAACAATGAAACTATGTCTTAGATGATGCCATACTGCTTATCTCTGCACTTCCAAATATGTTTCCTAAATCTGAAATACAGCAAACACAACGTTACATGTCATGGCACCAGAAAACTGAGATCTGTAAAGGTGGTCATGGTATTCTTACTTCCAGATGAATTATCTGCATTACTATGAATATACAGTATCAAATATAGCTTATCAACAAAAAGGACAATACACAGGAAATAAAAAATCCCCACATTAACAGATGTAAAGAGTTTCTAAAATACCAATATTATTATTCAAACATGCTTTTAGTTTATAAGGGATAGAAGAAAAAATAGCCTTTTACAATAAACTTAACACACACACACAAAAAAAGTTTATATAAAAATATATACGTGTCCAGCTACGGACAGATGGCTCCTCAAAGCCCTTTAGGTCTAGTAGATTCCATGATCGAAAGAGGAGAGCGTTCTGAGGGATGTGTGCGCGGACTATGTAGCATTACAGCCATTTTTTTTTTCTTTACATTATGAGATGGACAAATCAACATATCAAACTAATTTACAATGTGGCAACACCTGAAAACTTCTGAGTTTATAATTACGTTTCTTCACCTTTCCAAGCTGTACTTCCAAAACTGAACGTACCTGCTGCCTTCCTTATTCCCAAAAGCTCCAGTGCTTCTGCTCTGGAGTACAACAGAGCAACAGAGCACAAGTGACAGAAGTAGTGTGGGTTTTTTCTATTATTCACAGATCTATAGTAGAACTATAAGTGTTTAGTAAAACAACATTGCAGCTGCAAACCTTAGAGTGGCTAGAAAAGTCAAAAGCAGTAGATGTCTACAGTGGGACAATGTGAAGTGGAAAAGGCATCCAGAAAGATCAAAGAACAGAAAGCTAGAACATACCTCGTTCACAGCAGCTGACAGTAAGAATTTACTTTTATAGTAGTTCATCTACATGTTAAGTGTCATTTGTATACATTCACTCTCTTAACAGGTTTTGTTTTCATCCATTCTGAATGGTAAGTTTGGATGCCGATAGATTTCCTCTTTTTTTTTTTTGTTTTAAATTACATCTGACAGAGGTCACTCAAATGGACCTGACTTGGGAAACTGTACAGATTGCTCCTATTAAAACTGGCTAAACACTAGATCATTGTACAAGACAAACAGACCACAGGTCCAGAAAACGTCAACAGCCACAGGATCGATATATAGAAAACATATGACAGTGAAGACTAAACTAGATTGTTCTAAATTTGAGGATGACCTTGACATTCACACTAACCCATTTTTCAGCAAGAAGCAAGAGGTAATTTTAGAAGGGACATGAGGTGTACTTGTGAAATGCACTTTTTAGTTCGACGTACTATCATTCATTTCTAACATCTGCCAAACAAAAGGTACATCCCATCAATTAAGGATGCCTCCTCTACAAAAGTGACTGCCTGACAGATGCATTCATTTCAATAACCAAAGGTACTGAGCATAAGAAATCCCATGGATCTGGAACGCTGCACACTCCCAGCACTCAGAGCTACTGACACACATAATGGAAGTTCATAAATGATTGATATTTTATTGCTATTCCTACTTCCCATTTGCGACAATACATGCTAATCACTGAACACAGTGCAAGATTTAAAAAAAAAAACCTAACAAACACAAGTATCACATGTATCTCAGTAAAATCAAATTAATTTAGATCCACATTTATCCACTTAAAAAGACACAATGTAGATGTTGATTCAATTTTACTGTTTGCTAAGATGAGAAGGAAATACACAGCTTTTGTGACATATCATCTCCAAAAGATTAAATGACAGTTAGAAAATCAGACAGCTGCAAAAAAATAACATTTTTGAATGAACTGATTAGGAAAAGTATCTCAAACCTTATGTATACTGCAGTAAGCGACCAGATCCTTATTCACGTTTGCACTATAAAGCAAAATGGAAAGATGCAAGTAGTGATCATCAGGTACCCACTACAAAAGTAATTCCCGTATGTTACCACCTTGCTTTCGTTAATCCAAGTTTCTTGCCACCCTTCTTACATCCAGGCACTGAACGCCACCTTCTTAAGCAGGCGCGGACGCGGCCTTAGCAGCCCCTTCTCGGCACTGACAGTTACTAAGTGAACCCGGGCCAATTTCGGAGTCCGCACCAACTGCCTAGGCCGTGCCATCCGCCCGGGCCCCAGAGCGCGCCCCCGCGGGCAGCGGCGAGGACAACGGCGACAAGGCCCGCGGCCCGGCAGCACCTGGTGCGGGGCGGCCCCGCCGGGCGGAGGGAGACGCCAGTGCGCGCAAGGCGGCGGCGGCAGCTCGGGGGCAGCGGCCGGGAGCGGCGGCGGCCCCTCACCGCGTAGCCAGGCCGGGGGAGCGGCGGAAGGCCGCGCCGCGACTGCTGCCCGGCCTAGAGACCGCTTGGCGAGGCGGGGGCGGCAGGAGGCGTCCGAGCGGCCCCTTCCAGCACGCAGACCCTCCGCTGCCGCCGGCTGCCCGGGAGGAGGGGGTTCCCTCAGGGGCTGCGCCGACGTGTCCCCGTCCCACGCCGCCGGGCCACCCCTCACCCTCTCTCACCGCTCCCCTTCTCCCAGCCGAGGCCTCACCCGCTGCTGTCGCTGCAGACGCCGCCCTCGGCTCCCTGCGGGAGCTGGCGGCGGAGACGCGAGGTACGGCGGAGCTCGGCGCGGCCGCGGCACGGGCCCCACTCCGGCCGCTCTCGCCGCATGGAGGGGGAAGGGCAAGCCGGAGAGAGGGGCGAGGAGGCGAGGGGGGCGGTGGGGGAGGTGGAGGAGCAAAGCCGAGACGGGAGGGGAAAGGAAGGAT
>JANVCC010000049.1:6069-18384 GCA_025345505.1 Todiramphus chloris collaris | reverse complement strand
CGCGCGCGGCCGCCTGCCGCTGTGGGCGCGCTAGGGAGGGGCGCGCGCGGCGCGGTGGAGGCCGCGCGGAGCCGAGGCCGCCGCCCGTGTCTCCGCGCGCAGCCGCGTGAGCACCGCGCGAGGGGTCGCTTCCCGGGCTCGGTCCCGCAGGGAACGGCACCGTTCGGACTGAGCGACCGCGGGGAGCTGCTCCTGTGCCGTCCGGGCTTCTCGAGCCGGAGCCCTGCGCCTCAGCGGCTCACGCGAGGGCTCGCTCCCTGGGCACGGAGGGTCAGGTGTGGGGGGGCCGCTCGCCCTCCGGCCTCCAACTGTGGACGCAGCTGGCTCTAGACGTTTGTGCCCACAACCCGCTCAGGCAGGTCTCCCTGCCACGGGCCATATAAATACGGGCACGCTGCCTTGCGTTCAGAGTCTCTTCGTGTTCTGCCAAACCCTTACCGCTTTCCTTGCTCTCCTCTGCACTCTGCCCATTTTTGCTCCTCGCCCCCCTTTCGGAGCCCCAGAGCAGACACGGGTGTGATCAGTGCTGAGTAGAGGTCCAGTACTTCCAGTGCCTTCCCTGTGACCTTTCTGTAATAGGTTCCAGAGTAATTGCTCGGTTCTCATCAGCCCCACACTACTGGCTGGTGAGTGGTTATTTGCTGAGACTATGGTACTGCTCCTTGTACATTTGTAACACGTAGGAGTTTATGATTACAGAATCCAGTTTCCCTACTGACTGTCTAGACCTTGAGCTGAACGTTTATTCTGATGTGCTGACCCTCCAGCCCAGCATGACCGTTGGAGTTGGTGATGCCCGGGGTAAACGCTTGGGCATGCAGGTGAAGGATCCTGAATTTGTGCTGTGGATCCCTTAGCACAGATCCGGGAAGAGACCCTCCAGCGTGTTGAGATGCAACTGTTAATCTTCATAACTTAAAACACAGTGCTTAGTACATTACAGAAGCCAAAGGAATGTAAGTACCTGGCTGAGGAAAGACTTGAGAGTCTGCTCATGAGTCTCTGTAAAGTGCTCTGATATTTTTGGCTAGAATGTCCACAGAAAGACAAACGGTCACTTTCCTCAATTCAACAGTTTTATTTGCATTCTGTTTTTCTTTTCCATAGTCAAAAGTGGTACATATAGAAGCAGAAATAAGAAAGAAAGACCTAAAGCACAAACTCTATCTTTCCTGAACTCCAGACACAGTCACAGCACTCGGAGCACCCAGCAGAAAACAGCGTGGCAGTAATAACGGCTACAGCATGTCATCGTGAAGCTTTCTGCTTTTTTTTGCGCTCTTAAAAACCTTTGACATAACGAGGTGTGACGATTTGATTTAAAATATAGTTGCAGGAAGAAGGGCAGGAAAGCTCCGCTCTGCCTTGTGGGTGTTGTAGTCTCTGTGCTGCCTGTCTGCCTCGGCAGCAGGGGGAAGCTGGACTCTAACTCCCATAACTCCCACCGGGCTCTCCCGCACAGGCTCAGAGACCATATGCTGGGAGCGGGGGACTACATTGTGTCTATTGTATGTATTTTGGTTTTTTCTTTTATTTTTCCCTTGGCATTTTGTACATTTCACGGGAGGTTTAAATCGGGAGTGAAAAGCATGGCAGACGAGCAAGAAATTATGTGCAAACTCGAGAGCATCAAGGAGATCAGGTATGTTTGCTTTGTGCCGCATCAGTTACACCAAGAAGCTTTTTCCTCGGGCGAGCAGTGGAGTTGCATCGATCTGGAAGTAGCAATTGTGCTGCGGAGGGGAAGAAAACCACCGCTGGGCTTTATGACAAGAGCTGAAAAAAAATCTTCTAAGTAGTGAAGGAGCATCCGCTGCTGGGAATCCCCGCTGGAATGCACAGTGAAGGGCGGCAATGGTCGTGCATTTCCAGAGCATTGGCCCGGAGTAGATCACAGGAGAAGGAAGAGTGCGCGGGTGGGAAAGTCGCAGCAGCCCACGCAGCTGGGGGAGTGGTGCCGGGCCGCGGGTGGGTTTCTTTTAAAGCCCTTTCGATCATTATTTCTAACTCCTTAAGCTTTGCCATAAACCTGTTATTTTGCCCCGCTCGCTCCCCGGCAGGAGCCTTGACGGGCTGTGAAAGGAAGGGGATGGCAGGGAAAGCCGAGTCTGAAAGCAGCAGCTGAGAGCGGACGTTCCTCCGAGAACGGCACGAGCAAGGGTCCGAGCACGGACCTCGAGCGCGGCGGGCACCGGGGTAAGGGCAGCGGGAGGCCGTGGGGCTGCTCCGCTACCGGCCCCCCCGCGCTGTCGGTGCCGGGGGTGGCGTCAGGTTCAGCTTCGCGCGGGGGCTGCGGCCGGCGGGGGGGCGCGTTGAGCGGGGAGCGGCAGAGCCCGAGCAGCAGCCAGCGAGCGCTGAGCTGCCGCTTCTCGCCCTGCCCGCCCGCTGGCTTGGGGCGGGGGAGGCGGCCGCCAAGGCGGGCGAGGGAGCCCCCCGGCTGCTGCCGGCCGCCGTCCCGGAGCGGCGAGGAGGGCGGCGGGGGCCGGGGACACACCGGCCTCGGGCTTTTCCTGCCGCCGGCTCCGCGACCGGCCGCAAGGCGAGCGGCTGGCTGCCCCTGCTGCGCCCGGTGCAATGGCGAGCCCCTCGTGGGGTGAACCGCAGGCTGCATCGAAGGAGAGGGCTCGTAAACAACAGGGCACGTGTGTGCCCTTATCGGGGGCGTGCCTCTTTCTTAGCTTTAGGTGGGGCTTTTTCATGCTTTGTCTTGGGGCGCTAAGAAAGTTGCTTGAATATATTTTAAATTAAAAAAAAAAAAATCAGTATCAAAACGTCAATCCTACTTGCAACATAGATGACGATTTTGGGGCACCTTTTACAAAATCTGATCAAATAAGCCTGTTTTTTCATCCCCAAATCTTTTAAAAGGAGCTTACATTCTATGAAGGATTTCCTTCAAAAGAAACATGAGGGTTTTTTTATACCTACAGACACACCTTTGACAGGCTTTATTTTCATCTGCATTCTATGTATTATTCTACAGGCACAGAGGAAAAAAGCACTCATGACCAAAATCAAAGACATTGCCCATTCCCATAGTTGATTTCTATCACTCTGTAAAGGCAGCTCAGCTGGGTTTTTGAAGAGACTCTGGAATTTGATTCTGAAGATCTGTACCTATGTCTGTATCTATAGTTGCATGCATATAATTCGTAGTCAATGGAGTTCTGCTGCCAGTAAACATAAGTATATGCCCACAATCTAAAAACATCTGCACATGCTTATTTATATTAAGTAGTTACACAGAAATAACCCCAGTCATAAAATTAAGGAAATGCCTAAAGACTGGACGTCAGTATTCTGACTGTGAAGAGATGAGCAAGAGAACGAGAGTGAACTTACTGATGACAGATGCTGGCTTCACTGCCTAATGCCCTGTTGGGACACACTTAGCAACTACTGTCATCAATGCAGTGTGAGACCTGAAGTAGACAGGAAAAGAATACATGGGCAGAATGCATTAGGTACTCTAGAGATTACACCTGTGGTTTCTGTTTTAAAGCATCACTGCATGTTGCCTAATGCTAACAGGAAGTGTGTGCTTTTTCTTTCCTAATATCAAAAGCTAGTAATTTGGACTGAAACAATCACCTGCAACACATTTGTTGTAGCAATTTGGCAGAGCATGGCAGTCAGTTACTAGTAACAGTGAGGGAACCGATCTGCTTCCATTAGGTGAACACACACCATAAATACAAGAGAGGAAACAGGGAGGAAATCAAGGACAAATGGTCCCAGTTTCAGTAACCAAAGCTGCCATTGCTAAATAAATGTTTTAAGAAAATGGGAACAATGAGACTTGATGAAAACAGGTTTAGATGGTTGGATGGTACTATTTAGGGGGATATTGCAGCATTTAAAATGGAAGACAGAAGTCTTTTTAGTGGTTTAAGTCCAATGTTTACATTGCATCCAGACTAGTATATGCCATTGTCTAATAAATGTCAGAACAACTCTGAGGACAATAAAGATTACAATGTTGTAGCTACATAGTTGAATTCTGTCTGCATCCAGTCTTCTTCTGCACTTCATTCATAAAACTTCTACTAGTTGACATATTATTCCATCAGCTATTTTTCACTCTAATGGCGAGATACAGGCATTTAAGAAGGGGAATGACTGCATAGCTTGTAAAATAAATGTATGCTCACAGGCATACAATTTGTATTTTCTATAATAAACATATTATATGAAACAAGGTGAACTCTATGGTTAGTTACAGTATGGACATAATATACTTATCAAGTGAATTTTATGAAATTTGTTTTTAAAGATGTCTCCCACAATATCTGTAAATGTCTCTGAGTGACCTCTCGTATGACCTTATGTGTCATTGGCTTTTTCTTTGTCTTTGGTTTGGTATTTCTGTTCTCAAGAGTCATGGGTTGCCATCACTAGGAATAGAAATCTGTATCTCCTACAACTTATTTATACAGAGGAAAAAACTTTACCATTAAGATTATTTCTGAAGCAGCCACAACCAGAGTGTGTTGTCAGCACCTTTCCAGCTCCCAGTGCAAAACACAGCACTGGGAGGGCTGCTATGGGGAAAATTCACTGCAGCTCAGTCAGACACAATACACATTGCTAATCTGATAGGCAGCTTCCTATAATTAACAGACTGCATTCTATAATCAGTTTTGCTGTTTATGATGAAATTTAATCAGATTTACCCCACTTCTCATTGGGATAGGAATAGGATATTTAAATATGAGTGCAAAACTCTTCTTCTCCAGCTTCCTCTGACATGACATCATGCCTGTAGGAAGTCTACTGTGTTATTCAGTACTACCTCTGGAAACCAATATGGTTCTATTTGTACTAGGCATTAGGTTACTCAAAAGGAATGCTACATTCTTGTTTTGTTTCACACAAGGTAAAGCAAGGAGTCCTGGAACTCTTGATTACATGTCTGAAATGTGACATTGCAGCCTTTAGTTAGAAACAGATATTTAAGCGTTGCTGACACATTCATTACCCAGTGCCATATTCTATGTTCCAGTACAGGAAAAATAAACTACGGCCTCTTCGTTAACTACATCGCAGGAACAAGTACAGTTTTTTTGCTCTGTTTAACAGCTTGGACAAGCGTTGAATCACAACAGCAGTATGCTGTTCTGCTGCCTAAAACTGTCTGATGACTGAAACTCATGCTCCTTATTAGCTTTGAAGAGAGAAATAAGGAATGAGTTTCTAAACATTTTTGCTATGGAATTATGGATTTGCACAAACGTAAAAAAAAAATAAAAATTCAGAATGTAAGATATGGGCAGAAACATTTAGAAATACGTGACAGGTACTAGATCTTAGCAAAGAACCAAGAGAATGCAGAGTTATTTGCAAGTGGGATGTTGATGGAATGTGTAATTTGAGTTTTTACTATTCTGATATGTCATTGCTGTGCAATTTTCCTTGACCTGACATTGAAGTTAGTATTTTAGCAGATCAAATTATTGTCCATATAGTTTTCATCAGTGTATATGACACTATAATTACCTCAAATTCGTTTTATGTTTCTCAGAATCCTGTGCTAAAGCTCCCAGATTTTCTGAATTTCTCCATCTTGGAACTAGGGTTTAATCCAGGTTAATTTATGCAGTAGAACTCTATTGGTACAAATTCTCTGTATCTACAGCAACTGTTAAAGTCTGACAATGTTTTGTTAATTTCATAATTCAGCGTAAGAATTCTCATAGCACTGAAAAACTCAGCAAAAGAGCTGGGATTAGAATTCCGTTCTCTCATTACACCTCATCCTTTCTCAGACATGCTTAGTCTCACCCTTGTCTATTACCTTCTTACATCTACTCACATATAAAGCTGTGCCTCACAAAAATATGTTGCAGTGACTTACTGTTGTCTCTCTCTACTTTTAATTATCACTGGGATCCAGGAACAAGACCTTGCAGATGGAAAAAATAAAGGCACGACTGAAAGCAGAATTTGAAGCCTTGGAGTCTGAGGAGAGGCACCTGAAAGAATACAAACAGGAAATGGACCTGCTGCTGCAAGAGAAGATGGCCCATGTGGAGGAGCTGCGACTGATCCATGCTGATATTAATGTGGTATGAAACAGTCCAGCTGCAGACAGCCTGCCTAAAACTCATTAGTGTATGATTCATTCCACGGGTTGTGGGACTGTGCACATCAGCGAACTATCACCAGTTCAATAATCTGGACTTTACAACACCATCCTAGGATCCTACAAAGAGATCAGAATAAATTTATCCCAGGATAATTGCTTTCTCCTGTCTCTGTGGGTCAGGATATTTTGTGATGTTGGCATAATACGCATTTGCACCAAGAGGATAGATAAACAAGTCTATTGTGGTTACAAGTTTACCAGTAGCCACAGTAACATCACTCTGGCACCCCCACGGAAAATTGTTCTTCATGTTAGTCTTTTCTCATTTAGCACCTGGAAACAGAGAATCTTTGGCAGCGAGGTGGGACTTTTGATTGGAGTTTTTTGGAAGAAAAAGAGATTTGGGGAAAATCTATGATGTTTGTTAAGTTCTTAGTAAAATCTGACCTTCATCATTGAGTAGAACCACCAAATATTAAGAAGCATCAGCCTGAAGGGAGTTAATACAAGTAAGAGAAAAACAGTTTATAAACTAGGAGGATTCGCCAATTTAGAGGGGCTAAATGGGAAATATATTTTTAAATCTGCCATTTTTACATCCTGTTAGGGCACATACATGACTGTACAGTAGTTTCTAGCTCTGTGCTTTGCACCAGAAGAAAAAAGCTCCCATATTGTGAGCAAGTGCAAGCTACGTACTGGGCATGCAGATTGCATTTATTTATCATTTGAAGTATTTGTTCCCCCTACCCAGCTTTATAACCTTGGTCTCTGTTTCATCCTTCCCTCATTTTCCTGTCATATTGTCTTTCTCTCTGCTGCTTTTCTGTTTTACTGCAGTAAGAGAAGCAGGAACATTTCCTTAGCTTGTTTGTTAACTTCTAGTCATTGATGTTCAGGTATCTTAGAAACACAGAAAATTAGTTTGTTCTACTTTAATTTCTTTTGTAATGTCCCTTGAGAGTCTTCCACAGCTCCTCACTTGCAGACTTACCTGTAGCCTGCCTACCTGCTTTTTCTGTTGTTCAGAAGGTCTTATAGGTTGAGGGCACCTTTTTTTTTAAAAATGCATCTCTTGTGTCATTTTCAGTTGCTTCTTCCTTGCCTAGTTTTCATCCTCCAAGTACCATAACTCTTTATTTTCCTATTGAATTGTCTTAAATCTCTTCCAATTCAGATGAGAAAAATCTCTTCTTTCTGATATAGCTTCTAGTTCAACCAGAGAACTGTTCTTTAAAAGTATGCCCATCCTATTTCAGATGGAGAATACTATCAAGCAGTCTGAGAATGATCTCAACAAGCTCTTGGAATCTACTCGGCGCCTGCACGAGGAGTACAAACCCCTGAAGGAGCATGTAGATGCTTTGCGGATGACTCTGGGATTGCAGAGGCTGCCAGATCTATGTGAAGAGGAAGAGAAACTGTCCCTTGAGTAAGTCTCCAAGCAAAACGTTATCTGGCTTTCCACCTTCTCTCAATTCTACTGGTTATTTTGGCATTGTATTAGTAGGAGGAGATGCTTACCTCTCATGCTTGAGAGGTAAGCATGAAAAAAACAAAGTGAACAAAAAAGGATGTGGGAGCACATGTATTTGATAACGTTCAGTCTGAATTTGTTGGAAGTTAATTCTAGATTACTCCAAGCTGAAAAATCTACATATGACATGCAAAAATTCAAGGGTGGTTGGTTCTCTAGATTTTTATGCCATATGCTGCTTTTTCTATCAACCTTTTTTCCTGATTTTTTTTTTTTTTTTGCTTGTTTAGCAAGCAGAGATAGGAGGCAATATAAGAAACAGATACAAAACAAGTTTTCATTTGGTTTGCACTACTGCTAGTCAGGCTTTACTTTTTGCTACATGCACATGGCAGTGGCTTTTAGCCATATACCTATGACTGACAAGTAACTATACCCTGGATGTGGAATAGATTTGAATAATAAATTACATTTTTGGTTTTAGGTATAACATAGGTGGGGGAGAGTGACAGAATTAGCTACTATTGAAAGAACAGTGTCTTTGTTTAACAGGTCAGTTTTGAATGTAAATGATGTTTTAAGAAACATACATTTCTCTTAATGCCCAGCATATTTGACATCATTTTCACAGACACGGTTTTCAAGATTTCTTTTGCTTTTTTTTTCAGAAATGCCATTTTCCATACCAAGCACCTTAACACTATAAAGAATGTATTAATCTATTGCATACAAAAGTTATTCATTTTAACAGAACAAAATATAAAGCCCAACTTTGACAAAGGTGCATCTAAAGCTGTTAAAGATTAAATATATATGTTGTCTATTTTCCATCCTGTTACATTTATATCCAGTTGTGCATTGAGATAACTTAGAAGCTGACAGTCTGGAATCTGGCTGAAGGGCACAAATGGAGGCAAAATACCACCAATTCTATTTATGAACTAGTCCAAGTGGTGTCTAAGTGTAGACAATTTGACTATAGTGCAGGTACATGATGGGGTAATGTGACACATTATATTTTAACACAAAATATCCTTTACAAAGTAAAAGAATACTCCATAAGGTTGTTTTATTTTTTATTTGTTTTTCTTTTGTCTAGCTACTTTGAAAAGCAAAAAGCAGAATGGCAGACAGAACCACAGGAGCCTCCCATCCCAGAGTCTCTGGCTGCAGCTGCAGCAGCTGCCCAACAGCTGCAAGTGGCTAGGAAACAAGATACCAGGCAGACAGCAACTTTCAGGCAACAGCCACCTCCAATGAAGGTCAGGAGATGGAATGTGCTGGGTTTTTTCTTTTGTCATTGGAATGTATTATGCTTATAAAGTTGATCAGTAGTTACAAGGATGAAAAATGATGTGTCCTGATTCTGATTTTTCCTGTAGTGGTTCAAATCAAGAGCAACCCCAGTAGACTTAAAGTAGCAGCATCAGTCGTCAAGGGTTAAGGACAAGGCTCTATATTATTTGACTCCTTTATGACTTTAGAATCTCCATAAGCAGAGATGTAGGCAATTCCCACTCCTCTTGTGTTTCTTGTGGGAGAAAGACATGTAAGAAAAAAACAAAAAGTTGGGCAAAAGAAAAATGAATAATGCACATATTTTATGAGAGTAATTACTGATGGTACAAATTACCAGGAAAGGTGATTGTTTCTACACTTCTTTGGATCTTAAAATCAAGACTAACATATGGATTCATTTAACCTATCCACAGTCACTTATGTGTCAGTTTTACTCATCTCCTTCTCTAGTCAGTAAAACAGAGATAAGTAATTCCGTAGGTGTATTCATCCCACCCAAGTTACAAAGATTTGCTAAGGAGGCAAACCGATGTAGATATACTCCATAGTTATGTATGTACTATCTGGAGTCAGGCTATCAAAAAGCCTTTCCGAAAGTACAATGCTTCAGTCAAATGGAAGTCGAAGGGCTTAGTGTGGAGAAAAAGGGCAGAGTTCTGTAGCTTAAGTGTGTGTAATTCATCTAATACCTGTTCCTGCCTTGAATTCTGTGACATCATAGTTGGCCTCTGCTGTAACTTCTCTGACTCAGTGAGCTACTGCACCTGTAGACATCTTTAAAACACGTGGAATATTTAACACAAAATAGAATTTACTGTTAAAGTTATTGATACATACCTGAACCATGTGTCTGCCGAACTGTAGTTTCAGTTCAATGGGAGACTCTAGTTTTTCTGTTGGCCTAAAGTTACTGAAGCCAGAGACCTGGATTGTATAGAATGTAGCACTGATTTGCCTTTGGAAGGCAAGAAGCCTTATTTATTTGTTTCTGTACTGTAACTTGGAATTACCCATGTAACCATGCCACTTAAATGTTTGTAACAAGAGGCTGCATTGTCACATTTCAGGCATGTTTATCATGTCACCAACAAATTCATCGGAATGCACCCATATGTCCACTCTGCAAAGCAAAGAGCCGATCTCGGAATCCCAAAAAGCCCAAGAGGAAACAGGATGAATGAATCCCAGAAGACTGACAAGCAAACACGTGACCTGTTCCAGTACTCTTCCAGTAGAACTGCAAATGCAGCCAGACTTTACTGAAGTGTAGACTCTAGTATGACTGACCCATTGTTTTCTATTTAATGCAGTGTAAGCACAATGTTCCTGTTCTGTCTTAATTTCCTTCCAGTCCTTAGGATTTGGTTTTAGGAAAGTAAATATTACTGGTGCTACAGTTTAATGTTTTAATAATTCCATATCTTGGACTCTTAAACAAAGTAGAATTCTTATGCGAGTATCCTAAATGCCAGGCTATTCCTATTGGCCAAATGTGATTACCACAAATGCTTTTGTGTTCTCTTTTTAAAAACAAATGTTACTAATAGATTATTCTGGTTTTCCTCAAGACTATTTGAAGTGCTGAAATAGCAGCACTGTCTGTTTGTTTCACTAAAGAACAGTTTGTTTTCCAAGCTAGTAAGACTGCACAGGTTTGGGTATCCAGTAGAGCTCTTTTTATACAGGAAATGTTCAGGGAGAAAAAGGCGGTGGTTATACAGAAAATAAGTGCATTAATTTACTGGAGTTTTGTTTGTACCATTCCCTCAAACTTGACTTAAAATTTGGAAGGGGGATCAACTTGCTGGCTGTATATGAATTTCTAAAAAATATGTCATTTTTGATGCTTTAACATCTTTATATGGTATTGTTTTCAGCAGTCAGAAGACTGGTTGACTTAAGTACAAGGCTCAAATGAACTGTATTAATGGTCCTCCTGGGCTCTATGGCCAACCAGCTCACTGTGGTTCTCTAGGAAACATTCATGAAATATCCCAAATCTCTAGGTGCACAGATTGCAATGTCTGCCATTCTGCACGTCTTCTGTTCCTGATTTTCTACAGCCAAAATCTCCTTTGGCAGACATATCCTCCACTGAAGCACAGGGAAGTTCAGTAACATCCACTAGGAACAGTGAAAACTAAAAATGATGTATTTCACCAGAACTGCCTGGCTTTGGTGTCATCCTTCTCCCTCAAACAAAACTTCCTATTTTTGTATCTTTCAATAGGTCACTTTCAAGTAAGCTTTACTTGGCCCAGTTTGTTTGCTTGCTTTTCTTGTTGCTCTGTTTGTGTGCCAAAAAAGCCCTGACTAAAGGATCCCTTAGAGCACTCATTCCATATATCCATGTCTTCCCTAACAAAACTACAGAACCGAGACTTAAAACTTATTTCTAATCCAACTTTTGTCGCTACCTTTGTTGCCTAAATTGGTCTCAAGTATTAAATATTCTTTCCACTGACTTCAAGAGGCAGGGGCTGTCTGTTTACATTCTTTTGTCTTCAGCTCAGATTTTCCTCTACTACTATTCTAGAGTAGTTATACTGAGAACTTTGCTTGTTAAATAGGAAGAACAGTGAATTCCCAAGTCTCTGATCAGACCTTTGCCAAGTACTAGGGACTGTACAAAACCACATAAATGCTGGCCAAACCACATACGTTGCCATTACTTTCCCAACTCATCCACAAAGGGTGTATTTTATCGAATATAGCCCCACAATTTATTCCAAGTTTGGCTGGTATTCTCCCATTTTAATATTTTATAGCCAAATAAACTTCTGTTAACAGGAGAGACAGAATGTGGACCACATGCCCCTGAAAATGTTTGAAGAGGAGATTCTGCTAGCTCAAATACTGGGATTCAGTCTCTGTGAGGTAATAGTAATGGAGGATAGTCTGACAACAGGCTCCAAATGGCAGCAGTGTGCCAACTCTATCATTGTGCATGTTTCCTGACACAACTACTGGATTCTACTTGGAAATGTCAGAGCGGCCACATGCTGTGTGCCCTGTTCAGAGCAATTCCTATTGAGTTTAGGGGAAAATGCACACAGCATTAAAGGACAGTATATGAACCCCTCCAAAGTGTGTACATGAGACCCACATACTTTGATGACATAAATCTTAGAAGTGGTGACAATGGAGAATGGGCGAGCGGTCTGAAATGAAGCATAGGTTTGTGGAAACTTTGACTCACTGTTCTGAAATAGGATTAGTCTTAGCTGTCTCACTTCACTGTTACTTTGCCAGGTTATTTCTTTCTTGGGAGATCTCTAGAGCTCTAAACTAAAGTATGCTTAAGGATGCACCATTTACTAATTTAGTATGGCAGGGTTGTATTTTTACTTTTTAAAATTAGTCTCGTGCCCTCATGTTTAGCAAGGCTTTTTTTTTTTTAAAAAAAAACCACAACCTTTTTTTTTCTTTTTTCTTTTTTTTTTTTTTAAAAGAA
>JANVCC010000048.1:20509044-20532581 GCA_025345505.1 Todiramphus chloris collaris | reverse complement strand
CACAGGGTATGGCATATCCCTTCTGGCAGTTGGGGGCAGCTGTCCTGTCTTCCCTCCCAGCTTCTCCAGTACCCCCAGCCAGCACGCTGGTGGGGTGGGGTGAGGAGCAGAAAAGGCCTTGACTCCGTGTAAGCACTGCTCAGCAATAACAAAAACATCCCTGTGTTATCAGCACCGTTTTGGTCACAAATCCAAAACATAGCCCTGTACAAGCTGTTATGAAGAAAATTAACTCTGTCCCAGCCAAAACCAGAACAGTTACACAATGGCAAGTGTAAGGGAAGAAGGCAAAACAGTTCACATGCAGCCTATGGCAAAATTGTTCCAGACAACTTTATCATATGGATGAACTAGCTCTTTCAAATCCAGTTTCAGTTTGATGACATATGAATACTACCCTGGAGAATAAAGACCACCACCACAACAAATGTGGCAGGCCCGATGGAGGTGATGGAGGTGACTGGAGGCTTGCCAATGTGCCCATCTACAAGAAAGGCTGGAAGGAGAATCTATGGGCCTGTCAGCCTGATCTCAGTACCTAGAAAAATTATGGAGAGGTTCATCTTGAATGAGCTCATATGGCAAGTGCAGGACAGCCAAGGGATCAGGCCCAGACAGCATGGACTCAGGAAAGGCAGGTCTGGCTTGACAAACCTGATCTCGTTCTATGACCAGGTTACCCACCCAGTGGAGGAAAGAAAGGCTGTGGACATGGTCTGCCTAGATGTTAGTGAAGTCTTTGACACCATATCCCACGGCATTCTCCTAGAGAAGCTGGTGGCTCATGGCATAGACAGGTGTATTCTTTGATGGGTTAAAAACTGACTGGCCTGCTGAGCCCAGAGAGTTGTAGTGAATGGAGTTAAATCCAGTTGGCAGATGGTCACCAGTGGTGTTCCCCAGGGCTCACTTTTGGGGCCAGTCTTGTTCAATATCTTTATCCATGATATAGATGAGGGGATTGAGCACTTCCTCAGCAAGTTTGCAGACAACACCAAATTGGGTGGGAGTGTCAATCTGCTTTAGGGTAGGAAGGCTCTGCAGAGGGATCTGGACAGGTTGAATCAATGGGCCAAGGACAATGGTATGAGGTTTAACAAGGCCAAGTGCTGGGTCCTGCAGTTTGGTCACAACAACCCCATGCAATGCTACAGGCTTGGGGAAGAGTGGCTGGAAAGCTGCCTGTCGGAAAAGGACCTGGAGGTGCTGGTCGACACCCAGCTGAACATGAGCCAGCAGTGTGCTCAGGTGGACAAGAAAGCCAACAGCATCCTGGCCTGCATCAGAGATGGTGTGTCCAGCAGGAGAAGGGAAGTGATCGTGCCCCTGTACTTGGCACTGGTGAGGCCACACCTCAAGTACTGTGTTCATCTCTGGGCCCCTCACCACAAGAAAGACATTGAGTTGATGGAGTGATTCAGAGAAGGGCAGCCAAGCTGGTGAAAGATCTGGAGAACAAGTCCTGTGAAGAGAGGCAGAGGGAATTGAGGTTGTTTAGTTTGGAGGAGGCTGAGGGAAGACCTCATCGCTCTCCATAACTACCTGAAAGGAGGTTGTAGTGAGGTGGGTGCCAGCCTCTTCTCTCAAGTAAATGACAACAGGACTAGAGGAAATGGCCTGAAATTGCACTAGGGGAGGTTTAGGTTGACTGAAAAGAGTAGTCAGGCATTGGAATGGGCTGCCCAGGGAGGTGGTGGAATCAGAATCCCTGGAAGTATTCAAAAAACATGTAGATGAGGCACTTCAGGACATGTTCTAATGGGATGGTGAGGAACCACGAGGGTTCATGGAGCATGTTCAGAGAGCATAGGCATTCCCAATAGCAACAAGTGTAATAACTTAATTGTTCAGTAAATGCCATGAGGATATAACATGGCAAATACATGTCCTGTGGTGAAGTCATACATGCGAATGACTGTATAGAAATCCAAAATAAAACTGAAGTCTAAAGAAGAGTTTGATTTTCTACATATAAGAACTTGCATGTACTCAAGGGAAAAGGATTGTAATCACAATACCAGAACTCTTAAAATTATTATCTTAATCACACAAAAAGTCTGAATTTATATAATATTGATCATGCATGTTTATCTGTATATATAGGATAAGTTATATATATTGGATACCTGACAATGAAATTGTTTCTTTATGCCTTCTGCCCTGGGAAAACCCCTGACTCATCCTTGTCACTAATTTGATATTTTGGTATCCTGTAACTTCTTTTTAGTCTGTCAAAGCTCTACTGACCTAAGCTGTGTGAACAGATTACTTATACATGACTACTACCATTCTTATTCTGTAATTATTACCATATATTCAGTACAGTACCTAAGATAAAGGTACTAAAAATTAGCTAAAGCTAGTAAAAGAGTTAGGATCAAGTGAGATCTGGACATGGTAGCAGTGTATCAAAGGCAATTAATGGATTAATTCTCAGTTGTTTCTTGAATCTGTGCACATGGCAAAAGCCACCATTACAATACTGTCCTGCAGAGGAAGTAGGGTCTGGAACAGACCTTCTATATTAAGTCCACTATTTGCCTTTTACATTTATATAATCACATTCAGAAATTTGTTGTTATTGCCTGTTAGCAGCAGAATGAAAATAGCATAATTATGTTTCACAACAGTTTCTCATGTTTGAGCAAAAGGGAGCAGGTTATATTGAATGATGAAGGGCTGGAGAAGGTTCATGATGAGCACCTTCATGAATTGCAGGATTCTTACAAACTACATGGTTGTGATTGACTTGAGAGGTTTTTCTATGGCTGGTAGGCATGATGATTTCACTGTCATGCAGGAACAGTTTAATACATTTAAAGTTTTCACAAGCCCATGTTCCCATTTTTCATAGTATTATTTTACAATAATATGTAGAGGCATGATACATATACCGATACTTATTGGCATTATTTAGGGCCACAACTAACAAAGATATGTGTTCAAGCTCACAAAACTGTATCAGGGAGAAAAATACTTGAGGGTATGTTTGTAAAAATGATAGGTAACTTGAGCAAGTAACAGTCATTGTAGCAGAGAACAATTTGATTCCAACATGGACTCTTTGAACTGTCAAACACACAGGAATTACTCAAACTACATGAATTATAAAGAGCTTTTACACAGCTATTTGGACTTCAAAGTACACTGGTACCTTTGAGAATTTGGCTTTTGTGCCTGTCAGGCTGAGTTTGTGATTTTTTAAAAAAAGATGTGTACAGTTACAAAATCACACAGGGGTACAGCTTCTTCCACTTCTGCAGAAATCTCTCTGCTTTTAAAGCAGTGATAGAGGGGTTCTGTAAAATGTACCAGCAAACCTTAAAAGGAATTGTATCTTAAAAAGCTTTCTACTTTTATATAGTTTAGTGTGTAAACACTGCTTTAATCCATAATACAGCTTTCTCCTCTTCTGAATATGTTTGATAATGGCTCCAACACCACAGTAAACTAACTGCTGCTGAGTTCTAGGTTGGTTTTTTTATTAGCATTTATTTTTTTATTAGTACTTCATGATTGTGAAGGCAGGAGAGGAGATGTCTGGTGGAGTTTTACTAATCTTTGAACAAGCAACAACAATAAATGGGTAGTTGTATAGTAGGGACATACTGTGAAATTCATAATCTTGCAGATAGTGTTTATCTCCAGGAACAGGACAACAAGACATCTCGAGGCACCCGAGCACGCTGAACAGACAAGAACCAGCAGGAATAAGGATTTTAGGCCTTAGGTCACTAAAAGAACATGATGATGAAGAAGCGAAGATGAAGTAAATGTCCACCAGAGGTCATGGAAGACCACCGAGGGGAGAAAAGACCCTAATCCTAATTTTATTACACATGCTTGGACCATGTAAATGAATTACAGGAACCTGTTAGCATAAGACTGCGCTTTAAGAAATATAATGAATATGTGAATGCTTAGCCTGCATATAAACTGTGTACCCAGCCTGCATTGGTACACACATTTGGAGGAGTGATCCCCTGTGCATCTGACACTGCAAAATAAAGAATGCCTGCTTAATAACTTCAGTTATTGAGTTTTTCACTGCGTCAGTTGTTCAATCTGTAAGTGCCAGATGAAGTATTTGCAATCCATTTACTGTATTTATATTTCCCCAGGCTCCCACTAGTTTGATTCCTTCTTAAGACAGATGTTTCCAGTAGTTGCAGGTGTCAGCAGCTGATTGTTTGCCTTGAGGAAACAGAAGATTTCCTGTTAGTTAAAGGTTATTGATAAAAGGAAGCTCCCTGTTTTGTGTGTCTGCTTATTGATGAGGAGGAATAACTTTCCATTAAAAGGTATATGTCTGATGTGATAAAAAAAATCTATTCACACACACATACATACATAGCATTGACTTTTGTTATTTTATCTCATTAGAGGTGGTAAGATTTTCACCTAAAATATTATTCAAATATACATTTTAAGCTGAAAGTGAACCCAGCTTCAACAGTTTGTATTCATTCTTCAACCCTAGTAACGAACATCTCTAAGGGAAAAATGCAGGAGCTTGGGATAAAAATAGGAATCTCTCAAAAAATTCTCCATTATTGCAGTTTCCTTTTGGTGCTCTTGGACAAAGTACGGTTCTAGTAAGTTTTTTAAAAATCCAAAAAATTAGTGTTGATCAATCTGATTGGCTAAGAAAACTGATATATGCTAGGTGTTTTGAAAGGTGGTATTAGATACTTTCTTGTAACTCTAGATGTCTGAATAGCTTTTAAATCTAGTACTTGTTTTCAGCTTGAAAGACAACAAAAAATGTACTCATTTTCTGAAATGACACTTTATATATGTAAATGCCTTGATTAAAATATTAGCATAGAATTGTTTTGGTTGGAAAAGACCTTTAAGATCATCATGTCCAACTCCTAACCTAATATTTCCAAGTCCACCACTAAACAATGTCCCATGTATCCCATCTACATGTCTTTTACATACCTTCACGGATGCTGACTCAACCGCTTCCCTGGGCAGCCTGTTCCAATGCCTGACAACCCTTTTGGTAAAGAAATTTTTCCTGATGTCCAACCTAAACCTGCCCTGGTGCAACTTGAGGCCATTTCCTCTTGTCCTTTCACTTGCTACATAGGAAAAGAGGCCGACCACCACCTTGCTACAACCTCCTTTCAGGTAGTTGTAGAGAGCAAGAAGGTGTCCCTTCAGCCTCCTTTTCTGCAAACTAAGCAACCCCAGTTCCCTCGGTTGCTCCTCAACAGATCTGTGCTTTAGACTTCTCACCAGCATTGTTGCCCTTCTTTGGGCACGCTCGAGCACCCTGGTGTATTTCATGTAGTGAGGGACCCAAAACTGAACATAGTATTCAAGGCGGAACAGTGTTTGAGGTGAATTTTTATAGGGTCAGGAATAAAATATTGCCTAATCTGCACTGGGATTATTTTCTACAAGATTTCCTGTGTCTGACAGTGCATTGTAGGGAATTTACTGGAGTTGGATGTATATCTGCAAGCTTTTTATACAGTACCATCTTAACTCTCAGAACAGCCTACAGGATATACTATTGGAACATTAATACCTGCCAGTTAATCTCATGTTTTTTAATGCCAATCCTAGGTCACTAGTAAGCAGTGAATAATATTTAACTCTGGGGTAGATGCAATTGCAGTTAAATACTGTTTTTCCCAAATAATCACTAGCAAAAAAACCCACCACAAACAATGACAATGTAGATTGCCATTCTTTGCAGTTACCTTTGTGAGGTGTTGGTTTTTTGTGTGGTTGTTGGGTTTTTTTTGGTGGTTTGTTTTTTTTTTTGGGTTTTTTTTGGTTTTTTTTTTGGGGGGGGGGGGTTGAGTGTGTGTGTTGGTTTTTTTTGATTGGGTGGTTTGGGTTGTTTTTTTGGTTTTTTTTCCCTGTCTTTATTACTGTGCTAACCACACACAAACAGCTTTGGTATACAATGTATGTGCTAGAATTAAACAGCATATCCTGAACAATTTTCTCTGATTTTCTCCCATAAAGTCTAAAAGAACCAAATTCAGTCCCAATTAATGTTTTAGAAACCAAATAAAGTTTTAGATTTAGTTTCAACAAAGGTAGAAAGCAGTTCTGCAGAATTCTCACAGAACTTAAAAAACTGATAGAAATGAATATTTGAAACGGGTACCTGAGACATCCCACAGTAAAATTCTAAAATGGTGCTCCATGACCTCAAAGCTTCCTCAGTCACCTCAGCAAGGCAGTCGGAGCTCATGGCCCTCACGGCCCTCACTGAACGGTCAGTGTGGACAAGTGCCTTTGCAGCCCTCCTGACAACAGCACAGTGCAAACACCTCAATGCTCTGATTGCCTTCAAGACTTCACTGTTGACCTTTGAAGTTCTTAATTGTGCAACTTCTCATTATACTCTGTCTCTCAGCAGATGAATTTATGTCATAGAATCATAGAATGGTAGGGGTTGGAGGGACCTCTGGAAATCATCGTGTCCAACCCCCCTGCCAGAGCAGGATCACACAGGGCAGGCCGCACAGGAGCAGATCCAGGTGGATACCTTTATACCAAGAAATTTATTTTTACCCATGCTTTACTCATAGGGAATTCAGAGCATAGAATTCTAAAAGCACAGAATGACAGAGAAGGAAATAAGATTAAGATCTACTGACTCAGCTCTGCCTAAATAGCAGTGCTCCCTGCAATTAGAAGGGAAAAAAAACCCCAAAAAAAACCCTGGATCTAAAGATATTTTAATAAAATAGTTCTTAAAATTTATAAAATACTTATATGCATGCAGTGAAGTTTGAGTCTGAGAAAGATGTTTTTAAGTGCCTGAAAATTGGTATCTTAAAAGTGATCCTACATTCTTGTTTGACTGGGATGCTTGCAGAATATAATAATTGTTTCCATGTTCCATGGGAAATTTTGAAATTACTTTTTATTCCAAATTTTGGCTGAAAAGTGGGATGTTTTTCAGAATAAGAACATACTCTCCCTCAGACTGTGCTTTGTCAAAGTGAATGGTCACACTTCTTGAATGATGTCTCCACATTTAGTACTAACTTCTGAGGAAAACAATTTTTAAATGGGAGCATTGTTTTATTCTCTCAGACTCACAAACTAACAACTTCCTTTACATCTCATTTTGAGAGTTCAGATAGCTTACTATAAGAACATACAGGGAAAGCTGGAAGTTGAATTGAATCCAAGTCCATACTGTGAGAATGTATTTTCATATTTATATGACAAAGATACAACTTATAAGCAATTTTAATTGAAAAATGCTGTCAAAATCCTAACTATTTGGACTGTGCAATCTGTTTTTTATTTCAAACAAAAAAGAGTCTTAATTTTATAGAAAAGACGTGATGGAACTGTCTATTATTCAAAGTTCTCAATTGTCAATATAAATATTATGATCTTGTTCAACAGTGAGGGGATTGTATTCACTTTGGCAATATTCAAAATGCAATCAACCATAGATTATGAATGCCTTTAGACACTGTGCAATGGTGCATAAAACCAATCAATTATCCTTTTTGGCTAGGCTTAGCTGGCACTGAGACTGGAAACCTGTTCTGTTGTGAATTGTATGCACCTCAAAATTACATACAAACTGTTTTCTTGTTTCTGTTTGCTTAATTAGTATACATGACATTCCTAGTCTTAGTGGGCATGGGAATCTTTACCATCCAATTTTCACATATGTGTCCTACTTGCATGAAATTTATTTAGGAATTAAATAAACCAAGTTTATCACTCTGTAGAACCTTGTTGTATATATCATCTTGTCTCAGTCTCATGTGGTACCTCACCATGTTATTAATCAACATATGCAGCATGGAACTCACAACTGTGAGGCATACCAGGAGATTTTTGCAGCATTTTGAACTCCACATCAAAGTAAAGGACTCAGTGTGTTTGCAGTATGGTTCCCTGGATAATTACTTGAATTATTTTGCCAGTGTAGGTCAGTTGGATATTTGCCACCCGTGCTATTTGTAATCCTGTTCCGAAATAGACAACAGTGCCAAACTGTGCATCCTGTCAATCTGCTCATATGAAACTCAGAAGCATCAAGGAGTTTCCTTGAATGCTATACAGTGGCCACCCACAGAGGAACAAAGGAACCAGAGAAAGATATTATATTCTCTGAGCTTCCTGCACATTCCTGTGCTTTATTCAAACTGTCAAAACCCCTCTCTTCCTGGCTAAATAAGCCATTCGTTTAAGACTTGATTCCAATCAGAAATCCAGTTCACCATGACATTAAAAATGGCACATCCCATTTTATCACAACCGTAAGGCGTGGAAGTCTTCTCCACATTCCTTAGTATATGTTCCATTTAGAGGATGTCCTCTTCAATCATACTATTACTGTCTTGGCAGTTGTGTCATTGTTATTCATGAGGACTTCTTGATGTTTATCTTCAAGTTGTTCAAAGAAGATCACATAGCAATGATCTTGAAATGAGAATGAATGAGGCCTTTGTATTCTATAAATCAGGAACAGCATAATGGATGTATTTTTCTACTGGGCAAAAAGATAGCTACCTGTGGCCGTAAGCTTCTGTACTCATACATAATACATGTTACTAATGCAAATTAAACTTCTATCATACGAAATGGAAACACCTCTCAAATGAAAGCAAAGAGGAAAGTTTCAAAACTAGTGTTCAGCCTAAGTTGCTAGAGCAGGAGAAATACTGAGTGTCAGAGATGGCAATGAATATATATGATTCAGTCTTTAAAGACATTCCAGAAGAGCCTAATATAATTTAAAGAGCTGTAGATAGATAAATGCATTAAAGAAATAACCAAATAGCACATTAGAGGAAAGTGTAAATATTACTGAAGCACAGATAAATATATTAGTCTGCTACAGGAAAAATAAGGTAATTCTCAAAATTTTAAATGTGAAATTAATGAATAATATAATGTATAAAATAGTAGGTTGAAACTTGTAATGAGGAAAATCAAACTATATTCTCCAGAATTAATTTTTCTGAACTATTAGGAATAACCAGTAAGGAAAAGTAACCTGTCCTACTAGAAAAGCAGCTATCAGATTGATAATATGAAAACCTTCAGGTTTTTTTTCACCAGTATGGCAATAGAATCCCAGAATTTGCTGAGAAGCTCTCACAAAAATTTAAAAATGCCTTGGTGCTCTGTGTAACAACATGTCACTCTAAGGGCAACAGGAATAAGGGATTGAGCAGCTACCTAATAAGGAAAGACTAAAAAGCTTGTGAGTCTTCAGCAGTGAAAGAAGAAGGCTGGGAAGAAAAGTGACAAAACGCTACGAAGTCATGAAAATAGTGGATAAGGTGAAGGTAGAACTTCTGTTCACTCTATGTTGTAATAGGACAACTTAATAAAATAATAAAATATCATCTTGAAACACATAAAATAAAGCATTTCTTTAAACATATGTTCAGATTTTGTCTGGGATAGAGTTAATTTTCTTCCCAGTAGCTGGTACAGTGCTATAGTTTGGATTTAGTGCGAGAATAATGTTGGTAACACACTTAGTTGTTGCTCAGTAGCACTTATCCTAAGGATTTTTCAGTTTCCTGTGCTCTGCCAGTGAGGGATCACAGCCAGGACAGCTGACCCAAACTAGCCATATGGATATTCCATACCACAGGATGTCACACTCACTGTATAAACCGGGGAGAGTTGTCTGGGAGGAGCAGATTGCTGCTCGGGCGTCAGTCAGCGGGTGGTGTGCAATTGCATTGCATATCACTTGGCTTTTCTTGGATTTTATTTCTCTCTTTCTTTTTGCTATATTCATTTTCATGACTATTATTATGACAATGATTTTAATTACTAAACTGTTCATATCTCAACACCCAAGTTTTACCTTTTTTTCCAGTTTTCCCCACTGGGAGAGGGGAGGAGTGAGCAAGCAGCTGTGTGGTGCTTAGTTGCTGTCTGGCATCAAACCATGACAACACCAGGTAGTAGCCTTGTGGCACTTGCTATCACATGAGATTGCAGATACAAACTGTGTCAACAGGTTCAGAAAGGGATTATACAAATAGATGGACAATATCTCCGTCGGGTAGGGATGTACCTCTGGCATCCCTAACACAACAGTGGTGTACTGTGGGATGTGAAAGAGGATGAGCCTCTGAAAACAGCTGGCCTTGTATTTCTCTGTCTCTCTCTCTTCTATTGCTACAGTTGGAGACAGAAAACTGGGCTGGATAGACCGTTGGTCTGACCCGGTAAGGCCTTTCTTACATTCTTAAAATAAAATTTAGAGCTCTATTGAAATGCAAGCATCAAGCTGATAGGCATTACTAATCATAAAAGTGAATGGAAAGCTTGAATAGTTGTTTTTAAAATAACTTCAGAAATCAGCGTTACTTACCTTGTCCTCATAAAAGGCAAAATTGGGTGTGCCTAGTAAAAACAATTTCTGAAAATGCTGTCCTCTCTTTACAGAAATATTGCTGCTTTCTGAATGGTAAGACATTGTGGTTACTTTGTTATAAATATACAGACTGTATATTTCGAGATTCTATATTGTATCATATAAGGTGAAAGTACTACATGGTTGCAATTGCTTAGAAATTTACGGCCAAGCTTAACCTAGATGCCAGCACAAAGCAATGTATTATAGCTCATTAGAAACACAGTGGTGCCGATAATAGTTCCCAACACATTGCTTTATTTTTACATTTATGATGTGGAAAAGTCCTGGCTATAAAACTCGTTTTGTTGGCATAAAAAGGGGATGATTGTGTGAGGTTTTGTTTGGGATGAGCTCACAAAAGATCTGTAAATTTTCAGCTATAATTATACACAGATGTGATTCTCTGTCTCCATTTTTTTTTTTTTTTTTAATTTAAATTTAAGAAAAAAGACACCCTATCTCTGTATTTGCTTGCTTCATGAGAAATATAAAAGCATAAAAAAATGCATTTTTTAAGCAAATGTGTAACATACCATAATGCTGTCTTCAAAATGTTAGGAAATTCAGCAAGATAATCTGGTTCTAAGGAAATCTCTCAAAATATTCATCCTAACAAACCAAGGAAAAGAGAAAAAAAAAAACCAACATGTTCTGAAAATATAATGTTCTGGACTCTGACTAAGGAGAAAAGTTTTAATCCAGTTGCTTAGCTACTACATCACATTCCTTAAATCCATGTAACAAATCTTCAAGCATACAGGAGCCCACCCAATCTGTGTTTCCATTTTGAAGTTCATTTTGCTGGATGGACTGGAATTTCCAGTCAGATTCACAAAGCCCATCCAGGTAGTCTCTGCTCTGTGTGTAGGTTCAGGTGAATAAATAATGTCTGTATTATTAAGTAGTGCAGTCTAATAGGAAAGAACCGTGGCATGAACGAGTTAGTGCTGAGAGCTTAACATCCACAGCAGACACTTCAGGAAGGTTTATTTAGGGGTATTTCTAGCCTGGGCCTGTGGCTGGAGAGTGTTAGGTCTGCTTTTAGAGCATATCTTCTAGTTTGATCTCATCTAAAAGCAACCTAGTTTCAGTGCTTTGAGATTGCTTTGTGACGTGAATAAAAACATGATGAATACTCCATAAGCAGATGCTAAAATGCTAATGGTGTAATGCAGCCACGGGTATCATCAACATTCAAAATTAGTTACATTTCAGTACTTTAAGCACAAAGGTCTTTCATGGTCTGGGTTACTTAAGTGTCTATGACTTGTGAAGGATTTTCATCAGACTTTCTAGCTTTCAGCACTTCTAACCTTCCTTTAGTATGAGAATAGATAGGGCTAGGGAAATTGTAAGGTATCTGAGCAAATATTAATTTTATAGAACAAAAAAACCCCAACTTGTTTGCAAATATAAGAATTTGCTCTAACTACTTTATCCACCAGATGGTGTCCCACAGCGTATCCTTTAGCAGCTGCCTGAAAGAGTGAGGAAAGCTTCTTCTGTTTCACAGATACCAACACTGGAGCTTGGAAACTCACAAATACTGTGATGTGAGTTCAGATACTTGAAGCTCAAGGGAAAAAAAAAAAATCAAAATGCCATATCTAGAGAAAATAGTGGTAAATGGTGCTCTTTATTGCTACATTACATTTTGCCCATTTTCATTTTTCAGTGGGCCATGGAGGCAGGAAGCTCTCAAGTGTCCGTATTTAATTGGAAATGCAGAAAAACTGGATGGTTTAGAGAATACTGACACTAAACTAACCAGTGCAAGATGGTTTAGGAAAAGGTTGGGCTTATATAAATAGAAAATATTCAACAGTCTACTCAATGACAAAATTTTGAAAAAGGGAGGCCACTAAAAAATGGAAAAATAGATCCTTTTGATTAATGACTCAATAGTGGAATAATGTTGCCCATACCCATCTGTGTCCCAGACGAAGCGAAGGAGATGGTTTATCTCCTGCCAGGACAAAAGTCAGCACAAAAGGAAGATCTTACAATGGAGAATTCTGGTGAATCTTCACTTATGGTACCCCATGAAGCTGTAGTAACAATGGGGAAAGGAAACGTGACAGACTTAAAAAAATCTCAGAGAAAGTCAGAAGATGAGAATTTAGGTTTCTTACTGAACAGGGATAAAGCTGTGTATTTGAGTGGAATCTGGTTCTGTGTTTACAAAAGTATAAAATATCACTTTTAATTCTCTACTAGCAGAATAAGAAAGGAAAAAAACCAAAAGAAACAAACAAAAAACTCCAAACAAAACCAAACAGAAAGTAAAAATAGAATTTATGGTTCCTGTAGTGCATTGTTCATTATGTATCTGTTGGCTAAACTGAAAATGCTCATGGCAATAGGCTACATTACTATCTGTACAAAATGCTTCATAAATTCTTTATATTTAAGCCAACACTTCCAATTTTTTTTTTTTTCCCAAAATTAGGAGCCTAGAGATGGTTCTTAAATCAATATTCTGATTCTCAGTTGTATCAAGTGCCCAACCATATCTGCTGAGTCAGTATGAACTACAGTACCCAACATTTTAACATAAATTATACAGGTTAGAAAACTTTTCCCCCCACCTTTGCCACTGCTCTCACCAAGATATTTTCCCCTGCTGTTTCCTTTTTCCTCAGCAGTATGAGAACTGTTGCCAACAGGCAATTTCTTTGTTGGACAAGTAGATACATGATCATGGGTAAGTAAAGGTTGACCCCATATGATGTAGGTCCCACACTCAGAGCTGTGACTGATTCAGTCAGCTTTGAAGGGTGCAATGTTTCTTTTCCTGGTTTACTTTCTGGCATCTGCCTTGGATGAGTAGGAAGGTTCTGGAGCTACCACAGTTCAGGAAGTGGCTTCAATGCTCCACGGCCTCCTTCTGCTCCTGCCCTGTGCACATCAGTCTTTTTCCCAGCAGACATTCCCTCAGCACAGCTCTGTGCCTTTTCTTCATCCTTCTTTTAGCCACTTCTCAAGCAGTGTGACTTGTGGGGAGTGACCTGCGTGGAGAACAGGCCCAGAATGACAAATAAGTAACAGTTACACAAATAACAACAGCAACAAAACAAACAAACAAGAACTTGGGCTTCTTTTGGCTTTAAGTCATAGATTTCTATGAATCGGTTGAGATAGATTAGGTAGGTGATTAGTAATAATGTGTAGCTACCTGGAGCCGAATTTAGTATGCTCCATTCTTTATTCACTATATTCTGTTTCCAATTTTCTATTTAGTTTCCATCTTTGTATTTATTCCTTGTTTATTAGTAAAAGTTTGGATTTTTTTTAACTTCTCAGTGATTTATGAAACCTCAGGAGTAACTAACTATATATACCCTTAAGTGGTTTAAAATATCAGCATTCACTGCCTTTATTTCTTGGTATGCACCTGGACTGTAGCACTCCGCTGGTATGTAGGGCATCAGTATAATTGCTAAGGCCTTTTGCAGATTCAGGAGTTTGTCCTGGTGAAATACAGAAGAAATATACCTCTAGGGGATGGAAATTTTGGTCTGAAAGCACAGTACTTGCCTAAACATGTAACCTTGCCCCCAGTTCACATCAAATGACACCAACCTTCATCCCACAGGTTCTAAGAACACATTAGCTTCATTTCCCTGAAAGCACCAACCTCCTGATTTGTGTGTAGCTTTTGAATCCAAGACAATGTCTGTATTGCTTATTCATAAACCAGGACATTTCAATAAAATCAGTCTAATGATTCTGGAATTTCTACGCTAAGATGTTTCTAGGGAGAATGCATAATTGGACTGTGTAGAGGTACAAACGGTCAGCATTCCATGAAATATCATCCACCAGCGTGAAACAGGCACACTTCTTGTTATATGAGTTTTACATGTCAAAAAACCAGGGGTGAAGGGAGTCTGCCTCAACCAATTAATTTTCCAGCAGCAACTATTTGCATGATGAAGCAAAGCTTGTAAAAGGTGAGGACACATTGAACTGCTTTTATTAAGGCATTCTTCACTTGATACTTCTGAGAATTTGACAGCACCATTCCTAAATTAGATTTTTGTCATGAATGCCTTGATGTTTTGTGCTCTGTGTTATCATAGGCTTCATACCATATTCTAAGAGACAAAAATAACTCCTTTGTTTTCAGCTGAGTAGCTTGGTAGTTGTCTGAGAGACTGAACGGTGATAAATGAGAGAGAAATAAAAGAAGAATTACAGATTATTGAAATGTAGTGTGCCTTTACCTTTACAAGGGGAAGTACTGGGTAGTATTATAGATGAGAAATCTTTTTGTGGCCAAAAAATGAAAGCCCAATCCTTCAGACTACAGACAAAACATACAGACTTAATAGAAAGGGTGAATATCCAAATTAGCAGAAGAGATGGATTCTACATCTGCTGAAGTCTTCCTTCACATTTCAGTGCCTTTCTGAAACATTCTTTAGTCAAGCACTATATTGGCTGTATCTGTAGCTTTTAGAAGGAATAATTTGCATAATGTTTTTATGGCTTCCATAGTCTCAGATTCTTGGTCTCTAATGAAAAATATCCCCTTGCTTTAGTGGCTGTCTTTATCAGACAAGTGTGAAGCTGATAAAACTAAATGATCCTCATGAAACAGCTAAAGTGGACAGCTGATTTTCTTTGGCTCTCTTAAAGACTTGAGCCAAAATCAGTTTCCTTTTTTTTATATTTCTCCTGCAAATACAATCTCAGAAACAAGAAAAACCTGCATTCCATACACTTAAAAAGAAACAGTATTTTCCTTCTGTTCTTCTAAACAGTTATCCTTGAAACAAAAAAATACTATATAAAGACTTTACAGCCTGTGGCACAGAGCAACACACAACTTGGTCAGTAGATGATGTGTGGAAAACTAAAAAACAATTTTCATAAAAAATAGGCCCCAATAAATGACATTGATTGTTATCATTACTTTTTTTTTCATTGAAATGGTGCAATATTAAGAGAATTGTTCCAGAAGCTCAGACACACACACATACAAAGAGGAAAGTATGAAGATTATAGTTTACAATTAGAAAGGAGGAAAGAAAATGTACATTAAAAAATGTTTTATAGACATGTTTATTATCTGTACCATATGCACTGTGCTTTGTCCATAAGCGTTCTATTGCTAATTTACTTAAATACTTGGATAGGGACTGGCCCTTTGGCAGGAGTGAGGTAGCACGGAGTACATAAAACAAGAACCATTGTATTCTTTTTCTTCTGGTGAAATACATTTTTTAATTTTCTTGAAACTTTTGTCTCAATGTAAAAAAAATTCCATTTCAATTTGATGTAATATTTCTAATGCCACTGTGCTAAGTCCCTTACTTCTCCAGTCTTAACAGGATTTCAATGTATGGTAACAGCAAGCTAGATCGTGCCTCAATTAGTGCACAGTTTCAGTTGAACTCCACGAGAGTTCTTTCTTCTACGGAAGTAGACACGTGAGTTCTAACTTGTATTGAGCATTTTTGGATCTTTCAAGATGCCAAAATGTAATGCCATATGACAGTTTAGTAAGCTAACAAAATGATCACTCACTGTATCCTCCATTTTATTTCCACTGTAATGAAAAGGCTCTTGATCTTAACATGTACATGCACCCAGTACTAGTACTTGCATTAGTTGCTTGCATGCAATACTTCTTTTCTTTCTACATTACTTCTATGTTTATTACATTCTATTTTTAACAGAGCATAGCAGTCTGGCAAATGGTTGCTAGTAACATTCAGTTCATTACCCTCTTGTAGGAAAGTGCTTTTGCTTGTCTGCAGCCTCATTAAGGCTTTGTTCCCAACAGTTGTCTCACCTGCATGCAAAACATAGGGAAATGGAACTAACATCCAGATAGATCTGGCAAGGAAAGCCTAACACTCTAAGCATTAATTTTAAGACGCCCTGGCTATTACTGTTCCAATTCCAACCAAATCATTTTATTGTTTCTACCTTCCCAGGTACTTGGTGTATACTGGTAAAGTTTACAATCCAGCACTTTGAAAAATCCAGGTCCTAGATATTTCATGTAGATAAAAAAAGTGTCATTTTTTTCAATAGCGATAGAATTTTAGTCTAGTGTTTTTGGCTAAAATTTCCGTGATCCAAGGTATGTGTTGTGCCTCCATGTCTGGCTGTTGCTCCCCATGCAGCTTAGTCTCACTTAGGTGATTTTGAATGAATGCAGTTTGCAAAGTCTGTTGGGAATTTTCAGGATTAAAAGCACTTTATGAATGTAAAATATTGTATTATTACAGCTGCCTCCAAGAGAGAAGTTTTGTTTAGCAGAACATTCGGAAAGAAAATTTACAAAAAATTATTAGAAGCTTAGTTTTGTTTCCAGCCACAGTCACTAGAGATTCAAACTATTTATCTTGAATTGTATATGCCAAATTTTGATGAGATTATATTCCTCCCTCCCCATTTAAAAGAGCGGGATTGACCACAGTCATACTGCAGACTTTAAAGTAACCTGCATTATTAGGTTTTGTCCACATTCCAACCCATCTGCCTTAGGGTATTAAACCCTACTTTCATCTCTGTGAGGTTCAGTATTTCCAAATCCAAGCCATAAGGCCATGTCTAGACTACAAACAGCAAAGTGGGTTTGACTGCACACATGCGCACATTAAGCCACATGTCCCACAAATTTTCCATCTATACTTCTGTACATAGCCCACTCACAGCTTGGTTTGAAATAATCTACACTGTTGTAAAGAAAAATAACCTCCCAGCACTAGCTGATGGACCATTACTATGATTGATTTTGCCTGGGTGCAGGCCAGGCAGGCGGCTTGAACAAAAGCTTGGCCCACACAAAGCCTGTGAGTATAATCAGTGTTTCTGAGTATAGTGAGAGTTTTTCCACCTCCTGGCATTCATGCTAAAATAACACCTTGGTATTAGTTTAAGTTTTGTGGTGTGAGTTATGGGAGAGTTAAGTCTTGAGAATATGCTGAGATCCACATGTGCTTGACAGTATAGATGCAAATCCTAGACATAAAAAGCGTTGTAAAGGCCCCAAAATCACAAGATTAGATTAATGAGATATTTTCAAGTACACCGCCAACTTTTGATGCTGGAGCCCAAACCAATTAGGGTTCAGGATACAGCCTGAACTTTTACCATGCAAAGATATGTGTGCCACAAAGCTGAAGGCTGGATTCGAGAGCAAACTCAGTGCTCCTGCTCTTCAGATGTTTTGCTCAAGGTAGTTAGGCAAACAGTGAGTGATTTCAAACCTCTGCAACATCCCTAGCCTCCCTAGCCAAAAAGGACCTTAATAACCGAGAGTAATGCTGAAGTATGATTACATTAAGCAGCCTCTGTATTCCTGGGACTGTCTTCCTTCCTTTAATCTTTGTATGTGGGATAATTAACATATCTAGGAATTCTTTCAGGTATTGTGGTTTCACAAAGTGGCGTTTAGTCTTACATAGTGATGTGGCATTAAGTCACTGCTACATCAAATTAAAGAACAGTTAGTGATACAAAGAGGACTTGGATAGAAGACTCCCAAGCCTCCCTTTCAAGGACAGTCTCAATTTTCTCAGATTAGCATTACTGCACATGGCATGAGGTTGAAGCTGGAGTCCCAGAGCCTCAGTGGTGACCACAGGAAGCAATGCATGCAGGAGGGAAAGGGGGCTGCTAGGGAATGGTGCATTCACTAATGACCTCTAAGCAGACTAAACTTCTATCAAGAAGAATGAGAGTAAGTCTTCTCAGACGTTTGGAACGAGGTCTTGGGAAGAAGGACTGCCATCACCTTATAAGCACAAGCATGCTGACATTAGTAATAAACATTAAATAATGGGTAGAAAAAATCAAAAATGCAAACTATTTTTAACAAGCTGGATAAAGCAAATATTTTATAGCCATGCTATTCATAAATATGATGAGTTCTTTTCAACATGGAAATGTGAATCTAATAATGCTAATTAAATAAAACCTAATAAAAAGACCACACTGGTTGCTGCATATAGACAGTTATAGTTCATATTGACCTTCCAGACCTAACTGGTGAAATATTATTTTCCTGTGTTGGTGGTGACATGCCATTGCGTTATTGATGTCCTAGACTATGAGATCTCATATGCCACCTACTGGACAGATGTTTTCAGTTATTTTAATGTGTGTGCTATGAACACAGACTATGAGAACACTGCCAGATAGTCTCTTGGTGATTGTTTTACTGCATGGAGGCTCTAAACGCAGCTCCCTCTAAGACAATTGAAGGTTTTCTATTGATTTTAACAAGGTTTGAATTGGGCCCTAAAAGAAATGCTGCAGTAAAACCATGCGTAGTTCTTCCTTCTGATAGCTGATAAATGATCTATCTTAAACAGTTTATTCTTGACAGTGTTTCCTAGAATATAAAATAAAATGAAACATCTCATGGCCATATATACCTCTGTCCTTAGTAACCATCATATCTGTTCATTTTTGTTTATGCTTGTTGACTAAATGAATAGCAATAAAATAACCACTTTCTTCACTTCACTTAAGAACAGAGAAGGTCATTAAAGTCCTATTGAGTAAATTAGTTCCAGTAGTGCAGTTTTAGTGCTTTACTAACAGACCTTATAATGATACTGACTGTTGACAAGAATTATGTATTGGGTTGCCCAGAACAAAATATTTTATTCTGAGTAAGACATCCTTCTTTTATGTTCTCCATATTATTTTTTAGAAGGAGCACAAAATATCTATTCTATGCACAATTTATAAATACTACTTCAATATTACTACATATGTAAATGTGGTACAGTTCAAGCAAGAAACAGATTTAAAACTGGATATAGGCTAGAGCACAACCTAAAAGTTCAGGTAGGCACTTGAGACATAACAGCATTTACTGACATTCTCTACAAGTATAAACCAGAAATTATGCTGTAACTTCTTGTAGATATAGAAGTAATTTGTAAGCCATTTTCCTTTAAGCAATTTCTTAAAGGAAGAAAACCCTCATGGATATCGTTCTTCACTACTGTAAGGAGCTTTACAGCAACAGGTACTTCCATCTGGCATAGAAACTACTAAAATTCCACTCATTTTTGACAGAGATGGGTGTAAAATACGTTGTCACCTAGTGGTTAACAAAATACCCTTGAGAAACCCTGTGTCCCCAGATTGCCTCCTGGACCTGCCTGATCTACTGACTCTTTCTGACATTGTGCAAGTGTGCAGCCTTAAAAAGTTTCTCAAATGCTTTTCCTCTCTTGAAGCTTCAACTGTGCAAAAAAAAATCTCTGGAGAGATACCCTCCTAACCCTCTGTCTTCTCTGTTGGTTGCTAAAGGTGCTTCCTGCACAGAAGGATCAGGTGGACAGACATGGAAGTGCCAAGCAGTCATTATCCCACCTCTTACATGCCAACAGTTTGCCAGTTTGCGATGGAAAAAGGAGGGAGTTGGGATGGGACGCTAATTCCATTCAGCTATGCAACAGGGGGGTGGAAATGAGCATCTTTGAGTATCTGCACAGCTCTGACGGGAAGCTAGAAGGCAAGATTTCATGATGCTGCCCTCCCAAGAGGTAGCAAAGGTAGGAGGCAAAAGGAAAAAGAAAAATTATGCAAAACACCATCTCTTACTGGCTGTTTATACAAAGGTGGATTGCTACATCTAACCTTAAAAAAGAAACATGCATCTCCTGGACTTACAGAAGGCTAATCTGGTAACCAGCAGGGAAGAATCATGCCAGGGATTTTCACCTGCAGCATTTTCACCTGCAGGATTTTCCACTTACGGTGAAAAGTGTAATGTGGTTCTAATCAGGCAGGCATGAATATGTGAGATGAGAGCTACATTTTAGATGAAAACTACCAGAAGGGAGGCCACTACTCTGTTTTTCCTCAGAATGAAGATTTATTGGAAATTTTCCTTCTGAAAAACAAAATCAGATGTTGACAGTTATGAAAGCTTTATTTGTATAACGTTTCCATGTTAGGATGCATTTTACAAAAGCAACCCTGTGAAAAGCTTTGAAGAATTGCAGAAAGGCCAAGCGAACAAACAGAATGTTCTGACATTTCATTTCTTGAATACTGTTTATATGTCTTCTAAACCAGTTTGTAATTCCAAATAGACTTAAGACTGAAGGCCCAAAATAAATTTTGTAATTTCAAATAGACTGAAGGCCCAAAATAGATGTCTCTCACAACAACCATGTTTTGTGTTGAAAAAAGAACATCTTCATTGCCAGAAGATTAGAGACAAAAATAGTGACAAGGTTTTGAGTATGGGCTAACACATGTTCATTAGGGAGATGATTCAGTTTCTGGACACGTGTCAGATGCAAGAGTGGCGAGACCTACCGTTACAGTCAGTTATGGACAGCATGGACGAAGTTTAATCTTTGGAGAAGTAGTCATTTTAAATACATCATTGCTGATTATCTCTGCCAACAGCGGCCTCATTGTTCAGTTGTTTTGTAACCGTATTATTTTAACTACATTTTAATTCTAAATGCTAATCTGTTGTGATCATATAGATACAGAGAGCATTAGCTGAAGGCTGAAATCCCACTGCACTTCAGGCTAGAGGATGGGGATGGTTTTGCTTAAAACTCTGTGATTACAGCCAATATTTGTTTATTGCCATAAAGGTACACTGAGAAACTTCTAAGCTGAGATAAGATAAGATAAATAATCCTTTAAAACCTACTGTCATGCTTAAGGCAGGGATTATCCTCTTGCTGTTGAACTGCCATTATTAAAAGTCAAGAGTAATCAAAGAAAAAAAAATAGTAACATCTGGCTAGATTTTCTTTTTTTCTCTGAAATGTCTTCTGTAGGGAGTCTCAGAAGGTCAGGACTTTTTTTTCTGATTTGGACTGAAGAAAGATTTTGAAATCTTGACACCTACTGCTGCAAAGAATTTCCATTCTTTGTCCTTCCCTGAAGTGTTCTGATGTGAAATTCTACCCAGAGAATGGGTGGAATGTACTGAATATTCATTCCCTCCTCTCAAATTTATGGCAATAGCAATTTTCACACTCCTAGTCAAACTGAGTGTGCATGTGTTTCTACAGATTATATTTGTGTACACAAAATGTTCTCACTGTAAAAACACTTAAAACACCCCAACCCTGTTAAGCATTTGTTTCAAAAGAGATCCTAAAGCATTCCAGTGAAGAGATCAGCAATTGGCAGGGATTTATCTGTTACATTTTCTTTTGCATGTGAATTCAAGGAAATTAAAACAGCTGGAAAGGAAGTCTGGAATGGGCTGTAGTGTCTGCGTAGGCAGGTGTTACTTGGTTCTGTGTCTTAATTTCATTCAGCCTGACTCATTCATTGATTGCATGAAACAGTTTGGGACTTAAAAGAGAAGTAGGTGACTGAAACTAACTTCAGGTAGGAAGGAAATATCAGCAGCTGAGAGTAAAAACCAACACATGAAGATACTCTTACATATCCTTCAAGAGAGAGAAAGATCTCCTTTTTAAGGTTCTCAGTATTTAAAACTGTGTTTGGGGTGGTGATGTGGAAACATTTGCTGGATTGTAGCAGATCCTACATATGCAAATAAGAGATTTTCAGTACTGCACAAATGCACCATAATACCGGATGTATTAATTTTAATAAAATAAGCTGTACATACTTTGTTCAATTATATTCTGGTTCATAGGTTATAAGTGAAACCCTGATACAGAGTACATAGTAAGCCTGTGAATTTGTTATGCAGGATGGGCCATTTTTGTCTCTTGGCAGGGAAAAGATTACCCAGTATTACAATTATTAAAATTCTAATTTGGGGCCAGGTTTAGCCCTCAGGTTCTTCCTTAATTTCAGTAGGGAGTTGTGCATATTTATCTGATTGAAGAACTTGGACACTAACATTCCTGGTGAAGGTAACTTTTTTCTTTAACAAGAATATGCACTAGCCAAATCCAAAATCTGAACATAGCAGGGATAGGTTTCTTACCAGGAGACAAAAGTCAATAACTGTTCTGTTTTGATAAGGTAAAGTGATTTCCTTGTAAGGGAGTGGTAGATGGAGCAGAAGGAAGGAAAGAGGAATCTTCTTTCCAGATACCTTGTAGGCTTGTTTTTAAATTATGACTTTGGATCTAACAACAGGTTTGGCAAGTGTTTGCCTAGGAAATCCTGACACTATGCCAGATTTTCTTAGCTGGTTTGTTGTAGAGTGTGCATTTTTTAAATACACTGTAATCATTTCAGACCACGTAATTAGAAACACAAAGCAGTTTACTGAAACATAGTGATATATTAAGAGTTCAGTTAATTACATGTAAAGAAACAAGTCAGACTTCAAAACCTTTACTCAGTTTCTATTTTATTTGCAACTGGGGCATGTTGGTGGGACTTCGCCTGCTTAACATTGAGTAGGAGTTTCAGAATTTTAACCTGAGGGTAAAATTTTCAAAAGCATTTAAACAACTGGCTCACTGAAAATCAATAGGACTTTCACTCCTTAGGGCAGCATTTTAGAAAGTATGTAGATACCGAAGTCCAGTTGACTTCAGTGTCTATACATATTAAAAACCCTGCTTTATTGCCCTAAATCTCTTTAAAATAGAAGTGTAACATTTCAGTGTCAGCTAAGAGTTTCTGAAAATGTTACCCCCAATAAACAGTTATTCTTTTTTGGGTTTTTTTTTCATTTGTAAAACCCTGTGTTGTTTTTGGTTTATTTGTTAGGTTTTTTTTTCTTTTTCTTCTTCAACATATGCATGTTTTTGATTATAATAAGCCACATCACCTTCAGTCTAGTCTTAAAATCTTACTGCAAATGCTCAAGAAGAGGTGGCAAATATAATTAGTGCAGACAGTTCTTCACTCTACTGTAAATGTTTCTAGAATTTCAAAATAAACCTAAATATTTCCCCCTTTGCAGTCTATTAATGTCTTTTTTGATAAAAGTGATAAATTGCCTCCTTTGAAGCCACAGCCTGACCTAAATTATTCTGTCTACATTATGTACAAGAGCAAGAAGAAAAAAATAAAATTGTAATACGAAATCTTAGAGAGATGAAGAAGACATAAATCAGAACTAATTAGGCATTCTCATTAATGAGAATATATTTTATGTTTTCCATTAAATCTCTCAAATGTAATTCGCTGAGAAAATGCAAAAGTACCACTTAGTATAGAAAACACTCTAGCATTAAAAAAATCTTTGAATTTAGAATTGGGGGGGGGG
>JANVCC010000048.1:20440541-20508644 GCA_025345505.1 Todiramphus chloris collaris | reverse complement strand
GGGGGGGGGGAGGGGAGAGTATCTTGGTTCTTTAACGTGTTTTCTGTATGAGCTTTAAAAACTATGATAACTTGTTGCACAACAGCTTACAAGTTCTCAACAGTTGAATTTATTACTATTTTACCTCACTTTCAGACCAGTTCTCTTATCATGCTCCAAATCACATTTTATGCTGCTTTGAAGTATATTACTAATATGCTTACTGCTTAACAGAAAATAGCCTGACAGTCATTTCTGTTTTAAGGTGCAAAGTAATAAATGTCAGTTTCTTTTTTGCAGTCATCTATCTGCGCCTGTACTTATTCCCAATGTATATGCCTTTGGAAACAAGTCAAAAGTGCAATGCTCTAGTGGTCTTCTCTTTGGGACAACAACAATTTTTGAACCTTTCTTTCTGCTCAGCCTTCATTCTAATTCTGGCCTTTTCCTGTCATTATCAAAACTGGGTGGGCCCAAGTTTTATTAAAAATTGGGAATTGCTTCTTAGTTTGTGCATGTTTAGTGATCATGTGATTTGCAAAACAAGGCTCTCCGGCAGTGATTTGTACTTGTCAGTGCATACCCTTCTATTCCCTGTGGCTGTTCTGTGCTGCTAGACAGGTGTGTATACCCCACACAAAACTTTGCCCTTTGGACATCATTATAGTGTCTAAGAAACATGGAGGATGGGATCCTGACAGACTTATAAATGACCATGAAGAAGGGAATTCTCTTTTGGGATCTTTACAGAACATATGCCTTGTATTACTCTGCATCCGTTGAGAGAAGTGTGGTTTTTTCAATCACAGAAAATAGAGAAAGCAAGATTTAAGGCATGGAAAACTCTGGATACCATTCTCTCTGAAGAATGATGGATGGCTTTACCACTGTGTTTAGGTTCATTCAGAAGTAAGACTGTTAAGACACGAGAAGCAGTTCCATTGAAAAAAATGTGTAGTTAAGTGTAGCACTTTATCCCTGGGTACATGTACAAACATTTAAATTAATCTGGTTAATCTGGGTTTCTTCCCTGCACCTTTCCCACAGACACCTTTCAAGGATCTGACTAAACAATGGCCTTTATGCCGTGCCAAGCAGCAGAATGGACCTCTCGTGGATCCTTACGAGCAGTAAAATCTAGTCTCCTGGGCCCTTCATGCTGAGCATTCAACCTCTTCACACATTCAGGTATAGTCAGTATGTCCTGGCTGATCTTAAGCGTCATAATGGAAGATAAAGGAGAGAGAATTTATTGCTTAGGACTCAAAGCTTATAGGGTTTTGTAGATCAATAAGAACATCCTGAGTTATGCCCAGAGGCTAAAAGGAAGCCAGTACAGACTTCAAAGGCCCTGTGTAATATATTCCTTATGGCCAATATTACAGATAAAGCACAGAGCAATGTTCTACACAAGTCACTGAATCTGACTAGAGTAAGGACAGACTATATAAGGCTGTTTTTGGAGGCTACAAAGGTAACTTAGAGCTTTCACTTTTAAGAACTTATCACAATCATCTAAGTAATGATAGCAGAAAGTATTTAAGTCTAGGAGCCCGTTCTGAGCTGAACATTTAGAAACACATTTTGATTGTGAAGTTCACTCAGGAAGAATAACCCAATTTGACTGACCAGCATCCCTTCCCCTCATGCAGCTCCTAGTCTCTCTCAGGAAGATTCAGAAAAAGTGAAAGACTGCAAGCTCTAGGTTGGACAAAAGAAAGTATAAACCAAATTAACTGACAAACTCTTCAGAAGCCTGCTTACCTTTCAAAGCAGGGAGGCTGACTGTACTGACCAAGGAACTGAAAGAATGAAATTTTCCTACAATATTTGTAACAAGTGGAAAATATAAATGAAATTAAAATAATATCTACTCTGTGTCTAGTGCACAGAAAAATGAGCTCATCTGTATTATCTTTCCTGTGCAAATTCAGGGACAAACATTTTCTTTACAAATGTCATAAGAGGTTTGTCTTGAGGCCTAAGTGACAAGAGTAAGAGAAGTATGTGACAAACTTAATGGTCTCACATAGACCAAATCTGAAAGGATGATTTTTAGCTTTCACTGAAAGCTGAAAAGGTTGAGGCTTAGCAATCTCCTTGCAGACCCATTCTCATATCTGTGAATATGAGAAAAAATGAAGTAGGACCTCATTGAACATTGACAAAGTAGACCTTTGTTTAGCTGCTGTTGAAGAAAAATAATGCTCAAATAGTAATGATCTGTAATGTACATATCTTCTTTGATAATCTGCTTAAGGAAAATTTTACTTTCTTTTCTTTTTTTTTTTTTTTTTTTTTTTTTTTTTTTTTTTTTTTTTTTTTTTAAAGGGAATGTGAGATGTGCTTTTATGGTTAAATAAGGTGTTCCATGAGAGTAGAACTTGGAGCTTTGTCAGGGGTTAGCAGTGATCCCACTCCTCCATACATTACTCTACTGAAAGATCTCACTCTGCCTTGCAACATTCTTGTTATTCCAGAACTGGGTTGGGCTAGTCATAATAGATGCAGGCAATCAACTCAACTTCCCCACACACAGCTCTGCCAGTAAAACTCACTTTACCTTGCAACACTCCTGTTTTTCCTGTGTCTTTTAAGCAAAGGCTATCAATTTGTCACTTACTGTGGAGCTCTCCTTACTCCTGCTGAAATCCAGGGTAACTTTCGTAGTGACCTAAGAGGAAAGTGTTCCTGATACAGACAAACTTCTGCTTGTGACTAGGATGAAACAATGTTGTCTTCTCTGAATGACTGAGATTTTGACCCTGATAGCAGAAGTAAATGACCTGTGTTCAGCTTCTGCTTTCATTGCAGGAAATAAAATCCAGGATGACTACAGATATTAGTTACGAAGAGTCTAACCTTTACATAATGCGGCTTCCTGAGTGCCTGTGCTTTTTCCCCAAGAAAAAGATTTCCTTGTAATTAGGACATTATAGATTTCAGTGTTGATCACTGTTGTTTTATTTATTTTTAATCTGTGGGGCATTCATCATGATGCAGACACGCATTGGCCTATTGATAGATCTCAATTTACAGTAGCATTTGGATCTGGGCTATGTAATTTTATGTAAAACCAAGTGTGTGACACAGTAAAATAGTATGCCAAAACAAGGATTATTCTTTCCTCTTGGTCTTCTTTATCACATGAGATAATACATTAAAAATATAAAAATGCTCTAGGCAATTACAAAAACTAAAAAAGACTAGTCTAGTGAATGAGCATAGTGAGAGGCTATGAATATGGATCTGTTTCTACTAAGGAGCCTAGAGGAGATACTTTTTACGTGTGGTGATACAGAAATACATACTTGTAACTCCGCACACCAGGGAGAGAATATTTCCCTAAAACAAGTAGTTTCTCAAGCAGAGGTCCTTGTTGATCAAAGCTGCATAATTTAAAGCATCTAGAGGCAGCTTTAAATTATTCACAATATTTTTTTTTAAGTGATCTTGGTATATTGCAGACAGCATTTGTGTAACTAGCGGTCTTCTTCAAGTTCTATAAACTTTTGCAGCTGGCAAGCTTTCTGAAAGTCACATCAGAGAAGAGGAGATGCAACTTTGCGTAACAGGAGCAAGAGAGACTCATTCTGACACGGTGTTAGTCACATCACACAAATGCCAGGCATGCAGGGCCATACGAAATGGCAGGGCAGAGCCAGCAGCCTCTGGGTCTGAGACCGAATGCTGCTGTGTGGTGTCTAAGAGTTTTCTGATACCCTCAAAAGCCCCAAATAGGAATCCTGCAATTAGTGCATCTAACTCCTCCTTTACTGCAGTCTTCTCTCCTATTGGTAAAATGTCTTTGCAGGCTCATGTAGGGATCCCACCCCTTTTGTGGGTTTTCATTCTGAAGCTATCCACAACTTTACACCTGAATGAATGCCAAGCCTCTCTGAATATATAAAGGAAACCTTCACGAGCAATTTCAGAGTTACTCAGAAGAAGCAGAAGAAAAAGATTTTATCCAGCTCTGTCAGACAGAGACTGAACCAACCATGCTTCTCCCTGCCATGCACTTCTATGGCTTTCTCCTAGCTTGCATCTTCACGAAAAGCTACTTGGCTTTCAAGAACGATGCGACAGAGATACTTTATTCACACGTTGTTAAACCCGCTGCAGCGAGCCCAAGCAGCAATAGCACGTTGAATCAAGCCAGGAATGGAGGCAGGCACTACACCAGCGCAGGATCCGACCGTAACAGTGAGTATCCCACCGGCGGCACTCCCTCCGCGTCTGGCAGCGCTGGGCCCTGGGGCAGCGGACGGGCCCCCGGCGGCGGCAGCTCCCCTCGCCCCGGCCCCGGCCCCGGCCCCGGCCCCGGCCCCGGCGCGCATCCCCCCGGCAGCGCAGCGGAGCGCAGCCCCCGGCCGCACCGCGCTCTGCACCCCCGAGTGCGGCCGCGGGGAAGCCGGGGCGAGGGAAGATGCTCCTGGTTCCTGGCTGGGATCTGCCTCGCCGGGCGGCCCCCAGGCAAGCCTGCCTCCCTCCCCGTGCGAGTCCTGTAGGACCGGCTCTCTCGGGCAGGTTGCCTCCCGAGGGAGGTTCATCCAGGAACGCCGGGTTTTATGGGTTATCCGGCAGAGAAGCAAGATAAAGCAAAAGGAGTGAGAGGTATTTCCAAAGCGCTCGCTTTCTTAGCTCACCCTCCCACTGCGGGCAGGGGAGTGTCTGGGCTACTTTTCAAGTGCAATAAAAACCTCTGAATTTTGTTCCCGCTGTTTAGTTTTACTTCCTGCTGTAACACTTACCTGCTTAACACCTCCAGCAAAAGTAAACAAATCAGCTCATAATTTACCTATGATCTCTGCTCTAACTTGCCTTTTTATATCTAGTCTTTTCCTGTTGAGTTTTATGTATATATGTCAGATACGTGGGGTTCTGGAAACCTGCTGACTTTGTTCCCTCCCCTGCCCGCCTCCTTACAATGAAAGAAATCCAAACAGAGAAACACACACACCAACCCACCCACAACAATTCGATAAAAATAGCGACATCCCTGGAAAGCGAAGGCAAAAAGTGACACCGATACCTTTCAGCTAAGCCAGGTGTGTCAGCCTCTATGAATGCTAAGGGTTTAAGTGCACAGGAAACATCTCATCATTATGAGATTACTGGAGCAGCCCAGTAGGTATTCATTGTCAGTGAGCTGTCACTTGAGAAAAGCTGAGCCAGGAAAGACATAAAAACAGAAGGAGAAACAAATCTGTGACCATCTGCTTCCAGGTACATTCCTGAGTGCAGCTGCAGGCAGGCAAGCTTTCTGCAAGGCAGGCAGAACAGCCCTGCAGACAGTGCCTCGGCTCACCCTGCAGATTCACGGTCCCTCTGACTGCCCATCCTGGGACACAGGGGACAGGGTGAAGTAATCTAACTCGGTGTCTCCGTTCAGAACTTGCTTCCAAAAATCCAAGTACAAACAGAAGCAGCCTGTAGCTGCAATATGGAGATGTACCTTCAAAGCCTTTTATGATTCACTCTAAAATGTTTCTAGCAATTACTTCTATTTTAAAGGCGTTAGTTAATTGCATTGTGTGTAGAATCTGCGCCGTAATTGTCCTTCAGAAAGAGGTAAAGCACAGCCAGTAAAGATTGCTTATTAAAATTAAGCACACTGTGGGCGTTTATTTCAAAGTGTAATTACTGAAATAAACAGTGGTGTTTACTGCAGGGTGCAGAGCTGCACATACAGACGGGTACAAACATGCCCGTGTGAGAAGCTCTGCAGGTTGATTCTGTGTCAGTTGCCTGAGAGAATTTGCAGGATCCTCTATGTTACATATAATATAATATAATATAATATAAAGACTATTGCAGATACAAAGACAGTGTTATCCCGAGGGCAAAACGACCACTCTGAAATCGTTACTGCTAATCATTCAAACTTGATATGCAGAACACCATGCCCTGGTAACTTCTGCTGTTACCATTTCTGCAGTATCTGCGTTCAGAGCAGGAGCTCTTGTGGAAAACAGTCCACTGCAACCATGGAATGAGAAGACAGTACTTTAAATTCATTTTAAAAGCATATAAACAGTTTTCAAAGCACCGTTTTCCCCCTTGCTAATAATCCAACATAATTGTCATAAACATCAGAAAGCAGATTCCCTAGACTGAGAACAAGCAGGAAACATTTCTTCCCTTGGGGCATTTTTTCTCTTCTAAAAGGTATGTCTGTGAGAAGAAGAATAGAGAACAAAATTGCCACTTCTACCACAACTGCTGAAGTGCATATCATTATGATTTTCTTCATGCTGTGGTAATACCCAGAGATATCATCAGTGCTTGAGGCCCTTGTGTTGGGGGACAGTAAAGACATGTCCTGTAAAGATTACAGCCTACTTTAACTTCTGCAAAACATACCTTGTTGATTTGAAAATGAATGGTTAAGGAAATCTCTCCATTCTGATCAGATCTCACGAGGTGTTTATTATTCTGTGCATTCCGCAGATCGTGTTCAAGTTGGCTGTCGGGAACTGCGATCCACCAAGTACATTTCAGATGGCCAGTGCACCAGCATCAATCCACTGAAGGAGCTGGTGTGTGCTGGTGAATGCCTTCCTTTGCCACTGCTCCCCAACTGGATTGGAGGAGGTTATGGAACCAAGTACTGGAGCAGGCGGAGCTCGCAGGAGTGGCGATGTGTCAACGACAAAACTCGTACCCAGAGGATCCAGCTTCAGTGCCAGGATGGAAGTATAAGAACCTACAAAATAACTGTGGTCACGGCCTGCAAGTGCAAGCGATACACCAGGCAGCACAATGAGTCCAGCCACAACTTTGAGGGAACCTCTCAAGCAAAACCTATCCAGCATCACAAAGAGAGGAAAAGAGCCAGTAAATCCAGCAAACACAGTACAAGTTAGAAGTCAGATGTTCTCCCTCTCCTCGTGCCAAAACTGAACTCACCTGTAACCATTTGCTTTACTGTTCTGACTGCTTAAAGACAAGTCTGCCATTGCTGTGTTCTCAGTTGACACTACATGCTTACTGCTTTGACAAAAATCAAAAGGGGCATTCTCAGCATATGGACATATGGGTGATCTTCCAAATGCTCAAGACGGGGAATAGCACAAGCCTTCCAAACCCACACTATACACTTTTACATTTTCTCCAGCCATGGAGGCAAAGAAAATTTGCCATGAATATTCACTGAAGTCTATTTTGTAAAAAGATGCTCTGTCGTGTGTTTTCATGAGAACAGTTACCGCGTCTATTGCCTTCTATATCATGTTTTATGAACTTCTGGCGACAGCTTAAAAATACACCACCTAGTATCTGCTTCCAGATTCATTCTAAAAGAAATGCCTTGCATGCTGACCTTTCTCTTATCTCAGTATACCGAAAATTAAAATATGCATGGCAGCAATCAAAAATTAAAGCTGAACAAACTATTTATTTGTTGTTGTAATTATTTAATGAGCTTTTATGTATGTTATTTCCCTCCAGAATGGTCTTATGTTTATAGCTTTTCTCATGTATCGAAGTATTTTCCTATGATTTGTGGCTGGATTAGAACATACATTTTGTAGATAATGTAAAATAGACATTTTAGCATTCTTGGTATATATATTTTCATTTTGAACATTCATAGACTTAGATGTTACTTTGAAGTAGCAACAAAAATAAATTGTTTTCCTTTTTATTCTCTACTCTGTATTATTCTTGTTTAAAGTGTGCAATCAAAAGACAGATATGATGACTTCCTTTCAAATTCATTGGTTGTTTTGTTTTTTTTACAAAAATAAACAATGTTAAAAACTGTATTGTCTCGCTCTGTGTATGAAAGTGCACACATTTTAATGAGTCACAACATTTAATCTTAAAAAATGGGAGAATGTTATTTGGTTAAAAAAAAATCAATCCATGATATTTTAAAAAAATTAAACATTAAAGCAATCTTTCTGTGGAGTCTCTTTGGATATAAAGCCCTATATGGCTGTTTAACAGATGGTGCTTATTAATGGTCCTAGGCAGGCTCTTAGTTAACACTTCTCAAGTTGTACATTGCAGAAGAAGTGTATATTTGGGAAGTATTACAGGCTAATAAGACACCATCATTTATTTTTTTTTCTTTTCATTAGTGATGATCAAGTCAAAGTCTAATGGTAAAAATAACATAGAGTTTCATCTTTCCCATAAAGCCAATAGAGTCCTCCTGCACATTATCCACAAATTCTTGTAGTAAGTATAAAGTAAGCAATCTACCTTTCAACATGTAGTCCATGAATCACCTCTTTTTAATCTTTCAAACTATATTGAAATACTATGGGCAAGATTTCATCATGGGATTCTGCTGTTCTTAATTCATTAACTTAGTTCATTAACCCATTTGCACCCAAAGAAAAGGATTACACAAGAAGAGAGTAATGAAAAATCTTCCCTGATAAGGTCTCACACAAGTTCTCTTTGCCCTTCTCTTTATCTGGCATATTAATTCCAAAAGATTCATTGTGAAGTTCTTGGCATTAACTTGGTCATTAATGTAGACATGTTTGAAAATCACTGCTACTGCTTGACTTACTGAATCCCAAATTTTATCAAAAAAATTTAATGATTTTTCCTCAAAGCTACTTTGAAGAATTCTTTTCAAAATCTACTATATGTAAGAAAGACATACACTTTTCCCCCCCCCAATTTTAAAATGGTACAGCCAAGCATTGCATTAATGTCCTAGTTGTTTCAAGTTCAGTTCTGTGATTGATGAAAATATCAGAACAATAAGATACGAGACCATTTAAACTTAAATTCTCTGGTCTTAAAGGTGCTTCTTTTAGGCCTGAGAGTTTAGATGGTGAATAAAGAAGTTTGCAGGGAAGAGGTGACATGATGTTGCTCCTAGGTGTGCCAGTCCAGTGGACCAACAGATATCCTATTTTTTTTAACAGACATTATAGTCTCACTCAATCCATTTTATGAGGGAAAGATTTTCCAAATGCCAAACATCTATACATTTTTAAATTGTTCTCCAGCTGCTTCTTCAAGGTGATAAAGCACAAAAGATTGACATAATGCACCAAAATGTAACCAAAAATATTTTCAAAGCCAGTACTCGCTACACATCAATAAAGTTGTTCTGCCTGTTCTGTGTTTGACTTTCAGAAATAAGAATGGTGAAAAAAACATGCACCTTGCTCATGACTCTTCTACAGTCAGTGAAGTTTGACTGTACGAACAATATTCAAATTCAATATGAGTTTGTATAGAATTAGTAACTCCTAGTTTGTCTTTTCAAGTAGAACTACCTGAAGGGAGTAATTTGACACACTTCCATTAAGATGACTCCATGAAATTTTGCTGGATGTGTTCTACAATGACCACAGGGCCTGTCTCCAATTCTAGCATATTTGAGGGAATATGAGGGAAGGCAGGGGAGCTTTGTGCATCAGCAGCAATTTAACTTTGAAGTGCCATGGTCTCTTCTTTGGCCATGACACTGGCCTTCTATGGGGGAGATCTGTGGGAAAGCAGTGTTAGAAATATGTTAATCTTGAACTTTCTTATGGAATCATGTTAGTTTTTGTGGCTCACTTCCTAGCTCTGAGTGCTTCAACCTGGCCTATACAATCTGCCTCCTGAACTTACAGGGGTCTATTCAAGGAAACAGACAAAAGGCATTATATGAGTACATCCAATTAGGTTTTTCTATATGGAGAATCTCCAACATGTGAAGTTGCAGCGTTAACTGCAGGATATGGGATATGAAGTGCAGGATATAGGCCATTGCTTTTGTATCTACAGTGGAGAATCTTGCCAAAGACTCAATGAAAAAAAAAAAGTATTACTTAAACTGAAATAATATTAAATATGATACATCTTCTTATGTTTGTTTCAGTTAGAAATACATACATACTAGAATTTTCTTTGTTTTCACCTGAAATATGAAGACAAATAGACACAAGAAGCATGTGGAAGTACGATGTAGAGGCAGATCAGATAAGTTATTACACAATTTAGACCACTAAACAGTCTAGATTTATTACACAAAGAATATATAGAAGTAGACTTTCTCAATAACATCCTGTCATCTGGGCAGATACACTAAGTCCAGGGGCTTCTTAAAAAGCATTTCAAACATCTTAAAAAGAACTTAACAATTCTATAAATTCTCATACTTGCTTCTTTAAGAAACTAAAAGTGAATAAATTAGAAATAATCTGTTAATCTGACATCATTATTTCATTACTTTTGAGTTGATGAAAACTGTCCCCAGCTAAAGGGCAAATTGTTTTATAATGACTGCAAATCAATTTTCCTTAGACATCACTAGAAACAAACAGCCAGATGCTGACTGTTTTGATAGCATGGTAGCACTCAGAGGCACATTTCATAGAGGCAGGGGGAGATAGTACATGTCATTAAGACAGTATCAACTACAGAAGTCAGGAGGGCCTGACACTTGCAGTCTAGACTAGAAAGGCCCTTGAAAAGTTTATTTATTTAGTTTTTAAGTAATAGTAACAAATCCATTGCTTTTTCCTTTCCAGCAGTCTTGGAATCAAAACTACCCAGTCCAAGTTCAGTCATTTGTCTGGAAATAAAGTAGACATTTGAATAACAACCTTCAAAATACCTAACAGATTTCTGCTAGTAAATCACTGTAGTCCTCCTAACCTTGACCTTTATATCCTTCCTGAAGAATTACAGCATTAATCAAGAAAGGACTGTTCAATACATTCCACTGTGAGAGTCTTGGTGCTACAGTATTAACCTGGAGGTGTTCAGTGGAAAATTATAAGCAATTCTTAGTGTTGGAAGGTATCCTGTTCTCAGGATGCATTTCCTTGCCTGTAGGCCAGGCAAGGAGCTTTGATTTTAAGTTCATTGACATACATATAAACATTGCTCCAGGCTAAAACTGAAAAACAGAGATTTATGAGCTAAGCAGACATTCTGTCACTGGATTTGTTAATTTTGCCTGAACGTCGCCCCTACAACAAAAAACCTGCCCATGCATCTTTCTGAAAGACATCCAGCCCTTCAGCTCCCTCATTGTATGAGTTATGTGGACTGACACACTAGAAAAGTTTGATTTACAAGTGATATTGCCTACCATCGAGTTAATATGCAAACATCTACCTTCCTCAGTACTTCCATGACAAGAAAATACTCTTCATTCTTAATGCTCATCAAACTATTATGCCATGAAAATAATAGTCTCTACTAATTGCTGAGAAAAATCTCTACAAACACTGGACTGTAACTCCATTTTGGGAATTTGTTTTTAATTAACTCACTTTGGTTTGACAACATATTATACTGAATGAGGTAGTGTTATATTACCTAGCTGGAGTTCAGGCATTCTTAGTGTCTCTATACAACCACAAAGAAATACAGAGGACATCTTAATATAAATGAAAATTGGGACCACTGACTTTAATAGGGCTGTTTGTGGAAAATCGTACTTCATAAATGTAAAGGAAAATTTAAAAAGCCCAACCAGCTCACTGGAAAAGAGATCTCAATCAGAATACACTGCAACAATAACTTATTTCTGTTTCCAAAAGCCCAAAGACAACTGCTGTCAAAAAATGACCTTCGTTACCATCTACTTAAGCAAAAAATATTATATCACCTAAAAGTGTTTTGTAGAACACTACTTCTTGATCCATGTCCTACTTTAGTAGTTGTACAATAGTGTATCATTGTCTTGCTGTTTAGCTGGTTTGAACTATACTTACCAGAGAACACTTTCTTTTTGATACAGAAATATTTAAAATCTCTTTTTGGAACAACTGGATACATCATTTTTTAATTTTGACTACTGAGAGGAAAAGTCATGCTCTGACTTGACCTAGCAGTTCCACATTTAATTTGTTTTGCTAGACCCAGTGAGAAGTGACTTAGTGAGGAAATTGCAAAGAAACCTAGTAAAAGCATAACCAGTCTGTGAAGTTGGATGCTTTGGTGGGCTACAGAAGAGGTAACCAGGCACATTTGTTAACATTCTTTTATATGAAACAGTGGTGATTTGAGGCAGAAAGCCTAAGGAAAAAAGTACTGGTCTAGCCCTACCACAAGAATAGCCACTGAGAAATGAAGGGACTATGCAGTGCTTTAAAACAGACTCTAGCACAAAGACTTTGTTTTAATTGCAGCTGAAGCAAGTTTAAACATCTGGTGCTTGTTAGATTATTATTTTATTTATTTACTTACTTATTTGTGCATTTATTTTTTGGATGGGTTGAAGAAAGCTCTTTTAGATTCCCTATGGCTATTAAGCTGGGGTGGAGAAAGAGGTCTGAGTGTTTCTAAAGCATAAAGCTGCAAAAATTTTGATTTTAGCAAAGATGATTTAGGTTTTTTTTTTAATTTTTTTTTCCCCCACTCAAAAAAACTGCTGAAACTTTTGCTTTTGTACATCTTTATTGCAATTTTTAGGATGGTAGCCAGAAATGTTTATAGCAGCAGGGAACAGGTTGTATTGCTGCACTGCAACTTTTGTTTTCATATTTTGAAATTTCTGAATCTGGGTGTGTCTAGAAAAGAAGAAAGAAGGAAAAAAATGGATCCAAAATGGAATGAAATGACATGTAGAGGACAGCATGTGCTGCATGTCCTTCATTTTCTTCTGATCATCACAACCTTTCATGAGACTTCAAAAGACTTGTTCTGTCTGCAGATTGCCAAGCCAAACATTAGCCAACGCACATGCTATCCTTGGGATTTAGTAGACTGCTAAGCCTGAATTCACATGGAGATAACAATTTTGGACTGTCTCTGGGTCTTCTCTTCCCATGCAAAGGGAAGAACGCACAGTACCGTGTGTTTGTACCACCCAAACATCTCCAGTCAGGGAGACTTCAAAATCTGACATCTTCACAAAGACTCATGTTTCACTGCATTGGTCATACCTTCTGGTGGGCAACCACAGCCTCCTTTTTCTGAGGAGAAAGAATACTGCGTAAGCTGAAAAGGTTCACATACAGGTTTCTTAGAAAGCTATCGGTCTACCACACATCTGGACTTCCTTGGTGAAGAATTTAGCTCAAAATCAACTTATATAAAATCTATCGGTTACCCTTACTAAAATGCAGTAATCAGATTTTGTCAATGAGACCATTAAGAATACAGGTAGCAAGTTATACATAAAACTTCTTTTAGGTGTTCTGCAATTACTGTCCCCGTATTTTCTTTTGAATTTTTTGTAATCAGTTATGAATCTTGTCAGTTCTGCCAGAAGAAAATGTTTGCAACATCTTTTGCCAATAATAAAGTAAATATTATGGTGGATTTCCTTTTTTTTTTAATTTGCCTAATTAAATATTTCTTTTGCATACTTTATCCATAAAAGCCTTCATTAGGCAGACCATTCAAGCCATGCCTGAATCTTAACTCCAGAATGCAGTACATTGTGGCACTCTTTACCTACTCAAATACTACAGCCCCTTGCAAATTTGCTGCTTCTGTGCTCCACCTTCAGACTTCTGTCTCTGGCAAAATCTCATTCCTCTTTCTCTTGGCGTCTCAATGACAAAACTCTTTTCTTTCCAGTATTTAGGCTACTTGTCCTACAGCTCTGTTCAAACACACACACTCGACAAAAAAGCAATAAAAAAAAATTTACTGAATCCATTTTCTTGAAGTGTTCAAGTGTGCAGTACTGAAGAAAACAGTGTACGCAGAAACACAAATGTAGTGGCACAGGTAAGTGTCAGGAGGAATTTTTTGAAGTCAGATGAGTTGGATGGTATTACTCAGAAAAACAGTAAAGGATACAGAGCATTTTTCATTAAGTAGTTGGTTTTCATCCTGCTAGATTGGTATGTTGGAAAATAGTTAACATTTGCTGGTTGCTCAGTGGTATATTTTAAACAGGCTAAGTCTCTATATACTTGCTGGATGACAGGCAGCCACATTGCCGCGGTTGAGAAAAATCTGTAACCTTGATCCTTCTGAAAACTGAACAGGACCAAAGGACTGACCCTTTTCAAGCTGATATTTTCATGCTAGAAATGGACAAGCCAGCAAAGGATCAGGCAAAGGATTAGGACAGATCTACTGTTTTTAGGGAATATCATGCTGCAGGCTTTGTCCACCATAAATCAATTGTTTAGAAAGAGAAAAGATACACAAACCTTTCCACAAGGTAGGCTGCGTTTTAAGGCACTTCACTTACAAACTGCCAAAAAAAGGTTAGCACTTAATACTAAAAATTCTGAAGAAGATGAGAAAAACGGACTAGTCCACATGATTGTTTTGTCTAACCTGTACCGCACAAATCCACCATGAAGGCAAAGTCCAATTTTTGTGTTGGTAGTATCTTGTCTTAGTTGCTGCAATTTCAGTTCCTGATGGTATAGTTGGGACCAGTCCTCATTTGTTAAGTAAAAACTTACATGGGTGGAATCCCTCCTGTGTGAACTCTGGCAAACTGAGTTCATCTAAGTTTTTCAGACGTGGGACTAATGAATAACATTCCTGGCATTTTAAGAGCAAGGACCATTATTAACATGACACAGAAGAAATATTTTCAGTGTAGTAATAAACAGTAAAGATTGTACTCCTATTCATACCAAATCTGCAAATTTTCACTGGTGTTATTTGATTCTCTTCATCACTTCAAGTTTGGTGAACTGTTTCACATTCCTTCAGAAACACTCCGTGGAGATAAGACAGCACGTGGTAAAGCAATAATACACATTGTTATAATATGCACACACCAAAATTCAAACAAAGATTTAGAGCAGTGAAAGTCCCAACAGTACTCCAAATCTAACTTCAGCTCTTTAACTATTCTGTAATGTTTCACTACATCATTCTGTATCACTGGCATCTGTGGCTTAGTACCATTTATTTAACCAGTGCATAGACTCTCTGTGCTTTAAATTGCTTTGGGAAATGAAAACTACCATTAGTCTTTCCTCAGAGGTAACTGTTTCTCCAGTCACAATTGAACACCTGTCAAATAAGAATAACTTAAGTATTTCTTTTTCTTACTGAGCTGATAGGGCACTATCCTAGTGACTGCTGCCTGCTGTTAAGTCACAGTGACAGTGGAAAACAGTCTCTGGGATTTCCGTCCCTCAACTTCCATGTCTTAATCTTTGTTAGGGTCACCATACAATGCACTCCGACAGCTGAACACCCTAAAACACAGTTGCTATAAACCAGCACAGGAAATAGTGATGTTAAGGCTGAGCAGATAGACATACCCAACCTTGGCATTACTCAACATCTGATCAACATACCTAGAGCCTACAAAGACTCTCCCAGAGCAAAGTGTTTAAGACTAGTCAACCATTTCTAATGAAAAATTACATGAGGCCTCCACCTCATCACCTACTTGCCAAAGCAATCCCCAAAGCAGTTGGAGATTTTCTTCAAGTCTTTAATTTTTCTGAATTTCACAAAAACTCCGGCAATAGGAGACTCTCACTCTCACGAATTATTGGAATAGATACTATGGGATAATTACCTTTAAATTCTTTTACTTTCTATACACAAAATTCTCATTAGCTCTTGAAATAACCTTCCATACCCAAGAGAAATAGCCTAAAGGATTATCAAGAAGAGAACAGATAAACACTCCAGGGTGTATATAACATTTTAGGGTGAAGCTTTAAAATGTGTGTCAAACATCAAATGAAATCTGTTGATTTTTTTCTCTAGCACTCTCACAGGACATAAGCAAGATTCTTCCTCTGTGTATCAACTATTTGTAGACGCCAGAAGAAATTTATCTACCAGAACCATATAAAACAAGGCCAAAGGCGTGACATAAAACACAAACAGTACAACAGGTAAAACTCAACATGTTTTTCAATGCTTACCTACAGTGATGTGCAACTGTGAAAACACTCCATTGTGTTCAGACACCATATTTCCTTTACATTTGCAGCATTTATACTCTCTATTTGCAATTCAGCTATTAACAAACTAAAAATCCTAGAAACTTTTACCTCATTAACTAAAATTTATGGATTGTTACACCACTTTGTCAAAAATCATAGAGTCATAGAAACATAGAATGGTTTGGGCTAGGAGGGACCTTTAAAGGTCTTCTAGTCCAAGCCCCTGCAGTGAGCAGGGATGTCTTTAACTAGATCAGGTTGCTCAGAGCCCCGTCCAACCTGGCCTGGAATGTTTCCAGGGATGGGGCATGTACCACCTCTCTGGGCAACCTGTGACAGTGTTTCACCACCCCCATTGTGAAAAAGGCTACAATAAGGTCTCCCCAGAGCCTTCTCTTCTCCAGGCTGAACATCTACAACTCTTTTAGCCTTTCTTCACAAGAGAAGTGTTCCAGCCCTCTGATCATTTCTGTGGCCCTCCTCTGGACTCACTCCAACAGATTCATGTCTTTCTTGTGCTGAGCACTCCAGAGATGAACACAGAACTTCAGGTGCGGTCTCACCAGAGCAGAGGGGCAGAATCACCTCCATTGACCTAATGGCCACACTTCTTTTGATGCAGCCCAGGACATGGTCGGCTTTCTGGGCTGTGAGCACACATTTCTGGCTCATGTCCAGCTTCTCATCCACCAGTACCCCAAAATCTTTCTCCACAGCACTGCTCTCAATCACATCATCTCCCAGCCTGTATTGATACCCGGGGTTGCCTCAACCTATGTGCAGGACCTTTTACATAGTCTTGCTGAACCTCATCAGCTTGCCATACTACTTTTCCAGCAGATGTTGGGGTGGTTACAGTCCATCCCCAGCAGGATAAGAGCCTGTGAGTGCGATGCCTCCTGTAGCTGCAGTAAGAAGGCTTTGTCAGTAGGCTCCCCTTGATTGGGCAGCCTGTGGTAGATACCAACCACATGGTTCCTTTTGTTGCTTAAGTATCTAACTTTTATCCTGATCATGGCTGTTCTTTGGGGACAGCTCTTCACACTCTATCCATTTCTTGATGTAGAGGGCAATGCCTTCTCCCCTTCTTCCCCACCTGTCCCTTCTAAACAGAAACTGAAAGCCACACTCGAGTCATGGAATTCATCCCACCAAGTTTCAGTAATGGCAACCAGGTCATAGCTTTCTAGAAGAACAGTGGCTTCCAACGCCTGTTTGTTGTCCATGTTCATACATGAGAAATATTTTGCAGAACAATGTGTAAAAGCAGTAGCACTTAGAATTCCCCTTAGGGATCTGATCTATAGGTGATTCTATGTACACTGTATATTAGGAATGGAAGTACACCTTGATATTTGATAGCCAACTATTTACACCATTTAAGTTATGCATCTGCATAACTCCCTTGCTGAATATATGCTGTTCTGATCTCAGTTCCACACAGCAACAGGAGCAAATCAATAGTACAACACTTTATGTAAGTATTCCACACATCTATAGCATCTTTCACCAAAGAATCTCAGAGCCAGAAATAACCCCTTGCAATCATATTTGTAAAAATACAAAGATGAAAATATGTTAATACAAAATATGATTTCCCTGAAGGTGTTAATTATGTTTTGGAGGGAAAATAATTTTGCCTTTCTCAACATTTCACTACCTGTTTTACTGTTTCAAGATGTATGTTCCCTATGACATGATATTGACTTGGGAACCACTGTCACCACAGAGCAAATCCTCTGAGGCAGCTGCTGCACTACAAAGACTGAAACAGCAAAGATGTAAGTCAGACCAAAAGGATGACATGGTGGGTCAATCAGGTCTCAGCTGCAGGCAGCAAGTAATAGATTGTGAAGCACATAAGAGAAAACTGTCACGTGATTAATTTTTCTAGTGATCAATCAGATCAGAAATAAAGTATATGTAAATAGAATTCCTACCTAGAGTATGCTTCCTCAATTATTTTGGTTTTTCATATATAGATGCATAAATGATGATGAACAAGACTTTGAGATCTTATTTAAACTGCTAAAAATAGCAACAGGCACTCGAGATAAAACATGAAATACTGTCTTTTGGAGGACTTTAGAATCTCTTTAGATATGCAAAGAACCTGTATCTGCCTCTGTAAACAGTGACTTGAACAACTAGAGACACTTACTGGTGACTAGAGACACTTAAAGACAGCCAAGACTGCCATCCTACTTGAACAGAAAAACTCTCTAAAGAGAACTGACATTCCACTTGCTTATTCACAGCTCTGAATGTTCATTTTACGACTTGCCACCAGTAATAATTTGTGTATCTGGATAAAATTAGTGAAATACAATCCTGCAAATACAAGGTTCTGGCTAAAAGCCTGCATCTCTGCTCAGAATGCTGCAGATACCGTGTTAGCTGCAAGAATGGATCTTAGATTTTAAGTATTTTTAGCTTAATGTTGTCTTTTACAGATCTTGAACTTCCATAGTAGGAAGTATTATAATTATTTTGGTAATTTTGCTTTTACTCTTTATTTGCAAAATGTTGCTTGATGCATGCATTTCTTTTAAAATACATAATAGAGAACCTTGCTGCTCATCAAGAATAGGTAAATTATTCTTATTTTGCCTGCATTAAAACCAAAATGATTTAAGAGCTTAGAAATTCCTTTGAAAAAGGGACAGACAATTTCTCAGTTAATTTATGACACATCTACAGAAGACTCAATGGCAATTTTAAATTAAGAAATTTTACTCTTTTACTAATTTTTCACAAAAAATGTTTCAGTATGATATCTACCACTCCAGTAACTTAATTTTCTCTGGAAACACTATTATGGGTTTCAATCATAGAAACAAATTTTTTTTTTTTCCTATCCGTTGAATTTTCAGGTGAATTTCCCTTCTGTAATTTGATTCCAATTTGTACACATCTTCTTTCCTCAATAAAGAAGAAAAATGCCCACTTTTCCTTTCAAACATATGATTGGAATATTTACTGCATAATTGCAAACTCCTACTGTGGCTTCAGATGTTTTACCCCTGCACGGAAATGATGGATTGGCTTGCTCATTGCTTGCTTTGAGGCAAAAATGTTGCCTCTGTCCCCTTTATCCTCTCTTTATCCCTCTTTAATTAAAAACCATGTTAAATTGTTCTCCCAACATGTGTGAATTTACTATTTACCCCACTTCAAATGTTTACATATGAGCATGCACATATATGCACAGTAACCGAACTATTTGATTAATTCAATAAAAACTGCAAAATGGAATGGAACTTAAGCAAATTATGTATTCACAAAATGCCACTGTTTCATTGCACGTTATTATTAAATGAACATTAAGAAGCTGTAAAACTGAAAATCCCAATTTTCTTAACTCATGCTAACATAGCACAAATTGATAATGATGTTAGATATACTTTTTGTGTCACTGTCCAAGAAAACAGAAAATAAAAGGAGAAATTGCAGCAACAAGCTCAATCTAACCAAGATCCCAAGAATCTATACTGCAGGGTTTCTTGAAGAACTGTAAGGTGCTATCAAAACAAGAAATGAATTTTTTGACTCCATGGGGGAACCATAGAAAGCATGAAAACTTCTGAAGCATCTGATGTTCAAGTGCATCCAAAAGCAGCTTCAAAGAGCTGTTTGGCTGAATCATTCTTATCATAAGTATACAAAATATTTGATAATGCCAAAGTCTGCATCCATCAAATTTATTATCAAACACAGTTTCTTCTGGACAGATCAGGCCTCATCCACCCAGCATAATAAGGAAAATGGGCTTCAGAACAAGAACAGGACCAATTTTGGCATGTGATCCTCTTTCCTCAATTTCTCTTGCCCTTTTATCCTTTGCAGAAGAAATTAATATTCATGAAACAAATGAATTGGGGAAACAGTGGCGGGGTAAGAGAGAAGGTACTAGGCACAACAGACTGCTGGAGTAGGCAAAGGAAGTGCAAAAGTATAATGTGAAAAAGGAAGGGTAAAATAGTCCTGAAGGTTGTGTTTCTGCTCAGGAATGTCCTACTTACATACCCATCAGAACCAAAGTACAGGGGGAGAAGCCCACTTATTTTTCTCCTTATAATAACACAAACAAGAAAAAAGTCTTGAAAATCAGCTACAGTTGACTAGGTTATTGTCTGTGCTGATTTTGAATGGAAGTATGAAGACCTGAGTCAGGAATTCAGAACGTCTGTTACACTGAGAAAAAGGGAAAAGTGGGAATGTTGCAAAACAACCTGCCATGACTGTGTTTATATAGAGATGCTGCAAGAAAAAAGTCATAATAATGTAACCTGTGCAATCCAAAATGATTATGGACCCTGGAGGTGCCTACCTTATGAATTAAAAATCTTTTTGGGCATCTGATAACAAAGAAGTTATGGTGAATGGATGGCAGTCTGCACAGAGGGGAAGAGTCAGGGCAAGCTTGGAAGTCCTGAAAAAAGACAAGAGACAAAGGCATGTCATCAGTCAGGAATTAGGTGTAGAGAAATACTTTACAAGAAAAGAAAATATAAGACCTACTGAAAAGGAAAAAGAAACCTGTAAACAGTCTCTGAGCCAATCAGTCTTCTGAAAAAAAATCCCACATGACAGTCTTGAAGACAATGAGACCAACACCTGTTGGGAGGAAGGCAGTTCAACTTCTAGCTAATGTTTTCACTGGTGAAAAGTGTCTCCATTCCAGAAGTTTTTCAGCAATCTTTAATATTCCTTCCTTTTTTTCACATGCCTGTTTTCTTCAATGTCCATGATTATACATTTGTGCCTTAAAGAAGCTTTTGTATACATCATTGTCTAGAAGTTGCATCTGTATGTTTTTATTGAAAATGTTTGCCTTTGTTTGCCATGAGTGTCTCGCATGTTTCACTGCATGGTATGAGCTGGTGTGATTTCTGTCCATTGTCTTAACTGTGAAGGCACCTCTGCATGTAAAGTGCCTGTGTTCTCCACTGTACTGTCCAATTTTCCAGGACTTTCCTGCTATTGCAGGTATCAAGGGTATCTGTGAATTCTGCCTTTGCTAGCAGAGATCACTTAACTTCTATGGTATGGCTCCTACTTATGATGCTTCTGCAGTCCCGTATAATCATTTTACCCCAATTCACAGCTGGCACTAGCAAAGCAGCCCAGCTGGGATATAACAAAATTCTTTCCGTGATACTTTTTCAATCAGACCCAAGACTTACTCCCAAGAAAGTCCCCATACACATTCTGCTTAGGTTTCTCTTGACACAACTAAGAGAAACCTGAAAAGCTGAAAATAATTTAGCTTCTCAAAGATATGAAGAATAGATCAGAAAATCCTGCAGACTTTAAGCGTCTGGTCATTTTAGGACACCCTGCATATAAAATACTGATTTTTCCCTAAAAATAATTTCAAAGAGGACAGGGTTAGTGGCCCAAGCACATCCACCTTCAGGACGTTCAGTTGGCTGAGTTAAGGAGTTTTACCTTATCAAGTCCAAAGGCAGCTCTTCCACTAATATGAGGTGTTAGGAAGCAAGCTACAAGCTCCTTGTCACTTGGGAGCTACTTTTGAACAGAGTCTTTATTGTTGGTCCCCTGTGTCTGCACCTGGTTCCCGACCTTGGCCCACACCCACTGGCTTGGCTTCCTGGCTTGCCCTGGGACCTACCACCTACCGAGGCCTTGCTGGGCGAGCACTGGACTCTGCCTGTCCCGAGGGCCTGACCCTGACATCATGGCTCCTTGCTGGTGAGGCTACTACTGTTCCTGCCTGCCTTGATACTGTGCTCCACTCCAGGCTCCTCTTTCCTTTCCGAGTGGCTGGTCCACACTGCTTCCTGATAAGCAGCAACAAGCTCAATTCTTTCAGCAAGATGTCCAAAACTTTCAGATAAGGGCAGCTGCCTGGGACCTATTTTGCTGATTACAAACCCCATGTCCTGCTCAGCAAGCCCCCTCCTCTCCAGACTCTGCCGCCTCTGTTACCTAATGGGCTTCAGCCCTGGGAACGTTTCGATCGATGGTATCAGCTGCTGCTCACAGTAACTGCGTAAAACGAGCTGGAACATCCCAGCTTCTCGCAGTCTATGGATTGCTACTACGTCAACCTCCCCCTGCCACAACTACGGGCAAGACACAGGGGATTTGGGCAGCCGTGCGCAGCCAGACTGGAAAGCAGCCCTCTCAGGCAGGCTCTGGGCTGGGCCCGGCTCCCCCTCGGTCTCAAACACGAGGTGTCGATTTCCTGACCGCGACAGGGCACCTCGCCCACGTCAGCTGAGCCCTAGGAAGGCCTCGCAGCTGCAGCGGCTCCCGCCCCTCCCAGGCGGGGGGGACAGGGCGCGGGCAGAGGCCGAGGGACCCACGGGCCACTCACCCTCCCGCCTCCCCCCGCCCCGGCACCTCCCCGCGCGGCCTCAGCGCCGAACGGCCGCCGATCCGCGCGCGATCCCCGCCAGCGGCACCGCCCACCTCTGCCCGCCGCAGGTGGGAGCAGCCGGGCCCGGCCGCGCATGCGCGGTCCGCATTCACCCGCGCGCTTGGGCATTTAAAGGGCCGGCGGCTGGGGCGTTCGCCTGCTGTTGCTGCGTGCCCGCCGTTTCCCTCTGGGGTGCCGCGGGCGGGCGCCGCCTCCGGGGGCCAGGCTTACACTGCTGCGCTGCCTGCCCGTGCCCGGTCCCGGGGGCCTCGCGTAGCGCGGGGCGTGCGAGGAGGGCCCGGTCCCCGCTGGGGGCAGGCTAGCGGGCGGGCGCTGGATTCTTTGGATTGCGGACATCGCGGGCAAATAAAACACGCGGGCGGTTGCGCCGTTCCGGCCGCGTTCCTGCTGCTGTGGGCCGGGGAGGGCGAGGAGCGCAGCTACCGCGGCTCCTCGCGCAGATGGAGCCCAGCAGCGGGAGCCGCGCCGCCGGGCCCGGCGTTACGGCGGTGGCGGCTGTGCTGCCGGCGGGCGGGAGCGGGGAGCGCCTGGGTGGTGCCACCCCCAAGCAGTTCTGCGCCGTGCAAGGGAGGCCGCTCGTCAGCTACGCGGTGCGGGCGATGGAGAGGTAACGAGGCAGGCGCCGCTCGGCTCACCCTGCGGGCCTTCCCCGGCCCCCCGCTGCTTGAGGCCCGTCCGCCGGCTCTTGCCGGACCTCGCCGTGCCCTCGGTCCCCAGAAAGCCGCTGGCAGCCGCCAGCTACCCTCGCTTCAGGCTCTGGGCGCTCTTGGTGCAGCTGCCCCACGGAGGGCTGGGTTTTGCGTTTCGGCGGGATCTTTCCTCCCCGCCCAATCAAAATACGTAGTAAGTGACAGGGTGGCTGGGAAAACATAGGCCTGGATTGCTCTGAGCTGTGACTGGGCGGGTTTACCTGGGGAGAGGTGCTGGGCCGTGTCCCAGCCTGGCTCTGGCACGGCCACCCAGGCGGCTCCCCTCTCCCCAGCAATGCCGGTAACTTGAAGTGGTAGTACTTCCCATTGCTGCTGGAGGTCTGTTAGAGACACAGCTTCGAAGCTTGAAGGTGTCTGTAGCTGCAGTGGCTGGTTCGGTGAGCTACCTGCCTGCTGCTGGAGGGAGATGTAATGCTGTCTAGAGGCCTTTGGGAAAACATCTAGTCTGCAATAGCCATGGGAGATGATCTTGGTAGTGTCCAGAGGCCTCGAAAAAAAGATTCACCTCTTTATAGTGGGATTAGCTCAGTGGTCTACAGGGCTGGATTATGCTTCACCATTCAAGTCCAATGTGGAATGCCCTGCCTCAGCAGGAAGTTTTAATGCCCACTCAGCTTAATTTAAAATGAAGTAGAATCTGATAGGTCAGAGAGCATAAGGCTGCATGTGAAACTTTCCTTTGTTTACACTGGAGTAAAGAATTTGAGTAATGGGTTTATCTTAGTCGGGTTTTTCCTTTCCATGAGACTGTTGAGTTCTAGGCATGTGACTGACAGTTAATATATTATTGTGAAATGTTAACATAATGTAAGTCTTGTATCTAATGTCACTTGAAACACTGCAGGTAGGAGTGGAGTGTCAGATATATTCTAGATGTTTTGCAGTAACTTGTAGAAAAACACACCTAGATTTTAGAGAGTGTTTAAGTGGGAAGGAGCAGAGGGTGGTGAAAAGAAATGGAATTGTCAACATTTGCCCAAGTTTTTAACTCATGGAAATTTCTACAACCTCAAAATTGGGACTCTTTCCATTCCCACCCAGAGAGGCTTCCCCCTCAGGTCACTTCTTCCTTTATGAAAGAAATATTGCTTGTTTTCTTTATTTAATTTTCAGCAGCAGCCGGTCACAAAGCTAAACACACAAGTAAGCAAAACCTCCAATCCAAAGCTCATCGCAGCTGTAATTTCTGCCAAAATGTCATGGGAATCTACAGAGGCGAATAATACCCTTTCTCAGTGTATTGGAGACCTGAAAAAGAGAACAGAGTGAGGTTTGGGGAGGAAATTATATTCATAGGAAAAGAAAACATTATTTGTTTAAAAAAACAAACAAAAAAACCAACCCAAACTTTTGTTTTTGCTGCCAGTAAGCTCTGGGAAAATAACAGTTCTTTGAGCAGCAGTATGATATTTATGCCCTAAAGATGCAAAAACAAAAAAAGAGAAGGTTGAATTCATACTGCACAGTCCAGCCAGATAGGTGATCCCAAACTTTGGGCTTGCAGTAACTGGTGCCCCAGACAGACCTTTCTACCATTTCTGTACTGAGCCGGAACATTGCTCGTGTGTATGTGTGTGGGGAGTTGGGAACAGATGTGTTCTAAAGCTCAGACTGGCTTTTATTGTCATCTTGACGCTTTTATTGTCATCTTGACACTTTTACTGCAGGCTCTGAAACTAAAGGAGGTACATTGTTTTTACTTTGTGCGAATGTATATGCAAAAATGTAATATTGACTAACTGCAGATTGTTGCATAGAAAATCTTCACTTTGGGGTGACATACTGTGTTTAGCTGTCTTCTGATATCTGCTGTTTGTCTGCTGTAGTTGAATAAATCATTCACTCATTAGCCTCAGATACCTTCTTTTGCACTGGTTTTCTCAGCTACTGCACCTATACTTGAGGGTTTTTTTAATATGGAAAAACCACAGCAACATAAAGAGAAATTTGAGCAAATTAATAACTTGCAGTTACTCAGCATGTGCTTTTTAAAAATCAGGAGAAAAAGATTTTTACACTGTTCAGCTGAAAGTAGTAGAAGTCTTAAATATTGATGGGGGAAAACTGGCAGACAGGACAAGAACAGATGTGAATGAATAAGCAGTGCATCAGTGAATAAGCACTGCATCCTGTTCCATGGGATGACAGCATAAGAACATTGGCCTGCCAATAATAATCAAACATGATGCCCTTAGGAGAAGGAGGTGAGGAAAAAATAGGGTGAGGAGGAATGACTGTTTTTTACTGCCAGTACAGTGGAGCTGATAGGAAGGTCAGGTCCCACCTTGGCAGTAAAATTAAAGTGCTGGAGAACTTAAATGTCTGTTTGTTCCATTGGATTTGTTTCTGCTTTTGTTGAACTTAATGCAATAGCCTTGCGTAGTTCAACAGAAGGCCATCCTCCCTTTTGCTTCTGTACAAGCTAGTAGGGTTCTTCTTCCATTTTTATTGTTTTGGTGTATGTTTGTTTAGAATAGAAAATTTTCAATTCCCTTTCTGAGACAGGGAGGAATTTCAGCTCTATGGGCATGTGCACACATACTTTACCTTACCTTACTGTTTTCCTGTCTAGAGTTTTAGTAAAGGTTGATTATAAAATCACTGTGTGTCAAATAAGCTGCTGCTTTTCTTGCTATGCTCATATTTCACCAGTTGTTGAAAGTACAGTGAGAAATTACAAAAGAGGAAAGCAAAATTAATGTTTACTATCACAATAAAAATATCCTGTAACTGTTTCAGACAGCTTTGCTCACTGTGTTTACTGTAAGGTAGCCCTATTAAAACAGGGGGCCTGATACTAAGAAAAACAAACCACCACCTGGGGGAAGCTTCCGAAGAGTTGCCTCTTCAGTAATGTCTTGTGCAATTTATTTGCCAAGGATTTTTCCCCATTGTCTGATGCATCATTTGCTCTAGAGGTCACACAATTAGAGTTTTGTTAAACGTTATCTATTGTGATAGTTCTTTTTGTCCAGTTATCATTAGCTTATTCTTAAAATTGCTATGAGATAAAAGTAATCGCAGCAAACAATACAATTGTTTTAACTTTGCAAAAGGTATCTTTGACCAATAAGGAACATTTTTTTTTTTTATTTTTCTTCCAGGAAAAATGAATGGCTTCTGTACACAAGGTGCTCAAAACTTCCTTAGTGTACCTGTGAAACTTTTCGTACTTAAAAGCTCCCTGCTTGCATTTTTGTACTGTACAAGATAGATATGTGTTCATATATTTTTCATATATGAATAAAGTCATAACAAAGCTGTTACGGAGCAAAAGAAAATTATGCTTGCATTCCGCAAATGCCTTCTGTTCTTGACACTTTTTCTCATTTTATATTTGAGTAATAAGATGAGCAAAAATAATATTACTTTTCATTATATATTACTTTTATAATTATATAATGATTTATCTTGTACCTCTGAAGAGTTTCTGTGGCAGTGAAAGTTCATATCTCACACTACTAAGCCATCTCAGCAGTGACTGCCTGCTTCTGGCCTTGTTTTGCTGATGCAGTTGCTGATTTCAGTAGGTTACATGTTAAGTAGTTTGCTGTTGGTCTGAGTAAAAGTTGCAAGAAACTGAGTGCAAGTATTTAGTTCTTATGTCAGACTTATGAGCTCCAAAAAGACCAAGCGCTGGGTCCTGCGCTTGGGCCACAACAACTCCGTGCAATGCTACAGGCTTGGGGAGGAGTGGCTGGAAAGCTGTCCAGCAGAAAGGGACCTGTGGGTGCTGATTGACAAGCGGCTGAGTAGGAGCCAGCAGTGTGCCCAGGTGGCCAAGAAGGCCAGTGGCATCCTGGTTTGCAATAGAAATAGTATGGGCAGGAGGAGCAGGGAGGTGATTGTCCCTCTATACTTGGCATTGGTGAGGCTGCACCTCGAGTACTGTGTTCAGTTTGGGGCACCTCACTGCAAGACATCGAGGTGTTGGAGCATGGCCAGAGAAGAGCAACTAAGCTAGCAAAGGACCTGGAGAACAAGTCTTACGAGGAGTGGCTGAGGGAACTGGGGCTATTTAGTCTGAAGAAAAGGAGGCTGAGGGGAGACCTTATCTGTCTCTAAAACTATCTGAAAGGATGTTGTAGAAAAGTAGTCACTGGTTTCTTCTCACAAGTAACTAGTGACAGAACGAGAGGGAATGGCCTGAAGTTGCACCAGGGGAGGTTTAGACTGGACATAATGAAGAGTTTTGTTCACGGAAAGGATTGTCAGGCATTGGAACAGGCTGCCCTGGGAGGTGGTTGTCACCATCCCTGAATGTGTGCAAAAGCTGTATAGTTATGGTGCTAGGGGATATGGCTTAGTGGGGAACTTTGTAGAGTAGGGTTAATGATTGGACACGATGATCTGAAAGGTCTTTGCCAACCTATGATTCTTTGATTTCAGGCTTAGCACTGATTTGTGAGTGAACTGATAAAGGGTTAAACCTCAGTCACATTTGTACCTGATCATGCCATTTAGGTGATACAGTCTTAGAGCATAACTCTTGGGTTATTTCATTTCCTCTGCAGTCTGTGTTATGGAGTCATGTAGCAGCTTAATCTGTTGCTGAGTTAATGAGCTCGTTTACTTTGGGTTCTAGTTCAGCCAATATAAACGCATGTATTTTTGTTTGAAATTGAATGAAACAATACTGTTTTCTACTAGGCAGCTGGTCTGTCTGTAGGTGATGAGAAGGACGGTCACAGGAAACAAATATACAGTCCTTTTCTGCCTCATTGTTTTCCTCCTCCTAATATTGAGGTCTTCCCAAGGTGTTTGTAAAGTGATTATATCTGGGGTTGTTAAGTTTTGTTGCATTTGATGAGACTTGACTTTCCACTGTAGAACTGCAGCCTGTGTTGTATGGAAGTGCTGGAGTTCAGTATTTCGTGCTTGTTAAAGCACATTAGGGTACAGTATTCTGATCTTCTTCATGCCTCGTACTGATTCTTTTTGAAGCTTGCACAGAAAGAGTGTTTACTGGTTGTGAACTGGTTTTGAGCTGGTCCTGAGGTTATTTTAGTATGAAATCTTTCTGAAGAAAAGGGTGTGACAAATTGAGGGATGGAAGAAAAAGATCCATTTACTGCCAGATTGATTGTATACTGATATCTTTCTACTCCATTAAAAACTTCAACATTTCCATAAGTAGACCTTTAAAAGAGTAAGTACCTGTGAGGTGCAGAGTTCTCATTCGTGAGAGTTTTTGGCGTACTTTACTGCATTATACTTTTCATAAGACATGGTGGGATGTTAGGCTTCAAAGCATAAGCTGTTACTGTACCTTATCAATCTAGAGGGTACTTTTACAGTCATATGAATGGGTTACATCTCTAGATGCCAGCTCTAATTATAGAACACTAGTCCAGAATGACTTTAAGGGGGACATACTCAAGTTTATAAATGTGTTTATCCAGACACAGGGTGGAGCTGTGACCGCATCCTGTCACTTTTTGGTGTATTGTGCCACTGGAGGCCTTGAGCCATTCCACCCGCCTTGTGCAGAGATTTACTGTAGGCTGGCGAGTACTTCTGTTCTCTTCCCTTATCAGAAGATGCTGTGCACTACCTAGTTGCTTCACAATCTGCTTCGTTTGACTCCAGAATGGGAAATGTCAGTGCTCTTCTTACACGGTCACTAATGAATGTTCATATTGTCACTGTTTCTGGGAACTGTGTAAGGACATAGTCTTTGAAAATGAGTGCAGAGTTCTTATTCCTGTGTAGTTTGAAATAGTTCTTCTTGATTTTTGCTTTATTTAAATGAATGACTCTCAATATTAAAAAAAAACCCCAAACTGAGATGAATCCAACTAGTTTGTCTGAGTTCTGTGTTGAAGTCGTGCAGAGGTGCTAAATTTTGTGGCTAAATATAAGACTATGCTAGGACTCATCTGGGAGATTTGAAAGCCTTGTGATGAACCTGTGATGAGTGACAAGTTGAAATGAAACTTGAAACCATACAACTTCAGATTTTACATTTGAACAACTTCAATGCTTAAAATATGATGAGAATATGTTGGTTTGGCTGTATTTTCTGCCTTTGTTATTAATAATATAAACATAAAGACAAATATTTTTCTTTTGAGGAATGCTAATAGCACTGCTATTTGTTTTATTTTGAATACTTTTTAAAAATTGAAATAATTTTCCATGGAGTTCTATTAATTACAAAAAATGCAGAAAGTGGAAGATGCTCTGTTCTATATATGAACTATAGTTCTAGGTGAGTGGTTTGTATCACATATGGCTTTGCTTTTGAAGTGAGGATAGTTTGTAGGCAGTGCCTTCTTGCATGTTACTGCAGAAACTAGTAGCTTGAGCCTGTGTATTTCTGAACCGTAAATTACTTACTCCTATTTTTGTAACTGGAAGTACTTAGTACCTTAGTCCATCTTGTAAAGCTATTGAAACTAATATTGCAGACACAAGCTTTAACTGATATAATACAGCATATTTGCATCTGTTCCCTTCTAGTTGGATGGTTAGGCTACACATGAGTAATTTTACTTTAGTGAATTGTTTTTGTAATTGTTGCTCATCTGATGAGTTTCTTGTCTGTCGTACTAAAAAACTCTCCTGTTATCTGTGGAAACCCAGAAAGGAAATAAAGTAAATTTAAATCCTTTTTTATGGTCTCTGAAACACTGAAATAGCTGGATTTGATTTATGGTATTTCTGTTATTTTGAAGTACAGTATGCCACATGTGATTATGATTTGTATTCCTATGTCCTTTGACACAAGTCTGACTTCAGCCTAACTTCAGTTATGGCTGGTTTCAATCTTGGGGGTCATTATCCCCTAACACCACCCCTCAGTTGTAGAGCTAGCCTGATATCAATGGCAGAAGTCTGAAGTTCTCTAAAAATATGCATTTCATATTATGGTAATTTTACCTAGTATAGCTACTTTTTTACATTATGATCTTAGTTTCTGAGTTTTTTTCTTGATCCTCTTATTCATTTCTACAGTGTACTTTACAGTAGAACATGGAGTATTCCAGGTCCCAGGATTTACCGATTTATTTGAGACTGAATTTTGAGAAAGCAAAAATATCAGACTGTAGCTGACTGACTTAGAACTTAATTTGAAGCTAGTAATGAGGCTGGAATAAGAAATGTTATGAAGGCTTTTGGAAGAGTTAGCAGAAGGTGGTTGTTGTGTGGGGTTTTTTTTTTGTGTGTGTGTGGTTTTTTGTTTGTTTGGGGTTTTTTAAATTTTACTTCATTTTTTTTTTTTAATTTGTTTTTGCCCCTGCCCCTCTGCAAACTGGTTGCTGGCTGCAAGTCTATTCTCAGAACTCCATTTACTTTGTTTGACATCCAGGTATCAATAGAGATCCTCTTACTTATCTTTCCCTTTAGGGTTAGGGTGCTAATACACAAAGCCATGGGCTTGAGTATATTGAGAGATGCTTTATTTAGCCAGCTTGCTTTTCTTCTGATATTAATTTCTTTGTTTCATGGAGGTATCTGTGCTTGCATTTAGTCACTCATATCTACTTTCTCTGTTTTTGTACTGTTTTTTCTAGGATAAGTTGGATATCCAACATTATTGTGGTAGTCTCTCCTGAAAATATTGAAACAATGAAGTCTATCATTGAAAAATACGGCCATGAAAGAGTTACAATAGTAGAAGGTGGAATAACTCGTCACCGCTCCATTTTTAATGGACTGAAAGTGTTTGCAGAGAATGAATTTTCCAAACATCTGCTCCAGAAACCAGAAGTAGTGATTATCCATGATGCTGTGAGGCCATTTGTTGAAGAAGATATTATTTCAAGAGTGGTTATGGCTGCTAAAGAACACGGGGTATGTACTATATAGCCATGCAACTCTGCTGTGTTCTTTATACTGCATAGTGTAAAATCATGATGGATAAACAAGGATTTTTCTAGCAGTTGTCTTAATGTATGAGGTTGATTTTTAAGTAGAACAGATTCAGAATCCCTGTTATGCAGAGAGGCCAGATGGAGACATTTTTAAATGCCATAGGTGTTATTTGCTATGGGGAATCATTATTGATGTAGAGACTATCAGTAATAGATTGAATTAATTAGCAATTTGTTAGTTGAAAGGTAGATTACATAATGATAGTTTACCTTTTTTCCATGCAGAATTCTCAGATAATGCTGGAGTAGTTCAGTGATTGCTAACAGTAGCTGAAGAGAGTACTGCGTTGGTGGACTTGGAAACTTTGTGTGGTTTTTATCACAAATTTATATGCAAATCCTGACCAAGTTTTAAGAAAGCTATCCCTGTATTAATGCTATTTTTTTCTAGAATCTATAAGCATTGCAAACTGCTGGGAAAGAGTTCATAGAAGTTGTGTTATGCAAGCAAAATGGTAGAGTTATTAAAGGCATGCACTAGCAACAAGAGGAACTGGTGGATAAACTGGCTGACTAAGATAGCGCTGTAAGAAATCACGACTTTGCCACAGGCTTGTTTCTACAATTTGCTGTCTTTACCTTGTACTTCAGTTTTTCCATTAATAAGTTTGTTGTAGTATCTACTGCTTCAAGTAGATAATTTGAGGTAGAAGTCATTAGCGTTAGCTGATTGTTTGGGTACCAGAAAGCTAGGAAGGTCTAGCTCTACTTGTCTTTTTCAGGAAATGAGGTAAAAGATAAACTGACGGATATTTCGCAACTTTGACGGTAGAGTCCGAAGAATTAATTCTGGTATTTTCTTAGAGCCCCTCCACCTTTTTTTAAACCTCATAGTGTAAAAGGGGACTGTATAAAATATTTACTATGAAAACTAAATTATGGAAGGTCTCCTGGAACATTGTGTTAGAAATCTAAATATATTGGCCTTCTTACTAGTAGGCCTGTCCTTTTGTAGATTGGCTTAATGAGAAATTACAATAAATAGAAACTCTGCTCTGTAGTTTTCAGTGATACAGAACAGAAGTTTCCAGTCATTAAAACTTAAACTCCTTTAGATTTTTAACAAGGTTTTTGACCTTTTTATATAGCACAAAATAGCTTTCCAGAACTGATTCTCTTCCAAAGACTTAAAAGTAGATCTGCTATTTAAATCTGTTTTAAATGAGATTGAGAGTAGTAGAAGAATGGGATTAATTGTACTGATGTTGATCTGTTTTCTGTATACATTTGTGTTTAGGTGTGTTGGCATGTTAGGGTGTATCGTATCTCATTTGTGTGTTTAAGGTTTTTTTAACTTGTTCACTTTTTCTTGAAACTTGTGTTATTTTAGTATAATATTATTTTCCTAGTTTTCTTTTTAAGTGGGTATAAGACTTTTTCAGTAAAAAAGTGGAGAACCTAGTCAATCTCCATTGACCTTCTCAAGGCAGTGCACTCTAGTTCATTTGAACTTCTGACTGGTAAATATTTCTTTATCTAGATCTCCAAAGTGTCATATGATTTCAAAAAGTGATCCTACACATTTGTCATAGTCTCTTCCATTGTGTAATGTTTGTCTGAAATGTGTATGTTATTTATGGGCTCTGTGGTGGCTTCCTGTGTTGGCTTAGATCCACCGAATTCAGTGAGGCTAGGCTGTCAGAGTACTGGACTCCAGAAGCTATTAGCTATTGATGTTACCTGACAAAGCAGTTGAATTAAGGAACTTGAGAAGAGCCTCATTTTAAATAACAAATTAGAAAAGCTTCCTGACAGACAGTGTTGGATATCTTCACTTCACAACTGCAGAATTCTAAAGAACTGCATGACCGGAAAGCTAAGACTCTTTCTCATAACTGACATGCATGGTTTTGAATATCAGAAAAAAAATAATTGTGAGAAGCTATCATCTTTAATTCTTCCTATAGTCAAATTCTGAAAGGGATTCAATTCTTCAGTCTTTCAGTACAAAAAGTAATTACTTCCTTTTGCATTATGTAGAAAGGTACAAAACCTGGCAAAAACATCATATTAAATCACTAGTGTAATAGGGGTAATGCTGTATTGTTGTTCATCTGCATACCATATAGATAGCATAATTATGAGAAGCTTTAATGTTCTTTAAAATGGCAATCGATCAAGTAATTTATTTCACTTCTAGCTGCCAATTGTCAGACAAACTGCTTTATTACACTTACTAATCAGTTTGTTATTTGCCTGTAGGAATCAATGTACACTTTATACAGAACTGATAGATTATGCCTTAAATCCCCCAAACAATCCCTTGATTATGTGAAAATATTACTGTGTAACCCATTAGATTCCACTTATGTTTTGGAGGTAACTTTGCAATTAAAGTTACATGTTTCTAGAAACAAATTCTTTATTGCTAGTAAAAGTTGGAAAAAGTGGAAGCTTCAGAAGGCATCAGTCCAAAGCCTCCAGCAATATCTCGTTGCCAATATGGCTTTTTAAACAACATGACTAAAAAGAAAAATGCTTAGAAAAAAACCCATAACCAGAAGGCGGGGTGGGGAAACTTGTCAGTTCTGCTGTTGAGAGTTAGAAAGACTCTGTATATGCCATTCTTTCATGGTTAACATAAGCTAGATTTGAAAGTACAGTTCATTTCTTTGAGAGAACTGAATCAAAACGGCATTCTTAAAAGCTAGTTTCTGAAAGCTGTCTAACATCATTACTTTATTCTCAGCTTTAGTGAGGATCTGAACAAAGCATACGTGCCAATACAGATGTACAGTGCTACTCAGTCTCACAGACTCTTGTTCATGTACACAAGCATCAGTCACAATAATACCTCCAGACAGAAATCACTACATATTCAGTTCAGTCTGATCCAGTCTCTGAATTTACTCAGACCTGGTGCTGCAGTTATCAGCCTTACTGTATTGGAAGGCTGGAGCAGAAAACCTGCAGCCATACACATGCTTTTTTTTCCACCCAGTTAGATAAAGTAAGACACTGTCTGATTACGGAGTAGCGTTAGCAAAATATGGAGGATGGCAAACCAAAAATCACCCCTTCACTGGAGGTGAAGGAGGACTTGAGATAGCAATGTGCTAGAGCAGTTCCCTTTCCTTTCTTTGTTCTTTTTCTCTTAGAAGCAATTATCTATGTTTTATTTCCTCTGTTTTTGCCATATATGGAATATTTTACATATCTTTGTCTTCATTGTTATACTCAAAGTGATTTTTAGCCAGCTGTGAAGGCTGCATCAGTAACAGACCATTTATGATTCATGTTTCTACACTGGGTCATCTGAAGTCATCCTGTGCCTGTATCCTCAGAGTTTCTGCATTCTTTGTATGCTTGTTATGGAAAACCACAGTCAAGAGCTGATGACATATAACCGTCTTGGCGTGATTTTTATTCCACTACTAGAGTAAGTTCTTTATCTTAGGCATCTCTGACCTATGTCAATGTAAAAATACATATTAATGACTGGTGGGGGTGATACATAGCAATTTTAGAAGAAAATAACATTTGAAGAGATGCGTTATTGTGAAGATCAGAACCTGTTCCCTATCCATGTAACTTCTCTAAATGTGTGAAGAAATCAAGTGTGGTTTTGCATTATTCCGATCGGAAACGTATGGATGTTTCCATAGCTTGTGGTGTTATTGGTCCCATAGAAAGTTATAACCTTCTTGCCTTCATCTTGAATGGGTAAGTAACATAGCGTTAGCAAATATTTGAAATCTTTGTCCTAACAAAATGTAGTGTTCAGTGGTGGGAAAGCACTGGTAAGGGGAGAAACAAATCCATTTCCCAGTCTTAGTTTAAGTGATGTAGATAATTCATTGCATTTGTTCGAAAGGATGCAACTCAACTGAAATACATAAATCATAGGCAGATTCTTAAGTTATAATCTCCCTTTCTTTTTTATAGCATTTCTGTGTTGTACCTAATAAAACTCATACTTAATCCTCTTAAAAGGTGACTTAATCCCATGGATTTTAGCTTCTGGAAGTCTACACAAACAGTAATTTTAACCTTACTTTTAGGTAGGATTAGGTTATTCTGGAAATAAATTTCGAGCGTAGGTTTCTGTACTTAAGTGGTTGCTGACATCATGTTTATGTAATGTCTATAAAATGTACATCCTTTACATTTAGAGAAACTGTATATGATGCTACTGCTGATTTGAGGCTAATAAAAATCTGTATGCTACTAGAAAATGAAGCAGCCTTTAGCAGAGGTGTATCTATTCAGTCACTTGGATTTCTCCTTCCTACTGCAGATCAAAGATGTAAAGAGTAGTTCCTTAAAATAAGGGAAATCTCACTTTGTTCAACATGTGTAAGTAGCTGAATAAAAGCTTTGGATCTTTCTGGCTGCTTCAACATGGCAAGATCTGGAAGAGGCTGTTAGCCATAGCTCTCTGCCTAAGGATTAGGCATGCACACATCCCTGAGATTTTCCCTTTTTCACCAAATATTGCACTGAGAGAAAAAGAATAAAAAAACCCTCATCTGTCAGTGCCCCCAGCTGGATTTTGTCTGAGTGTGTGATCCGAGTGGTTGTGGCAAGAGCAACACCAGCACTGCAGGTTAGGTGAAGCTTCTGAAAGCCACCCTGTCCTGTTCCATATGCTGTAATAGTTTGCTGGACTGGTTCTGTGTGTATCCTCCTGTTTCTAAGAAGATAAGCGGGTTGTGGTGTGTGTGTATATATATATATACACACACATACATACATATCTATCTCTCTATATACATAGAACTAAAACTGCCTTGAGGAGCAGTGGAGCAGGTAGGAGAGAATTCTTGAGGTATCAAACGCATACATATGTGTATTAGAGTTGCTATTTAAGCTGAACTCACAGAGTAAGGTCTAATGATCATTTTATAGGGCTCTTGATAACAGAGGAGGTCTTAAATGAAGTTTGTATAAAGAGTTAAGTTGAAATTTTAAATCTAATGGTCTGTAAGAAAAGGAAGCTGAGGTGCAAGGTTTGCTGCAAGGAGGGGACATAAGCAGTTCTGCGAGAAGCAGCTGAGCCAATTCAGAGGGGAAGGGCATTTGATGAGCAGGTACAGAAATGTTCAGAGAACTGCATGAGCATGAACTATAGTGTTTGTGGTTTTTGGTTGCTCAGGTCTGTGTGTGTGGGAAAGAGTTGTTAATTAAACATTGCAGCTTTGCATTTGGTTTAAGTTGCGCAAGAATCCTCCTACAACATCTCAAGATACATATTTTTTTCTTTCATAATGCAAATCGTGTTTTAATGCTATGCAGTGAATTGGTAGCCTTCACATCATGATAACTGTTGATCTTGTAATGATGTAGGCTTTATGGAGGTAAAATATAGCTTCTTAACTGTAATTATAACTGCTGTGACAGTAGCTTCAAGATTTCTTCTACACCGAATACAAATGTTAAGTCATCTTTTTGTTGTCTTACTCTAATATGGCACTATGCACTCTCACTGTTAGCTTTTTTGCAATATGAATCAGTAATTAGGGTATGAAAGATAAGCTTGCTGACTGTAAAATGTATTTCCTTGTGAATGCAAGATAGTACTGTGCAAAGTAAAATAGAGTTTTGTTAATTTTAGGGGCAAAAGTGATTAGTGTTTGTTAACTTCTATAGCAAGTACTCTGTCTAATTTTTTATGCCTAGATTTTCAGTATAGCACTAGCTGTGTTCTGGTAGCTCACCTTATTGTCATCTTATGTTGAATAAAGGTCAGAAATTTAGAGCTGTAAGTCTACTTCAAAGTATTCTTAGAAATACTTGAAACTATTGGTAGCATACTGGCCACGTGGTTTGCTTTGGAATGCTTAAATTGCTTAGACTGAATTTTACACCTTATAGAATCCATCATAAATTGTGTATAATATACAACTATTCCTGACAAGTGAAAAGGTTAAATAGGTCAAAGTCTTGAAGCACTGTACTGGCATGTGCTGCTCTTTGGGTGGGGGATGCTGTGTGGTCTGGATCGTGTGCTGTACACACACTAATATGGATCTTTAGTAGTGTTGTGCAGACTTCTTACTGCCTTTGAAGCACTCAAAAAACCCAAAAAATCTATCAAGAAAACAAAATGTAAGCAAGAACACATTGTTAAACATTACTACTTATTGCACTCAGACAAACATTAACTGAATATGTTGACTATGGTAATAAGACCTTATTTGGCTAATAATACAGTAATGTATTTTATTGAATATACAGTACTCTTGTATTTATGGAAAACACAAACTTTGTCAATGATCCTTTTATTTCTCACAAGGAATGTACAGATAAGGAATGCCCTAGAAGAAATGCTGTATAATTTGTAGACGTAATTAAAAGTGTATGTTTTATTTTAATCCTGCTAGCTTTTGTAATAATGTGCTAAAAATAGTTAATCTGATTTATGGCAGTAATTCATGATACACGAGCAGCATAAATGACATTCTTAAGATTTACTTTCATTCTGCTTTTAAAAAAGAATCCTTTTTTAATATGAAATCAGATGTTCACATAAATGAGTTGTACCGCAGTCAACAACAATACTACTTTTTACTTGTTAGTGCATATATATGTTCTTGGTTTTGCTTCTTTTCCACTTTCACTGTGTTCTTGAGCTTGTTTTTACTGCTGTGTGTTGAAAATCTGTAGTCTGTGATATGCCTTGTTCCCCTTTCTTCCTCCTCCTCATATATATATTTTCAGCTGCATATCCATATCATCCTGTCTTTTTCAGGGGAATCTTTATTATTTTCTCTGAGAAATGTTACCTTTTTTCACAGGATAACGTTTAGAAATTAGCATGTTGCTGATTCGGTCAAAACAATATTTACTGCTGCTTACAGGTGAATGCTTTCAATATAAAAGAATGGAAATTATGTAAAGTAAAAATGTGTGGTCTCAATTTTTGAGCAGCAGTGTCTGTTATCAGTAATATTCTTTAGTTTGCTATAGCGAATTGGGGCTCTGACATGTCTTGATGTACATGTACTATTCCCAGTTACTCAGATAGTATGTTCTGATAAAGGTGACCTCATTAGAAGAAATGTTTTCTTTTTCTTAAACAGTGTCATAAATATACATTACATTTGTTTAAGGGATTGTGTGTCTTTGAAGTCAGTTCAATGTACAACATAGTGTCAGCTCATTAACATTGGATCAAAGTGTATGTTAAATTTCTGATTAAACATCCCCTCTTTTGTAGCTAGGAATAAACACAATTATAACTTCTTCCTTCCTGGTGCTGGTTTAAGATTAACATGTGCCGAATTTTACTGAGTTTGACTGTTGCTCCTAGCCAGCTGGGTAAACAGAATTTAAGGAAATTAGGTGAAGTTTAGCATACGAGCCTTTTTTTTCGTAGTGTTCAAAACTCCTTACATCTGTTATAATTAACCTTCTTTTTGTCTGGCTGATGATTAGGTTTAATATCTGTGTTACACCAGGCTTGTTTAACATTTCAACCAGTGCTGTCCTTGGGCAATTAAAAGCTGCCAATACAAATATGTCAAGATACTTAGAATTGCAGTGGTTGGTGCTACTGCCTATGTAGAAGAAATTTTAGTGGGTGTCTCACTAATGAGAATCAAAGATGGTGTGTCTGTAATGAGGATGAATTTTGATTTATTTTTTTTTGTCCCGACAAATTAAAAAGTAATTTAAGAATTATTCTTGTTGCTTTAAAAATGGAAGATACCTGGCAGAAAGTAATCTTTTTCTTCATCCTTAATCTCTAATGGATACACTGCTCAAGTTGTGGATTGTACTTGTTTGTTGGTAGAAGGAATTCTGTTCCCATCATGGCACTGCCACTCAAATTATGCTTTGTGGTAGAGTCTGGGTGTGAGTGTGGGTGAGAGTCTGATATGCCCTCCACTCAAATTCATAATTCTGCAAGATAATGAGGGTATCTCTACTTTTATTGTGGTCTGTTTGTCATTACTGAGTCATCCTGGTTGTCCAATAGTTCTGACTCCAGGCCATATCGGGTCCTTCCAGAGAAATGAGCAGCTGAGGTACTGGTCTGGGTGTGGGGGGGTGGTATAGTGTGTGCCTTTCAGGCCTGACATGAACCGAGGGAGTTATGGGGGCTGATGGTGACAAGTTTCAGTTGAACCCATGCACCCAGACTGCTGCCTTGCCTTGCTGTACAGCAAGTAGATGGGTTCTGCACGCAGAATGAAGTTACGAACTTGGTGGACTATGTGCAGGTTTGAATCAGTTCAGTTGGGAAGTCTGGCTAGTTTGGGCTTCAGTGTGTGTTCACACCGAAGGTTAGAAAACTTAGCACATGTAGCCAAGTTGTGGTTATCCACTGTACTTCTGTAAAGGACAGGTGGATTCTAGTTTGTGTTATTACTTTGCCGATGTCCCAATCTTTTCCATCCAAATCAGATTGTGTTGCTGGGATTTCTGTGAGTTGGAGTGAGGAAATGCTCAAAGTCTTCAGTATCAACAACAGTCCTAAAAATTCTCGTAGATCACAGCTTTTGGTTATAGAGAAGGTAAAATGTAGTGCTAGACAACAGCTGAATATAAAATTCAGAAAAGGAAAAGAAAAAAAAGAAACATAAGAAAAAAAAAGGTATTTCAATGTGATACCTTCAATGTGCATTAGAAGAAATTTTCTAATTGCTTTATTTTACAAAAATAGTTTTATGACTTTGTTCTATTAGGTACTCACCCCTTCAGGTTTACAATATAAAAGATTTGAAAAGAACATCCTCTTCAATATGTGAAATATTTTAATCTTATAATTGAGTTCTTGAATCTTGCTTTGAAGATTCTGTTTGATAAATTTGAAATAAGAAATCTTTGAGTAGAGACAGTTCTCCTACCTTAAATGATAATTGCTGAGCATGGCTGAAGCATGTTGATTACTGCAGATAGAATTAGTTTGAGTGCAGATGTCTGAAGAGAAGTTCGTGTTTCTACCTGTTTCACGCAATGCAGATACTATGTTTATTTCTGTATTTTTTTCATAGTGGAGTTGGCTGTGAATGCCCTTCATGGCAAGTAGTTTGATCCATGTGAAAGAATTCTGTCCCAGTAGTAACATGTGGAAACAGTTTGATGGAATAAAATGAGGAGAAATTAATCATAGTTACTCTGAGCTTCTCTTGCAGGTTCACAGACAGACTTTATTTAGACTGAAATCCTTAGGAGATGGTAGTGTTTGGTAATGTATAAATAATCTGTTGCCTAATAAAAAAAGAAATAAATCCAGGACATACTTGTAAACTGCTAGATACCTAGCTCATCTAAATTAACATCAATTGTTATTGTTATATAGTTGAACAGTGTCATAATGCAGTCTTTTCTTCATGGAAAAGCAAGTTAAAAAGGAAGATAGTAAAAGTTCTACAAAATTGACTTCAGTAGAGTCATCAGAGATGGATGAATTTGTCCTACTCACTGTGATTAGCCCCACAGTCTCCAGCATACAGTGTCAAGGAAGTCAGATGCTTTGAAGTGTTGAAAATATATTTCCAATATACTTCTATATGCAAGACTAGTTTATTTTTTCTAAGGCAAGGTTTCTGTATTATTTGGGAGTCTTGGTTCAGTACTACTTTGCTTGTCAAACAACTCTTATTAAGGAATTAAAATTAATAAATACAAATATTGAGAGTGTGTAAAACAAAGACATGCTTTTAAAGGTAGCACTTACAAGCTGTGCTTATGTGTTTGACATCAGACCTATTCCTAAGTAACCTTAAAAATGGAATCTAATGGAGTTAGGATGGTTGAAATATAATATATGCATTTAATTAATGCTACTAGACAGCAAAGATCAAAAGCATAGGGGAAATGAATTTCAGGGAAGACAGAAGCTATGAATGAAGAAGAAAAGTATTGTTGGTGTAACTAAAAAGGAGAAGGGAGTCATGCTAGAGGGGTGGAAGAATTTGCTCATTTAGGACTAGTCTGTAAGTTTTAGGCTCAGATTCCCACTCACTTGAAGTTCAGGGTTGCAAATTGGCTATTTAAGTGAACTTTGTGGGTCTGCTTTAGTACTCGGGGCCTACTGGGGACAGGGGTGTGCCCAAGACATAGCATCCTTTTTTTTAGTATGCCAGCCTGCAGGATCTGTGGTTGTCCGAGCTTGTTACCACACTGTTGTAAAACAAAAGGAATTGTAATTGTGGTATTTTTTTGTAAGGATTTTTGCCACTGCAAGTGTTTTTGGTTTTTTTTTTTCCCCCACTCCTCTTCTATTTCCATATCATTCAAGTTTTTGAGCTTTGCAGCTATTTAGCATTGTTCTGTTTCAATTCTGTCTACCAAAAATGACTGGATCAGTGGTGTGGGTCTGTTGGTTTTCATGCTCTTTAGGAGCTGCTGGCTGTTTGATAACTTGTTCTTGATAGCTTGTATTCCAGATGTGGAGTGTTGGTCTCAGCTGAATAGTAGACTGTGTTGGGGATATTTGTAACCTGGATAATTTCCTCTGTGTGATATAAGCTCCATTCCACTTCCACCCCATCTTTTTGGAAACTGTAATAGATTCTGTGGTTTGTGGTTTTCTTTTCCTTTAAAATGAGAATTTTCCTTTTTTTAATGAACATTGCTTAAAAAAAAAGCTGTACTGCATTGTGTTAAGTTGGTATGTTGTGTGTAGGCTTTAATTTTTTTTTTTTTAAGCACACCCTGGTTATGTATTGACTGAATACTTGCATCTGAAGACTTTTGTGTTAGAATGAGAGTACAAAAAAGTGAGAAGGATGCAGTGTTACTGTTTAGTATTGAAAGTACTTAGGATGCCCTGTGATAGTGACCTGTGTGGTGCATTCATTCTCTACCTTTCTTTCAGTCCCCATCAGTTAAATATTGAATGTATGTTCTGCTATAGGCAGTTATACAAAAAAACTGATGACAAAACTGAGAACCTGTTTGTAATTGTTTCGGATGTGTGCTGTTTAGAATGGGTTATAAAAGACACCTGTTGTTTCTAAAAACATCTAGAGGCTAGTTCTGTTTTCAACACCTGGATGAATGAACTTTCTTCTGAGATACACTAGTCTGTCACTTGCACTAAAATTGACGGAATTCTGAGTTCTTGGGACTTTGCAGGATTGTTTTAAGTAAAATGATGGGTTTTATGACAATATTTTGTTTGCAAAAGAAAACTAACTAGTTAGCAATATCTGTTTCAATGTCTGTAATGCTGTGAAAGAATATTTTAAGAGTTTTCCACAGATATTTTGGTACTTCAACTAATTTATTTAACAAAATATGCAAAAAATGGGAGAAAAGTGTATGCATTTCATGGCCGTGCCAGATGCAGCAAAACTAGTGCCTGACTGTCTCTGAAGTGGCTACAAGGCTGCTGAGTAGACATTTCAAGAAATTGTTTAACTCTTCAGTAATTATCCACTTCACATTCAGGAAGAGTGTATGGTGCATTTTCTGTAAGATTTTTGAAAGCAAATCTACTTGGGATCTGGGCCAAGGTGATTAGAAATTGGAAGATGAGTACTCTGGGCAGGGAAGTGTTAGTGTAAGACCCAGGAACTTTCTTTAGACTCACATGATTTGTATTTTGTAGCAGGCTAATTCAAACTGTAAAAAAGATCAGTAAAACTGTGGTGACATTAATCAGTAATTATATTTTAAGTTGGGACACGTTTTCTTTGTTTTATTAATTTTTTTCAAATTCGTGTCTGAACCTCTTGCCCGAGATGCCTGTACATTCCTGACAGGAAGTCAAAGCTTTGCAGATTAGAACAAATAAAATTCAATTACTTGAGATTCAGTATATACTGTCTTCACTAATATGAAAGTAGTTCTTTGTTACTGATTTATAACCAGAAAACAACATGGAAATTCCTTGCAAAGAATAAAATATTCGGCGTTGTAACTGAAAAGATGCAGCCTAGCTGGATAATGGTGTTCTTTACTTACACCCCACAGTTGTCAGGGGCAACCCCCCCTTTAGTTACAGTAGCACTTTATTGTGTTATTTGCCCTACTGGGCCCTAATATTTAAGTTTCTGAACTACAAAATGTAGTCTGCAGCCCTGTCTTAAATACCTCAGTTCCCGATTCCGTGCATTGCAAGACTGCTAGGAGTGGAATTCCGAGAAGGCTTTGTGCTGAGTAGGGAGCGTGTTTGTGCTAACCAGAAGGAAACGCTGCAGAATGAGCCATGCCTCTCAAACTGTGCCCTTCTTTGGCCTCTATATGAGAACAAAATACACAGCTCAATTCTTCTGTTCTTACATGCCAAAAAATATGCTAACACCATGAATGAAGATACCCATGAGCCAATTTTTGGAAGCAGAAGCATGTGTGGTGAGGTCTGCGTAAGCCAGCCTGGGTTTGGCAGCTGTGTCAGTGTTTGCCAGCTGGAGAGCGTTGCCAGAAGTACAAATACTTGCATTGCTAGATGGAAGGCTTCCTGTGTTAGGGACTCGGCAATCTTGGCCTGTACGAAAGCAGTGCAGGGCATATGCAGGCCAGTGTTTTCCTTTGCTTGATCCTAGTTTCACCCAGTCTGAAAGTGGCCGTAGGAACTAACAGAGGTCTTGTGTCACTGAGGTGGTAAACTTGGTGTCATCCTCTGGTTGAGGGATCCTGTGTGTGTGTGTGCCGAGACAGAGAAAGGTCCTGCAGAAAGGCGAGCCATTACTGAGCAAAACAACCAAACAGCTTCTGCACCTTGGCCCAGGATTTTTAAGGTTTCAATGTGGTGCTGCACCTTAGCAAGTATATTCTAGCATTTGGTTACACAGCTTTGGGACTCCCAGCTGTTCATCATTTGAAGGTTTTCTGTGCAGTAGAAACTTTCTGGCTTTAATAAGTACTAGAGCTCTGCATTCTGCTTTTAGAGCATAGAGCCATCATGGATGGAGTTGTTAATTTTCTGGAATAAAAGCTGATTTTTAATCTTTGCTTTTTTTTAATCAAGTGACTGCTAGTTATCCTGTTACTATATACATAGTTAGAATGTGTCTCCATGTCATCAAAGGGCAGGCAGTATTACAGCTTTCAGCCAATGTCCAGTGTAGTCTGAATGGACTTGCTGCCCAAGGCATCTTACTGTACCCAGCCTGTCACACTGGACTCAATTCTGGGGCAATGTAAAGCAAAACTGGAGTTTGAAAAACGTCAGCTGTTAAATTGTAGGTGCCCTGAAGCTTTCAATTATTTGGGAGGTTAATTAGGGAGTTAAAATTATTTGTTTGAATTTATTAGAAATTAGATCTTTCTGAATCTTCTGGAAGAGCTAGGCTTCAGCAGAACAGGAGATGTGGTTCAGTATTGTCACAAGGATACAGATATTCATGATTTTTTATTGTGCAATAAACCAGATGTCAAGAAAACAATGTGTTTCAGAGCTCTTTTAAGAATATAATTTTGAGTATTTCAATTTTCTGTAGAATTGCAGTCTGGGTTTTTTGTTCCTCAGAGTGCGTGTTTCACTTGTGAGATTTGGTTACACAAGTCACATTGTATTCTCTTGGCTTATTTTATGCTTAAAATGTAACATGACATGATTGTTAAAAACTGTAATAAAATACTGGATCATTCTAAGAAATCCTCTTTTGCTAACTGGTTTTCTGGAATGGTAACTGAGGGAAAAAAAAAATTAAATAGACTTAACTAGTTACAGAAAAGCTCTGGCTAGCATGCTGCTCTCTCTCTTTTCCCATGACCTTCTAGTTTTATAAATTTTTTTGTGTGTTTGTGACCAACTAAAATATGATGACAGAGCAATATAACATAGTACAAATGCCCAGCAGCTGGGCTATAGAGGTAATAATCCATATCCTGGCATCACAGGAAATAGTGGACAAGTTGCAGATAATTTAGTATCTCTACTTCTGCTTATGCACAGTTTTTCCTCAAAGCACATCTGTTAAATTTACTCCTCATTTAATACATTGTCGTATTCCTAAAATTCTAGTGGTGTTCAGTTTTGTCAGTTTTTCTTTTCTATTACAGAAGAAAAGGGTTTTTTTCTGCCTGGGACAGAAAGATGGACTACATGACCTCTTGACATCCTTCACAGATGGTTCTGTGATTTCTTAGTTCTCACTGATCTTTTTTGTACTGTGCTTTGCTTTTGAATGGCAGTGTCTTACTCCAATGTAGTATTTTATGTAGATATCTCTTCCCATGTATTAGAAAAAGTGCTTTTCAGATTTGGAGAAAGTGGTTCTGATAGTTCTCATGTCATAATCTTTTTAATCTTATTTCTCCCTTCTCCCTGCTTTAGTAGCTCATGCATATGAGAACTCTTTAGGCATGAGAATTTGGTTCACGTACATGTCCTCATTCTGTAAAAGAATGAACTAAGAAGGTGGATTTTGGGGCTCAAAGTGCCCAGCTTGCTGACTGCATTCCTCTTTGGTTTATTGTTCAGTAGTGTGAAAAGAGGAGGGAAGACAACTAGTTCTTTCTCCTCTGAGAGGAAAAACTTTGTGTCTCATTTTGCCACTGTTTGCTTATCTGAGGTCAGAAATCTTGTAAGAACGGACAGGACTCATGGATGAGAGCTGGATTTGCCAACAGAATATAAATCAACAATAACAGTGCTCTTACTTTAAGTGATAAGATAGCTATCTCTTTTTTTCTTTTTGTGAGTGTCAAATCTCACTAGAGCTCAAAAGATCTGTGGCTGCAGTGAAAAGTGTCAGAATTCATGATTGGGAGTGGTTTATTAGGTGTACTGATTTAAGATGTTGGATAATTCCAAATGTTTTGGAACAGCATCAATCATTTTTTTGTTATTCTTAGAAACAGATAATAAACAGTGTAGTGTAAGGATGCTGTTTTGGTGGTTAGCATTGTTATGGAGTGTGCTTCTTGCCCTGTGACTTGATAAGCAATGTTCTGTGATTGCATCCTTGCCTTCATTATTAGGACAAATCTTGTCCCAGTTGCCTTTAGGTTTGTATCAAGCTCATGTGAGCATTTGTGACTGATGAAGAATTGGTAACTTTCTGGTATTAAAATGTTTAAAACCAGCGAAGAGTACTGTTTAGAAGTGCCATAGATCTTTAATACTATATTTTGATGGAAAGATCAAAGATAAATGTTAATTAGTTTCAAGTCTAAGCAAAACCAAAACTGAAATATGTTTAAATACCTGTTTTGGGACACAGTGCTGCTGGATATTGAATACTTTCTGATGTATGTACTGTGTTCCCAGTGATTTCACTGGTAAATGTGCTTGCTCCATATTTCAGGGGATGAATTCAATGTGGAGGGACAAGCTCTATTTTCTTATTGCTGAGCAGTTTAGCCACATGGAAATCTGAAGGCAATAGGTGTTGCTGGTTGTCAAGACCTCTTGGGTGTCTCCTGCTGTTTGATATCTGAATAGGCCACAGAAACCACCTAATATGTATGTAGAAGAAAGTCAGAAAAACAAAAATCTCAGATCTGTGTGTGTATTTGCAGGGTATGTTTATGAAGGATTTAGAATTTATTTTTCTTGCGAAATTTGCTGTCAGTGTGTACTTAGTCTTCCATCGCTATATTCATGTTAAAAGTCTCACACAGACTAAGTAGTATAATGTGCATTATAAGATGTGTGTATGTGTATATATATATATGTGATAAGTAGAAAAGGTATTTTAAAGCTCTTACTTTTTTGACTGCAGCTATCTGATACATAGTAACAACACTTAGGCCTTTCTTTTTGTGTTGTGTTGTACAGGCTGCAGGAGCAATTCGTCCTCTGGTTTCTACTGTTATTGCCACTGATGCCAGTGGCTGTTTAGACCACTCATTGGAACGTGCCCGGTACAGAGCAAGTGAAATGCCTCAGGCTTTTTTGTTTGATATAATCTATGAAGCATACCAACAGGTAAGACCATGAGACATTAAAATACTTTTTTCCATTCACTTCAGTTAAAAAAAAAGCTTTATTCCTTCTTTCAAACATAGAGATACAGCATCTATTTCAGATCACATCAAACTGTATACATATTACTTCTTTGTAGTCATTTGATGAAAATGCTTTATTAGCATTTTCCAGAGGAAAAAATAAAGGGTCCAGACAAGGGCAATGAGGCTGGTAAAGGGTCTTGAGTCTAAGTCCTGTGAGGAGTGACTGATGGAGCTGGGGTCATTTAGTCTAAAGAAAAGGAGGCTGAGGGGAGACCTTATTGCTCTCTACAACTACCTGAAAGGATGTTTTAGAGAGGTGGGTGTTGGTCTTTTCTCACCAGTCACAGCTGATAGGACAAGAGGAAATGGCAACAAGCTATGCCAGGTGAGGTGTGGGTTGGACATTAGGAACCACTTCTATACAGAAATGGTTATCAAAGACTGGAACAGGCTGCCCAGGGAAGTGGTTGAATCACCATCCCTGGATGTATTTAAAAGCCATATAGATATAGTGCTCAAGGATATGGTGTAGTAGTGGCCCTGGGGGAGTTAGATAATGGTTAGACTTGGTCTTTTCCAACCACAACGATTCTGTGATTCTAATTTATTCAAGTTTTTTTGATTATTAAACTGACAAATAGAAGAGGTAGTGACTGTTCTAAACTACTGGAAAGACAGATTTGCTCTGATTTTTATTGTGCATTAAATAGATTACTTCAATGAGTGGGTTGATGTGTTTAAGGCATGCATTAAGTATATATTGTTGACTGAGAGTATCAAAGTTTTGGATGCACAGTAATAATGACAGTACGTAATAATATGATGGCATAGAGGCTGTTTTAAAATATCAGGATAATCTTAACTCTATACATCTATGTAAATGTTAAATATCTTTTGTTGCTCGTGTATTGTAAATACTTTGATTAGTGGCTGAAAATAATACTTAGTTTCTGTTGTAATTGTCCTTTTTTTTCCTAATATATTGCTTTAACATCATCTTTATTTAGGAAAATAAAAACTGTGGGTAGTGCATTAAGTTCTGACTCTTTATCCCTCTTGAAGACTGCTTTTGTTTGCCCCACCCTGCATTCACATTTTACTGGAAACACTCCAGGCTTTCATCTCACCATTCTACTTCCTTTTCATTCATCACCTTGTGGAAATTGCCCATCCTCCAGGTATCTTGCAGACTGACTGGAAGCAGAGAGTTTCTTCATTTGTCACTTGGAGGGAATTATTTTTCCCTCCAATAATGCTGACAGTCATGCTTCCCATCAGTCTTTCATTTCTAGAGTAAACAAGCCCAAATTACTGATCTCCACCTTCAGAGAGTATATAGCTTAGAAGTCACCAATAACAGAACAAATGCTTGGACAGACAATGAAGAAGCAGCAGCTGCTTAATTGTTCAGTAATTGTTTTACTTGGAACTTGTGCCAGCACTTCTATGTCATACCCTTTATGCTTAATACTTGAAGCTGTTCTTAGATGCCAAAGATGAAGGGCTGTCCAGGATGAAGAGCTGCTCAAGTGATTGGACTAGCTTCAACTTCTTGACTTCTGATGGGGAGCAGGAGGATGTTCTTGGTGTATATACACACAGCTGATACTTAGAATCTAGCTGGAATGTAGTGGTCATGCTTGAGATAAAGGCATAGAACACATCTCAAGAGACAGCAGCACATGCAACTGTTTCTTTCTTGTTGATGTGCATCTCTTTTGGTGGATTGCATGTTTGTGCTATTTCTCAAAAAAACGTGCCAAAACCAAAGCCCTATTTTTTCCTACTGTGTTTGCCCTTAGTTTGCAGATACAGTAGAGCTGGCAAATACATCAAAAGCTTTTCTCCTAAATGCCTTGCTCAAAAGGCAACTATATTTGCAGTCCCTGTGCTCCTCTGAATAGTGTCCTAGTCTCACATATGCATTCCATCAGTCTTCTTTTTTGTATCCCTGCTCTTTCAAGAACAAGCCACCAAAGTTGTTAGCAAGCAACTGAGGCTATGGTTCCTTGTCCCCAGTTCCCTTTGCATTGGCTAAATTCTGGTCATTTAAATGCTCTGCGCTTGGGAGCTCTGGGAAGGATAACACTTCACTAAACCTCTCAACTCATATTGTTTGCTAATTATTTATGTTTCAATGGTGCCTAGCTGTCCAAGTCAAGAATTCAGACCCTATTGTTCTGGGAACTGTACAAACAAATAAAAAAAGTTAGTTAATTGTTGTCCTGAAAAACTTAGCCAAGCTACTGTGGGACAGATTTTTGTAGGAATGGATGCAGCTTAAGATGCTTCTTAAATATTAACATACTCATCATTAGTTCCCACAACAGTCTGGTGAAGTAGATAAGTATCATTGTACAGACGAACAAAAAAAAAAAGATAAAATAATTTTGGTACTCATGTTGCAAGTCATTCACAAAGCTGGGAATGGAATTAATTTTGACTGGCTTGGCATGGGATCATGATCCCACTCCTGTGTATTTTACACAATTGTGACCTTTATGGAGCAACAGTGTGGGGAAAAACAGTCAAACATGCATTCCTTGGAAAGAAACTGTCCATTTGAATTATTGCTTCAAATAACATATGCTTTTCACTTACATTGTGGGTAATGTGGGATACTGCTTTTAAACTCAGTCTTTATTTTCCACTCACTCTCTAATGTGAGTAGGTAGATTTAAAGTTTACTTCCAAATGTGTTCTTTTTCATGAACGTAGGATCTATGACTATCTTGACCATCAAGTTGCAACATGTGATTAAAGGTCAGTTATCTGTTTGCCATCTGTAGTATTTTTTTGCTCTTGTCTGGTACCAATCTGAGCAGTGGAGACTAGTGCTGATCCTCTTTTTATTGCTGTTTTGAACGTATTTAGAGCTATAAAGGAATAAGCTATGTAACACTATTAAAATACTTTTGCATGAGCTTTTCTAATGAAATTACTTTTTTATAAACTTTTTCCATTTCTAGCTTAAGAAGTGATAGTAATGATTTGAGGGAAAAATGCATACATTGTACGTAAAAATTAAGTATATACAACAAATGCCAAAGTTTGGTTTATAGTATTATCTTAAAATATATGTATATTACAGTGAATCCCTTTTACAATTGGTGCCCAAAATCCAGCACAGATTTTGAAGACATTGAGCCAGATTGTTTGTGTGCGTGTCATTGTGACATGTCTCACTTCGGTATGTCAGACCTCAGTTTAGTTTTCATTCTTACCTCTTCTCTATTGCCTTGAACATACATACTCTAAACAGATCTTCCTCCTTCAGATATACATTGTTTTTTGACTTCACTGTGATGTCAAGATTTCTGATGTCACAACTATTAACTTCTCAGCTTTACAGTGGTGCTATTAAAACCTTTTAAATTTTGTTGCTCAGAAATTGCGTGCACTCATTGTCTTTGTAATGAGTTTGGGGAGTCATTGAAACAGACATTCTTATTCACTTGCACATCTGGTATTTAAGCATTCTGTAACAGGACTTTTCAGAGGTTAAAATCCTGTACTTTTTTAATGTGATTTTTCTGGATTTGGGTTTTCCTTATTACAGCCACTTTGTCAAAAAAAGGGGAGAAATGTTGGATTGGAAATGACATCCAATTAGACTCTTTGGTCAGTTACACAGGAATGGGGTTAAGTATTCCATCTATTATTTCTGATCTATGCTATGAAATAACTTCTGTTGTGTTTCTAATTTTTGCTTGTGTTATGTGAGAGAATTAGATTCTGAGAGAAGGTATGCATTGTATTTTCAAAAGGGTTTCTTGTTTCCACTAGTCAATCTCCTTTTGCTAGGTGTATGAACTTGAAATAATCTGTTCTTCGAGACAGTTCTCTCACAATTCCATAATGTTTCTTGATCCTGGTGAGGAAATGATGTCATTTTTTCTACTTTGTTCTTGTAAGGTAGCCAAGCACTTCTACCTGCAAATTAGAGTGGGTTGGTTTGTTTTTAATCCCCAGAGAAGTAAATGAAACTGAAATGGGAAGAGGAATCAAAGATTTTGATGAGGTACTAGATGCTGGTAGGTCTTCTGATGGTTAATTTTGGATTTCTTTTAACCATGCTGAAACATAGTATACGTTTATGAAAATACTTCCTTAAGAATAATCTCAGACTTTTTCAGTTAGCATCAATTAGTGGTGGAAGCAGATTTTTTTGATATGTCTGTGTATATGCTTGGGGGGGGAATTACATTCAAGTATCCAGTATTTTTACTTGGGAATGCAAAAAGTCAAAGAACATTGTTGTTTCTTGGCAAAATAAAAATTTGGGAGTACTTTGTGTCTGCCTTTTTTGTGATGCAGCAGGTAAGTGGAGGTACAGCAGGGAAGGGTAGGCTTTCCAATATCCTGCTACCTCAAATGCTATTGGCTCCAATGTAGCAGGATCAGAAGACCACTGTTAGAAAACTGCTACTCCTGCCACTCCAGAACAGTGTTACTGATTTTAACACTTTCATAAAGTTTCTTACTTTGTTACACCTCATATTTTTAACTTGTGATACCTCTTGGCCCCTGTATTGAACATCATGTGAGCCAGACTTAAAACATCTCGTCAGTATTGAAATTAAGCAGCTGTTCAGAGCCAGTGGAATTAAAATAATGTCCTGAATTTAAGACCTCTCTGGTCTGACTTGTGTCATTAGGTAGAGCGCTTAAATGAATAAGCATAATGTGATTTTGGCAGATACAGGATACAGGCACCTAACCCTGTATGTAATGCTGCTTAATGCTTTCGGTTAAAAGTCTCTATGTTCAGTTGATTATGAAGCATAAGATACCAGCTGTGTACTTCATTGAAGTATTCTGCTGCCTTTGCTTTGTAGTAGGACTTTGGTGTTGGTACGGTCCTGAGGTAAGAAAAGAATGAGTTACGCAGGTGTCCTTACATATGCCTGTGAGTGTTACTGTGTCACTCATATACATGCCTCCTCACCTTGCAAAGTACAGCACTGTTTTCACGCCCTTCACTTTGTTAAATTTATAAAATGTATAAAAGTTATAAATTAATAAAATTTGTAAAAGTTATAGCTTTTATTTGTATGATGTATTCTTGATACAACATGGACAGGTGACAGATGCAAACAGCTGCAAAGGGGAGCAACAACTGTGTTTATAATGTGTGTGGTACCTCACATATGAAGCTTTACCTTAGCCAGGGTTTTTCCTCAGGATGTTGGGTAAAAGGCTGTATCAGTGTGTTAGGGGAATAATGGTAATCTTGCATAAGTGCTCCTAGTTCCATTGTGTCCTGCTTTGTGAGTTCTTGTTTCCTGCACACTGCAATGAACCATATCACTAACCTTCAGTAAATGTTAGTAGTGAACAGGTTAAACTTTTAAAAATAAAAAATGTAAATCTCTAAGAACTAGTAAAACCCGTGAAAATGCAGTAAAATTGCAGAACCCATGATTTACCTAAGTTCTGACATACTGGGGAAAAAACCAGCCAGTTACATTTTATTTTTTTTAGGTTAAGAATTAAATTCTTGATCTTTGGAAATGTTTCTGTTCTATTGTCAAGCCTAAGGGAAATCAAAAACAGTTTGAGTGTTAATTGAAAATCCACCCTTTCCGAAAAAAAAAAGGCTAAGTTCCTTAGACCAGACCCGTTCATTTTTGCTTAAGATAGTTTCATGTTTCTGTTCAGCTTTTTAAATTAAATAGGAGCAAATGCAAAGTATGATCATGTAAGCCTGAGAGGAGGAGGGTGAGGGGAAGACTTCACTTACTAGAAGTGTTTCCCTGGAGCACTACCTTTTAAGGCATTAGAGTATCAGGAAGTTAGGTAGACCACCCTTTTCCTTTAATCAGAGTAGGCTGAGGCTGATTTCTGTAATACCTCTTTCTGACATATTGTGAAGTGCACAGAGATCTTGGAGACTTTTTGTCTTTCACACAAGGCATCTTGTTGTGCAAGATGTTACGTTAGTGTACAAAGTAACACAACCACTCTTTATAAAGGCTGAAATACCCAAACTTAACAAAGCATTGTGTGTTTGAAATACCCTTGCCAAAGTAGGGAAGGCAGCAAGAACAATTAAAAAGCCTTCCCTTTCCTCATCTGGCAGAGAAACAACTGAAAATGGAAGAAGAGTGGTATGTAGAAGATCCTGACTTGCTTTGATGTCAGAGATGTCAGCAAAGAGCCTGCAGAGGATGATGTGATGGTTAGAGAGTAGTCAGCATGAATGCTGGGGATGCAATGGAATTGCTCACCAGTGTGACCAGGCTGGCAAAGTCAAGGATCTTGTGAGAAGGCACAGCTATACACAGATGAAGAAAGGGTGGTACATGTTAGAAGGCTATTTTTCAGGAATCCTTCATGTGCGAGTTACATGGCAAAGTCTGTTCACTATTTAAAGACAGAGTAATAGGTTTATAATAATCTTTATTTTAAGAAATAATTTTGATACACTTTTTCCTGAGAATCTTTTCTACATTGTTTTACACTTAGACTCGAGATCTTTTGTACCTGTGAAAATTTACCACAAATCTACACCATTTTTGGGACGTGTTTATATTGCATATGTAGTTAGTTTAATCATCTGTTGATAATAGACCTTTTGTAGATTATAGAAGTTCATATTTAGCTAATGAGAACAATGAAGCTGGAAAAAAAACATTGGAACAGGAAGTAGAAATATTCATCGAAGGAGGATGACCTCCAACATGTTTATAGATGTTTCTGTGACGCATGTCTCTAACCTCCTTGCAGATATCCACGTGGAACGGACTGACCTTAGGGATTCTACCTAATCTGTGTTGAAACTATGTAGAGATTAATACTTCTTGGGGTGACATAGAATTAATACATCTGTTCATAGCAAGCATTACCCACTTTTTGAATAATAAGCAATCACATTTACTTTTGGGATGTTACAGCATCTGCCTGCATAGGAGAGAGCTGCTATATATAAGCAGAGTAATGACAAGGTACAAAATAATAGTATGTCAGGGAGAATCATGAAATACTTTGATGCTAAATTCTGTGAGGCAGATGTTCTTCCCCTCCCCAAAAAGAATCATTACAAGATGTCCCCAGATAGGGTTGAAATGGGGAGAAGAGATATTCTGCAAACTGTCCAACCTGGTCCTCAGCAGAAGAAAAAGAAATCCCCAAATTGTTCTTGTCTAACAAACCCTTGAGAACGTTCAGAGAAAGAAAGGAAGCTGTCTATTGTTAGGCCCATTGTAGAAGTATTTGCTCACAGTATTGTCTCTTCTGTATGTAAATAACAGGGAGTGTATTCCATGTGGATTTTGTAAACTTCTGAAGTGCTTTTTGAAAGGGCACGACATTACTGGGATTCTTCTTCAAACATGTGTGAGGCATTTTAGTATCCTCTGTAGCAGGAAAGTGGAGTCAGCTGTAGCAGTTTAGTAATATTTTGGCATAAGTCAGGCAAGTCCTTCGAGGCAAAATGTCTAGACTGATTTGGGGATTTTCCTGTGGGTTCACTCTTTGTTAAAGAAATCAGTGTCTGTCAAATTAACATTGCCAGGAGCAACAGGCGATTAAATGAACAGTAGTGGACAAATTGTTGACTAAAACCTTGGCAACTTTGGGAGCAAGGGTCAGTTTTGGAAAAAGGACTGAAAGGTCAAAATATGAGGCAGAATTTGGGCATTTATGTCTAATGCTGGAATCCTGGAAAAAAAACCCCACTGCTCACCTCCCTCCTAAGACTAAAGCTATCTGAATCTTCAAGGCACCTCAACTTCTTTTTTTAGCATTCACTAAATACAAAACTCTGTATGCCAGGGCATCTAAGCTGTGGCAGTGCTGAACAGCTTCATGTTAACCTCCTGTAAACATTCACTTGGAGAATTTTTGGCCTGATACTATTCAGTCATGAATTTACAATATGGTTCAGAGCTGTTTGTAGCGTAAAAGCACTGAAAAGGAGATCACCATTGTTTTTAACATACATCAAAAAGTAGGTAAGATACATAGATTTTTATCATAAACTGTAGTGGGTTGTTTCTTGTTTCTCTTCATCTTTTTAAAAAAGTGTCAACCATCTTTTATCAAGTGTATTATGTTGTAAGGGTGATCAGTTTACCTCCTCCTTCAAATGTATTTTTGTGGTTTCTGTGTGTGTGTGTGGAGATCCACTTCTTTTTCAATCACCCACATTGCTTTTGTTTTGTAGTTACTGTGTTCAGGTCTGCCATGTAACATCATTGTGTCTTTCCTGGTTCTGCATTTCAGTTTGTGTCTATAGGTTTTCTTTCTTCTCATCAGCTGTATTCTGTAATATTGAAACAAGAAATGATTCATGAATTAGACAAGAACTAGCTAAAATAATACAGATCATACAAGTAGTTGATTACTGTGAGGACAGTACTGCAGGCCAATGCTTTTCTCTCTGTGGAGTCCTAAAGGCATCATACTTCCATCTGCCTGTGAAATGTAGTAAGTAATTACTGGTTTAGTGTAACTACCTGCTTGGTTGGTCCAAGGCAACCTGCTTCGTTAAATAGTAAAGTAGAATGGATTATTTCAGTTTGTTGAAATTCCTACTTCATTTCTGTTGATGGTAAAATAATGTAGATTTTAATTAGCTGTACAGTAGTATCAAGGTGGGGAACGTCTGTGGGTGTTTCAATGTGCAACCTAAACATATGAAATACCCTAACAAGGGAAGCCTTCCTGCTGATTTGTCCATGGGTCATTAGGATATTAAATCTGATTGTTAGACAAGGAAATCTGTGTAGCTTCTAAATGGTGAAAGAAAACCCCGTGTCTCATTTCTCCTTAAATGACAAGTTTTTACTTTATTAACAGCACCCTTTCATTGTTGTGGTCCATTTCAGCTTGGATTTAATATGTGGTTTTAGTTCTATTAAAAAAAAAAATTCTTTGGAACTTCAGTAGAACGTGAGTTCTGTTCCATTTTATTCCTGCTGAAAGTTGATATTTCCTAGTTTTAATGCAAAATTGCAATGGAACTTATTTTTAATCGGTTTTGCAGAGGACTTTGATCTGCTTTTCTCCATTCAGCTTCAAGTTGATGCACACAGGCTGTTGCTTAAATACAGGACTGTCAACCCCACCTAAAGGTATATCCTAATTTGTACAGTCTTCAGGTTGTAGTTCGGAGATGTTTTCCAAAGAGATTTTACAGTTACTTCATATGGCATCTTTTTATCCTAGCAGCTTTGTCCTGAGATTTGGAGGAATAAATATGTTTGCCTTTCCCTATCCTTAAAATGTATCGAGTTCTTTTCAGGATAAATATGATAAATTTCATCAGTAATGCTTTCATTTGTTCAAAACCTGAAACTAGATTGGTGGTCTGAGGAAAACTATGTTATTTGCGATAGCTCTGTGTTTGATTAGTTCTTTGGCACAATCGTAGGGCCAGGATATTGTATGAATCCCCACCTTGCCCTAATTAATTCCTGCCACAAGAATGTTTGGAGAAATTCTAATGCCTTGCATAAGAAAAAAAATATTTTTTTTTTAGCTAATGAGATAATTACTTCCATTTTACAGCACTCCTCATCCTGTAGGATCTCAAAGCACTTCAGGAATTCACATATTAGCCCATGGAGCTGTTTGGTGCAGTGGTGCAAAGCTGCCACACCCTGGGTGAAATCTGGCATCTCTGTAGCAGTGACGAGCATCTTGTCTTCAGATGTAGTTTGGAGGGTGTGTGTTAGGGAGACACACTGCAATTACTCAAGTTGGAAATTAGACTGAATTATGAGAGTATTGTTTTAAGCATTACTGGACTTACCCTGATAAGTGTACTGTATCCGCAAGAATCACCCATTTGGCACAGGCTCAAAAAATGCTGGATACTGAGGGAGAATCATTGTATCCAGCATATGGGAGACCACCCATCTACATTGTCATCTGCTGCTTCCTTTCAGAGAGCAAAGAAAAAGAGGTAGTGTTTAATCTCTTAGCTACTGACTGTTTAGTGTACTGAAAGGCAAGAAAAAAGGACCATTTATGATCTTGCATAATGTCAAGAGCTGATTCTCCTAAGTCAATTGTTCCAAGAGTTAATAATCTTAACAGTTCAAAAACTTTAAAAATAAAGCATGCATTTTTAACTTGGTCTGAATTTGTCTCACCTCTTCTTCTAAGCCTGATTAAACTTTCTGTTGGTTACTGAATTTTAGAACTTGATGTATTTAGAAATCTCTTTACTGGGAGAATGTGAACAATCACTTCTTTACATTTTCATGAAATAACCTAAATAAGCCTTAGTTTTCTACATCGGGACAAAATTTTTTTTTCTTTTCTATGAAACTATCTTCCAAGTATTTTTCTAATTTACAAGATTATTTTTTAAGTGTAAACATTGAGTCCTAACACAGTATTTTGACTACTGTTGTCACATAGAACACTAACATTTTCTTATTTTGTCTTGGAATTTTAATTAAACTAAGACTTCTTTTTAAAAAGCTGAAATTGTATATCAGTAATGAAATTCCTTGTTCAACTGCATGCTCAAAATGACTTGTGTCCCTTTCTGAAAAATCAATAGTGTCTTCATGGTTACTCAGGACCTGTTTTACGAAGTCAGTCTGATTAGTAGCTAGCTCTTAGTTGCATCAGGTGTTTCATCTTTGTATCAGTGCCATTGTTTCTACTCACCTAGTTTGCATTCTCATTATGCTAATTTGTGTGGAACTTGTTGGAGTAATATTGGGAATATGTCTATTGGTGTGGCACGAAGAGAGAGAGACTGAGGTTTGGGGTTTTTTTTGGTGATCTGTTACTGTTTCGAGATCATATATTTAAACTGGGACTTCACCAGCAGCGATATTCATCCCAGTTGCGAGTCATTTGAACACAATGTGTGCCAAGCCCTGACTGCTAGGTGCCTCATATCTACATGACAAATGATGCACTTCAGCAGGTGCCCTCGCCTATGACTTTCATCTTGATTCCACCAGAAGGGAAATGACCTGAGCTTTCTAGGAGCACAGTTGAAGTGCATTTTGTATGATTCTGAGTAGGGATGCAGGAAAGACTTGCACCAAAAAGAGTTGGTCTTGCACACTGAATTGTTAATGTAGACACAACCACTGATATTTCTTGTTTGTGCCTACTGGTACCTTTTTTCCTTGGCAAAGCATTTCCAGTTATTCTCAATTAAGCTTTCATTCCTTAATAGCAAAGCTGCCCTTTTTCTCCCTCTCTCTCCTACAGGTTGATCATTGATCTAGGAGAACATAGCAGACCTCATTCTCTGGAAGGACTGAATTGTGGATTACTTGGGGTTTGTAGAGGTTAGGGCTCTGTCTAATTTCCAGACAGAACTAAGTTTTTCCAAAGTGAAAGTATTATTGTTTTTATGACTTTGGTGTAAAGTTGACCTCATGTACTTCTTTTACAAGATGATTGGTTTGTTTGGACCTCCCCTTTTGCAAAGACAGAAGCAGTAGCAGCCAGAATAAGATTAGGATTTAAAGAGTAGGCTTTAATTATAGAATTGTTTGGGTTGGAAAAGGCCTTTAAGATCACTGCGTCCAACTGTTGATAGAATACTGTCAAGCTTACCACTAAACCATGTCCCTGAGCAGCACAGCTACATCTCTTTTAAATACCTTCAGGGATGGTGACTCTACCACTTCCCTGGGCAGCCTTTTCTAATGCTTACCAACATTGCTGTTGAAGAATTTTTTCCTAATATCCAATCTAAATCTCCCCTGGCACGACATGAGGCAATGATGCAAATACTATCATAATAATCCTGTTAGGGTATCTGCAAGGCATGGAATTAAGAACATAAAAGGTATCTCTTACACTTTCTCAAAAGAATTATAATACTTCATCTTTCTGTTTCTTTTATCAAGAGTCACTTAATGACAGAGCTAGGACCTAGTCTTCTTTCTTTTTGAGGTCATAGAATTATAGATCATTAAGCTTGGAAAAGACCTCTAAGACCCTCAAGTCCAACTGTCTACCCAACATTATCATGACCACTGAAACATGTCCTGAAGTGCCATATCTTCTTGTTTTTTGAACACCTTCAGGGATGGTGACACCACCATCTCCCTGAGCAGTCTGTTCCAATGCCTCACCACTCTTTTCAGCATAGAAATTTTTCTTCATGTCCAATCTGAACCTCCCCTGATGCAACTTAAGCCCATTTCCTCTTGTCCTGTTGTTAGTTGCTTGAGAGAAGAGACCAACCCCCACTACTGCCTCCTTTCAGGTAGTTGTAGAGAGTGACAAGGTCTCCCCTCAGCCTTCTTTTCCGCAGACTAAGTGATCCCAGTTCCCTCAGTCTCTCCTCACAGGCCTTGTTCTCCAGACCCCGTATCAACTTTGTTGCCCTTCTCTGGACATGCTCCAGCACCTCAGTCTCTTTCTTGTACTGCAGTGCCCAAAACTGAACACAATACTCAGGCTGTGGCCTTGCCAAGGCTGAGTACAGGGGGACGATCACTTCCCTAGTCCTGCTGGACACACTGTTTTTGATACAGGCCAGGATGCTGTTGGCCTTCTTGGCCACCTGGGCACACTGCTGGCTTGTGTTCAGTCAGCTGTCGAGCAACACCCCTGGGTCCTTTTCTGCCAGGCAGCTTTCCAGCCACTCTTCCCCAAGCCTGTAGCATTGCCTGGAGTTATTGTCAGAGCTAGCAAATGACTGTCAAGGAAATGAGTATCTTTTCTATTTGTCTAGTTATCTTATTTCAATGTTTTTCTTGTAGTAATTCTTTAATGAATCTAAATCAAAATAAATGACTTTTTTTCATAGTGGTTTTGATAGAATGGGACACGGAAAACAAGGGTTTATTTTCAATGTAGCTCAATAGTCTTAGATCCTATCTTTTGGTCACAGAATCATGTGTGATTTGTTACTGACAGGAAAGCTGAAGGAACCTATCCAAAATGGATAGAAATAACCACATAAAAATTTTGTTCTTGGATGTTACACAATGATTTTAATTTGTGCTCAGAAGTGCAGGCTTTGATGCAAATATTTATTCTCTGCATCCATGTGCATTTCTGAATCCCACTGATTTTCTCCTTTTACATACTGTGACAGAGAGTTTTTCAAGCAAATTTGTGTTTAAAGGAAAATTAAAAAGTGGAATTATGCCTAACCTCAGCTACTATTTAAAACTAAATAGTGATAGGGAAAGCAGATTTCACGTTGCCTTGCACTGTGTTCATGCTTCACATTCTTGCTTGTGGGACTTACTGCCTAGCAGCAAGTTGTGTATGTTGAACAGTAATTGTCAGCCTTGACGTAGCATGATTATAAACTGCTTTCAGAGAAGACTAATAGGAAGAAAATGCATAACTGGCTTGATTTAGGAGCTCATATGCCTACAATAGGAGCATGGAACATTGTTGCTGCTGCTGGTGATGTGAACTGTGTTCATTGACCCAAGACACTTATTCCAGAAAGAGAAGCGGCAAAATTACTCTTTCCTTTGAAACTTTTACTATTGAAAAGATACTTGAAAGCATTACTTATTTCCCTTGTTTCAATAATACTTGAAACCTTTCATTGCATGTTTTGTTCAATTGCGTAGAATCATAGCATCATTTAGGTTGGAAAACACTGTTGAGATAGTGATTTCTATCAAAATTGACAAGGGCATAGAGATTTCCATGATGTTTAGTCCTTATTTAGTTTTTGAAATGTCTGAGTGGGAAACCCAAATGAATGACTTGACTGAGACGAGGCCGGAGCTTCAGTTTCTTAGGCCTTCGGCTCAATGGCTGAATGTGAATTCAGCTGTTGTCTTTGGTGTTTCTTGGTCATACACCTTTTAGCACATGAGATCCTGGAATGAACCAATGTGTAAGTTCTTTAAAGGGTGTTTAGTGGACTTAAAAGTAACCTGAGTGACAAAATATTTCAATGGTCATTCAGGAAGTATTCATGGGATCTAATGGCAGAGTGCGGGGAAATCATGGCATGTATGGAGAGGGCACTTGGCAGTTGCTGCAGTGAAGACACAGATATAGATACATATATGGAGAAAAACAGGCTTGCTTAATTCTGTTACAGAATAAACTACTGTATCTGTATTCTCACTGTGGAGCACTACTGCATCTGGATTTACGTCACAGCAGTTTTAATAATTAACCATAGTAGAAATTGTATCAGGGATGAGCTTATCTCAACTGACGCTAATCTCGCTGTTTTCTCATCCACATGTTTCCTCCTGTTTGCAGCTTCTGTTATTTCTCATTTAGCTGTGGGGTATTGCTGTAGGCTGAGTGCTTGCTGCAAATTCACTGATGGATTCACCTTTTTTTTTTTGTGGTTTCCATAGTAATGAACATGGAAAAAACCCCACTTCACAAAATACAATAAAACAGACCAATGCATGTTCAGCAAGAGCTTGTGTCTGCTTTTTTAACTTGGTAAAAATGTTCCTGATGATGAATGTTCGTGATGTACTCTGGCACTTCAACAATGGAAACTTGATTTGCAATGATCTGGATAAATTATAAAGCTTTGCTATTGTTAATTGGTTACGCATTTTAATTGCAACTGTTCTGATATTGTTATAGAGTGAGAGAGTAAAATGAAGGCACTTGCTGCTGACAGTGGAAGAAGTACTAAAGATGACACAGACAGTGGTTATAGAAATGCAAGCGACTGGCTCTATACAGGCTTTAAATGCACCTGTGTAAAGACACAAATCTGAAGATTTTCTCTTGGTTAATACATAAAGAATTTTGTTTTTTGCTTCCTTATTATAAAACTAAGCAATGATGAAAAAAGAAAAGAAAATTACAGTACTGTAATGGAAAATTTTCTTGCTTCAATGTTTGTTCTGCTATATGGTTACAAAATCCCATATATCTGATCAAATTGTTTCATCAGTACAAGATACAATAAAATAATGCATGTTAACAGTAAAAGCAATTGTTAGTGTTAAATACTGCTGCTTTATAGTTGTATTTGTACAAAGTATCACACTGAAAGCTAATTGCTTATGGACTATTAGTAAGCACCTGGGAGTTACAGGCTGTGTAGCTGCTCTTCTCTCTAACCACTTGTTCCATGTTTACAGCTATGCTACAACAGCATACCTTGCATTTTAGGAAGGAATAGTATTTATCAAAGTGTTTTTGAAACTCATGTAGGGGGCAGGGGAAGAATAATTGGTATAATGCTAAAATGTGGATCTCACTCCACCCAGAGCACTTCATTCAAACACCCACTCCTGGAAAACAAACAAAAAACCGTCCACCATAAAGTCAGTTCCCAAAACTACCTATCAGGATGCCTTAGAATATTCAACAGTACAGAAGCATTTTTAAATAACATATTTCCTTCTGTGTCATTTAAAGACCTAAACCAATCCATTTTCATTCTTTTGTGGGTATGGTTTTTGCCAATATTTCCAGCTGTTTCCACCGTTTCAAATCTGTGGTTTGAAACTTAAACTATGTCTATTGTTTCACAAAGCTGTGTGCATGTCAAGTTCAGTTAACTGTACTCTATCAAATTTTATGTTAAAAAAGCCTTGCAGTCAAAAAGAGACTTTAGAAATAGTAAGAGTTTTAAACAGATTATTGAAATATAAATTGGCTCTAGATGTACAATGAAACACATACAGAAGACTTAGGATGAGAATGTTTGCATGCCTGGCTCTGTAAGAATTTTTCACATAGATATCCTCCAACTTCTTTTTATAGGCACTCCCTGATAATGCATAATTTGAGTTTCTTAGAGCAGTATAGAAGCTTTCCAATTCTGCACCTTAAATAGGGATTTAAAATTTCACTTGTGGAGCTGTTTAGTGATATTACATAAACTAAGCTGGTCTTGACCTGATACTTCTATTTCATTGTTCTTCTCTGACATCAGTGTATCAGACTTGCGGAAGCATACGCTGTGACAATATGTTTAGGTTTAAACAATTACAGATAATTAGAGTGGTAAATGTCATGATGTACACGTGTTAGTGAAATATGTTTTTAATTATTACTTTGCTTTGTGTCATATTTCATCCCTTGAAGCCAGCAATGCCCTCAAGATGCTTTACCCCATTTATGGAACTTCTCCACTCCCTACTAATTATCTGTAATTAATACCTTGCTAAAAAGTTGGAATTGCTTAGTCTTGTCCTAGTATCATTTGTTACCAATATATTTTTAAAAAGTAACTTATTTTTAACTCAGAGTAAATTTTTTCACAGATATTTTTTTTTCTGAAGTTTTCCATTCTGAGGCAAAAAAAAAGTGGGGTTTTTTTTTTTCACATTATTAGAAAATAGTTTGTGCTCTACCAGAAAATTTCATTTTAAAAAATGTTAAAAACAAACAAAAAAAAAACCTCCTGGAAATAATTTGGTAATATTTGGAACTGAAAGTTATTAGGCTGTTTCTGGGTTCATTGGCAGTCTATCTCTGTACGCGTTTACTTGAGAGATCACTCCATTTTGCATATTTTGGATATGGAGCTTTCTATTCTTTTATATTTTCTGTTGACCTTTTTTGTATCTTGATTGTTGAAAGAATACAAGTAATTTTTGCTTACATTAAGAATATTCCAAAGTGTCTTTTTGAAACCCTTGCTTTTCTTAGTATTCTGAAATAAGTTTTGCTTTCTAAGTAACTCTCTTTCCTTGTGTTTGCTTTGTTACTTGAAGCACTCAAACTTCTGCAGAGAAGTATAATACTTAATTATTTTCTAAGTGGGATGTGTAAAACAATCTTTTTGATTGGAAAGTTTAATAATATTAGTGGTAACTATGTTTTTTTCGTAAAACTTTTGATAGTAATACAATTAGAAGTATATTCCCGGAATTTCACTGATGCATTATAAAACAAGAATAGAAATTTTAAAAATAATTTAAATTATTATTTTAAAGAAAATTATAAAAATATGAAAAGGCAAGTTGTATTGCAGCACTCTGATTTGGATCTTATGTAAACCACTTAGATTTTTGGATTCTTGACAGTTTTGAATCCTTGAGTCCTGGAGGATACTGAGGATTGTATCTGGACTGTCACATTTTATTCAAAACATGAATCTGTAGACACATGGTTAAGTTTAACAGAGTGGGAGGGTTATTTCACCTTTTGTATAGGAAAACATGCATTGCAAAGCTAATTGTCATTCTTTGAGTTAACTGATATCTTGTTTGACATTGCTGAAGTTGATAGCAGCTGACTTAGATAAGATATTTCACTGAAGCTTTTACCAAAGGCTCTTTAAGAAAACTAAACAGATTTGGGATAAGAGTCAGGACTTATTTGAGTAGATTATTTGTTAGAAGATAAGAAGCAAAGTGAAGTGTGTGACCAGTTTTCATAGCAGTAAATCACCAGTGGAATTTTGTGAAAAATCTTTGCTGCTGCCTGGGTAGTTCATTTTGTTCATATATAATTTGGAACAGGAAGTGGAGATAACCAGAAAAAAAAAAAACAAAACAGGTAGTAGAGAGGTAAGCTAAGGTTTGAAGAACGATGTTCTGGTAAAATTGATAGGTGAGTGTAGATAAATGTAAAGGACGGCAAAAAGGTTGATCAAAGTTTTGAAGTAGCTTCCACATGACTGAATAGATGTTGATCTCTTTACCTGTGTAAAGACGTGAGAAGAGATGTAGTAGAGCATTTTGAAGGACTGAGAAGGTGGTTTTGCACTCCCTTTTCTGTCAGAACAACAGAACTTGTGATGAAAGGAGTGATGAATCAGATGCTCCCTGATGCAGGTGCTAAAAAACAGACTGCTATTCAAAAAGTGATTGGATGAATTGAGGATTCCCGTGATTCACTGAGGACTGTTGAGGCATTCACTTCTGGTTCATTGTGTCCCTCGGTGACTTCTTAATTTAGAGATGCCTGAAGACAGGATAATAGCTTTATATGAGGCTAAGGCATTATTCTGTGAAAGAAAGAAGATAGGATTGCCATGTTCTTATTTACTTAACTATCCACTGTCAACATCTAGTAGAGACTGGATACTGGTGCTAGCCAGCCTGTAGTCTTATCAAATACATATGTTTTATATGGAAGACCCTATCTTAAATTATCCTTCCTTGTTACGTGTAATTCCTGTTTCTGGATGGATTGGTAATTTAGCAATCTGAAAATATACCAGAACTTTATTCTTTCTTGCTTGCTTATTTATCAGGTCAATTCATCTTGAGGTAGTCCTGTCTGATAAACTTCTACCTAGTTCCCACTTTTGTACCTTGCTATGTTTTGGCTTGAGACATTCGCTACTTACTTGGTTTTCTATTACAAGGATTCTTATAATCACTAGCTATAGGAAGCCAGTCTGCTTGGGAAGGATGTGTTGAGAGAAGAATACCTCTTCTAGGTGACTAACAAGTGGACTAACTCTTTGGGGCTGTAGATTTTTCATTTTTCTTTAATGACATCTGTAAGGCACACAGCAGCATGAAACTGCTATTTGGTGTGCAGATAACTGGAGTCAAAAATACAGAGGGAAATGTGTAAGGAATACAGAGGATCTTAGTTACTGCTCTTTGGAGCTGCAAAAACAAAAACAGACAAGGCATTTCAAGAGTCATGCTTCTACAGTTTATTAACTTGTTCCCATACTGTAGCATTTTGTTACCGGAAGAATGATGATTTCTTTTGGTGAGGCCTCAACTCTGTGAAAGTTTGGTTTTATACATGTAACTTCTCATTGACTTAGTTAACAACATAAAGGTGTACCAAGATACTTGCAGCACCTAATTGAATTTATTTGTGCTTATAAAGTGTTTACTTCTGCAACACTTTGCTGTATAGCTGGAGTTTGGCATAAGCTTCTTAAAAGGGTTTTATTGTGGATCCATCCTGAACCTACCTAATTCAACATGTATTATTCTGGACAGGACTGTTTTAGATGTAAAGTTTAAATAATGAAATGAAATCTGTTTTTGCTTAAAAGTAGGATTTCTTTAAGACTAATTAAGAATGTGTTCTTTTTTAATTACTACAGTGTACAGACTATGATCTGGATTATGGAACTGAATGTTTGCATTTGGCTCTGAAATACTGTAAAACAAATGCCAAGCTTGTCGAAGGAACAGCTGATCTCTGGAAGGTAAAGGCAATAATAACCTCTTTTTCATATATATTTTTAAAATAATAAAGTTTGCATATTACAAAAATCAATTAAAATGTGTTTTCAATTGTAATAACCTTTCTTTTCCAAATTTCAGAGTTGTTTTTTTGATTACTATGAGCTTTTTTTAGAGCTTGTTGATGTATACAGACTTAGGCAGATGTTACTTGACATGATCAATGAAGACAGTATTTATCTGGAAGTAGGAAAACCAACTAGGTACTCGAATAACCTGAGAATCTGTAAATGTATAAATCCATAATCTCTAAAATTAAGAACATTCTTTTATGAGATGAGCTTTCTCCTGCTACTTGTATATCTTTTGTCTATTTTTCTCCACTTTTCCTGTGAAGATAGCACTCTTTCTCTGATGGCAAGTACTTGACTTACAGCATTATGATATGTAGAGCAGTTTATGCCATACAATAACACTGTAATATTTAAGACCTCTTCAAAGAACCTTTTAAAATTTTTTAAACAGCATTCTTTTAGTCTGATAATCCCTAGATTCCTGATGACAAAGTAGGTGTGTATACAGGTGTCAAAGGATACATCCCTGCTTTGTCAAAGTATCCCATTTCATTGTTTTTGATTGTGAGACATTATTCTTTCTTGTAGCTGTTGTCCTGCAATTTTAAAGTGTGGTTTGTTTTTATTTTATTCATTACAACATTGAAGGATCTGGAAGCAGCTCAAATGGCTCCATCTGTCTTTGACAGTAAATTTTCTCCAATGGGATATGATTTCTAATAATATGGCAGTAAATCTTACACAGCAAGGTAATTTCCTGACTCTGCAGTGCAGATTTCCTGTGCAATTTAGCAGAAAAATTTACTCATGTGTTGGTTGCATACAGCAACTTCTTTGAGTATCTTTCTAGGGATATGGTCTTTCTGAAACAGTATATTACCTGTTTTCCTGGTCAGCCTTTTAAGGGACAGATTATGCCGTGCATATTTGCATTACATCACTTTGTGGATATTTTCATTGTTCTCATTGCAAAGCATGGTACTTACATGAAGGGTAACAAAATACATATGTAATGTTAATTTAGTTTTTGATAGTGTTTATTTAATTCTTCCCTGTTTGTAGATACTATTGACGCCCAGCAGATGAAATGTAGTCTTTGACCTAGAATGACAAAATAATTAGGAGTGAGATACCTAGCTATCATCTAATCCAACATCTTGCTGAAAGTGGGGCTGGGTTAGTTAATTAGGCTGTGCAGGACCTTGTCCAACTGAGTTTTCAATATCTCCAAGAATGGATATTTCACAGACTCTCTGGGAAAAACAATCCCAGTGCATATCCGCTTGTATGGAGGAGAATTTTCATAGTATTTGGTCAGCATTTCCCTTGCTGCCTCTTGTGCTAGGAAACGATGAAAAGCCAACAGAAAGGTCTGCAAAAAAAGTCCAGTTTACTCTTCTCTATGGCCATTAACTGACACTTCCCCACCATTCATTTTCTGTTCTTCAGGCTGAACACACCAAGTTCTGTCACACCACCTTAGCAGCCCTCTGCTGGGCTTCCTCCTGTTCCTCTTTGTGTTATATAGTGGAGCCCAAAACTATGGAGAGTACTCTGATGTGTTCTTAAAAGTGCTGAATGCAGGGGAACAAGGCCTGTGTTCAGTGTAATGACGTCTACTTCTGTAGCCATACAGCTTGTTAGGTTGGATTTCTTTTCTGCACTGCTGCACACCACTTACTCATGCTCACCTTCTCCAGAAAGTCCTCTTCTGCAAAGCTCTTTTCTGTATTTTGGCATCAGTATGGACTGCTGCATAGGGTTATTCCATCCCAGATGCAGGATTGTCTATTTCTGTTATCTTTTACAAGGTTTCTGTCAGTCCCTTTTCTCCAGCCTTTCAGGATGCCTCTAAATGAGTGTTGTATCCTTAACAAATGGGGAAGTATCCAATATGCTGGTCATCTAGGAGTTTGCTAAGGGTATTTTTCCCTTTCCCAGCTTATTAATAAGATATTAGAAAATACTGTCTCCAGTATCAGTCCCTGGGGAGCATCACTAGTAACCAGACCCTGGTTACACTTCAGATTTGTGCTTGTGCACATCTTTGTTTTAAAAGAGAATTCTCAAGGTGTTAGTGCCACTCCAGTTAGTGAAAGCTGTTAGTGCCATTCCAAGGTGTAAGTGCCACTTCATCGTTTTTGTTGATGAAACAAAATCCTGATACTGTTAATTTTCTAGCATGTGGGAACCATTGCAGTAGCACTGAACTTTAAAGAGCCTGTAAACACATGGAAAATGATAACATGTGAAGGGGAAATTCCTTGTAGGTGTGAAGATACTGGACAGAGAACTTTTTAGCTGGTGGCAAACTGGAGAATATCATGGGGAAGGAGATTCAGGTAGAAAAGCTGAAAATACTGTGGGCCAGGTGAAAAGGTCTGTATTGGTTTTGCATGGCAAAGTTTTGGTATCCACGTGCACACAGGATCATTAAACATGTGTTTACAGGCTCTTTAAAGTTCAGTGCTAC
>JANVCC010000048.1:20162681-20435541 GCA_025345505.1 Todiramphus chloris collaris | reverse complement strand
TCTCATTACTTTACTCTAATTTTGATTGGCACAAAATTAAATTAATTTCCCTGAGCTGAGTCTGCTTTTCCTGTGATAGTAATTGGTGAATGATCTCTCCCTGCCCTTACCTTGATCTGAGCCTTTCATTTGATTTTCTCTTCCCTGTCCAGTTGAGGATGGGGGGGTAATAGAGTGGCTTAGCCAAGGTAAACCCACCACAGAGTCAGTGGTGACAGCATTGTGCAGAGTGTCACAGTAGCAACAGCTCCCATTTATGTGTAGATACTGTGCTGCAGGCAGTGCAGAGCAGTGAATATGCTATATATGGTATACACAAAAATGCTGGTGACACGTTATTAACGTACCTATACCTTCTCGGTGCTAGGACCGGTTCTGTTTAACCTGTTCATCAGTGACCTGGATGAGGGCACAGAGAGCACTGTCAGCAAGTTTGCTGATGATACCAAGCTGGGTGGAGTGTCCGACACCCCAGCAGGCTGTGCTGCCATTCAGCGAGACCTGGACAGGCTGGAGGGTTGGGCAGGGAGAAATTGGATGAAATTCAATAAGGGCAAGTGCAGAATCCTGCACCTGGGAAAGAACAACCCCAGGTATCAGTATAGGCTGGGGACTGAGCTGTTGGAAGTCAGTGAAGGGGAAAAGGACCTGGGTGTCCTGGTTGATGGGAGGCTGACCATGAGCCAGCAGTGTGCTCTTGTGGCCAAGAGGGCCAATGCCATCCTGGGGTGTATTAGAAGGGGTGTAGCTAGTAGGTTGAGAGAGGTTCTCCTGCCCCTCTACTCTGCCCTAGTGAGGCCACATCTGGAATACTGTGTCCAGTTCTGGGCCCCCCAGTTTAAGAAGGACATGGAACTGCTGGAGAGGGTCCAGCGCAGGGCTACAAAGATGATTGAGGGAGTGGAACATCTCTCTTATGAAGATAGACTGAGGGAGCTGGGGCTTTTTAGCTTAGAGAAAAGAAGACTAAGGGGTGATTTAATCAATGTTTATAAATATATGAAGGGTGAGTTCTGGGAAGATGGAGCCAGGCTCTTCTTGCTGATGCCCAATGATAGGACAAGGGGTAATGGGTTAATGGGTTGAAGCTGAGGCACAGGAAGTTTCATGTAAACATAAGGAAAAATGTTTTCACAGTGAGGGTGACGGAACACTGGAACAGGCTGCCCAGGGGGGTTGTGGAGTCTCCCTCTCTGGAGATATTCAAGACCCGCCTGGACGCATTCCTGTGTGACCTGGTCTAGGTGGTCCTGCTCTAGCAGGGGGGTTGGACTAGATGATCTTTCAAGGTCCCTTCCAGCCCTTGACATTCTATGATTCTCACATCCTATTCCCTGTCTTATTTTGTAGCTACAAGTCATTGTTGTCTTCTGTTGCTTCTGAAGACGTTCAAAGTCAGAAGAATAATAAGGATGAGGTCTGTGAAATAGTAAATTGTTTCTGCATCAGATTTTTAGATTAGAGGCTGCAGAGGAATATGGCTTCTTATGGCTTGAGCAGCACCCTGGTACTGGTGGCTCTGTACTGGGGTGTTTAGAAGTGGTACCATTAAAGTGGAGAACTGTGCTTGGTCTGTACAGTTTGATAAAGTGCAGAAGACTGCCAGTTTTTTCAAGTGATAGTTGCCTACAAAATGGTTAGGAGCTGTTGCTGTTTGTTACTAATCACCTTTCAGAAGAAGAATTGTCTGTTCCTGGCTGTCCTAATAACATAATTCATTGTTCTTTTCTGTAAGGCAGTTCAATGCTGAGATAAATTGTCTTTCATATGCCAAGGACTGATGTGCTCCTGCTGTCCCCAGTCATTTTTTTCAACAGGAGACAAAGAAATACTCCATCCAGATAAGTGAGAACTAAAATAATCATTGTTCAGTTGAGGTGTCAGAGGATGTGTGAAAGAAACTGCAGTCAATTAACAGGTAGAGAACAGTTTTTGAAGTCCAAATATTACAAACCAGTTTCATCCTATGTCAAACTTGAAACTTTAAAAAACAGATCTGGTATTTGTAAGAATTCAGTTTATTTATTAGGTGCACTGCCAACACAATAGTAAATGACTCAGAACTGTGAGGAAAAGTTGCTTATGTGTCCATATATTTTGTTTTCTTGAATTAGCTCTTATTATTCTACCTGAGCACTGTCTGCTTACAGTGCATTAGCCACAGTAATATTTCAAAGTCACTGTTGGCGATAAAGCAAGAGATCATTTGTTTACTTACTGGTAACAAGTTAATCATTCTTTGTAGCGACAACAACCAGGCAGGAATGTTCAAATTACTTCAGTGTTATAAATATTTAGAAGCTATATTATAAATGTAGTTATTACTCAAGTATTTATAAGATACTTAATATCAGGAAGACACCATCAGCATCACAATTTCAGCTTCTCTGTGATTGACACCTTTGAAACAAAAAGACCTTAAATACTCCGGTGCGGTATCCTCTGAAATAAAGTACAAAATCACATAACGAAATTTAATTGTTGAAGTCTTGTGTGTGTGTGTGTATAATGCAGATGAAAAATTCTTTGTAAGAATACTTTTAAAAGATTGGTATGTATTTAAAAACTTAGTGCTGATAGTGCAAAAAAATCCTCAATATTTCTAAAAACAGAATATCTTCTAATCCTATGAAAATATCCCATATGAAGGAGATTTTTGTGATGCCTTAGTATAACAGAGGGAAATACTTCATTAAACTACATGCAGTGCATTTTTTGTATGTCTGATCAGAACTTTATTGTATTTGGTAAAGAGTTGTTTTGCTTTTAATGTGTAATTTTGTAAATTTGAAATGTTCAACCAGCTAAATCAGTTTGAAGAAGACTTCTGAACATTAAATCAGAATGACTTTGGAGAGCTTTTAAAAGAGCAGCTTCGTAGGTAGTGAAAAGTTCCAGTCTGACAATTGAGAGAGAAGAGCATGCAGGAAAACAAACAAACCCTCGTCTGATGATTTCTGAGGCTTTACTAAATATAGTAGCTTATTTATTATACAGGAAAGTAGAGAAATGTTAAGACTTTTCTGCCTTTGACAAATAAGCAGATGATGGTTTCATAATCTGTGATACTGAGGTTTAGTGAGGATAGTATTGAGTTTTAGTATGCGGCCTAGGGATATTCTGGGTTGCAGCAATAATGTTCAGAAAGTCTTGGAACACTAGATGTGCAAGAGGTCAAAATTAATATTGTCACATGAAGAGAGAAAATCTGAGTAATTAGAAGCCTGTGAGTTTGATACTGGTCAACAAAACAAGACCGCACTACTGCAAGCAGAACTTGATTTGCAGAGTTAAGGGACTAATGTAATTAATGTTAACCAACATGGAATGTACTTGTTTGGTGAAATTGGCTTCCGGCCTTTTTTACAAGGTTACAGTCTTGGCTGAGAAAAGATGCTAGTGTTGATAAAATATATATGGTCGGCAGAAGTTTGACTTGTTACTACGTGGCATCTCAATTAAATAGGATGACTGTAATTGTACTAGTCCTCATTAAATACATTAAAAATGTGATAACATATTTCAGAAGTTAACTGTTATTCTTTCTAAGGTATTTAACATTTGGGCTGCAGACAACACAAAGATTTAAGGATTTCTAAATAAAAATATAGTTGATCAAAAGTAACCTCTTGATAAGGATTGCGTGGCAAACAATTTTAAACAAAAGGTACGCTTTGCATTGCAGCCAAATAGAAAGAAGTGTTTTTTCAGCCAAAATAGCATAGGTCACATTTAGAGAATTGACTTTAAAAGTGGCATTGGAATCACAGAGCATAGCAAGTTTTTCCCTGTGGGCAAAATACCACGTGTCAGCCATGGGTATAGAAACAAGAATACAAAATTAGGAAAGAGATGTTCTAGTGTTACAAGTGCATATGGAATAAATACCATGGTTGAATCTGGACTCAAGCTCTGTGCAACTGTTGATAAATAGTGGAGTTTTAGAGAAAAGCATGAAAAAGAAGATTAAATGGTAATTTGATAAATCCATAGAGCTTTAACTTGGTTATGTGATATAAATAAAAACCCAGGAGTGGATGCAGTAGAAGATCTCGTGCAAACTGAGAGAAGACTCCTGTGTGTCATTTCCTTGCCTACCTTTTTTTCCACTGTCAATTTTACACCTCATCTGGGCTGAAAGAGTGGAGACTGCTATCTTATTTTCTGGTATAGAGTGAAAGGTGAAGTGTTGAAGGTTTATTTGGCTAGATCTGAATTGCTTCTGTCTGTGATGAACCCAGAATGCAAATCCACTCTTAGTGAAACTAGATATAAAGCCGTATAGCTGCTCAGAATAGTAAATTGTGTTGACTAGCCCTAAAAGTTGTTTAAAACAAATTAATGCTAAAACAATCAACGTTTAGAATTAAACCAGAGGGTGTCTCTGTCATGGTTGCCTGCCTTTAGAATAAGTCTCAACTAAATTGCAAGAACACCTCTTAATGCAGGAAAATCCAGAGACATTATGAATATCCGTAGCTTAAGGAAAATTTGGTTGAATTTAGCATGTTATTCAGTATTGAGAGAGGTGTAGGTAATCCCTTTCTTCCTGGTAAGTGGTTACACCTGTAGTAGCTGGCAGCATTTTTCTTTCTGTCAGCTTGACTATTTTCATAAAGTTATAGGAGCTTGGAGCTGAAATCAGCTTATAGGATCAAAGATTGTGGAAGAAATATATATGAGTAGTGTGATATAGTCTCAGATAATTTATTTCTCTAGGAAACCACCCAAAAAAGTTTTTGCTGGTATCTGTCTCAGAATTTCAGAGGTGATTTTAAAGGTTAATTCCTATTTTTTTTTTAGTCTTCTGTGTTTTGTTGTTGTTTAGTTTTTTGTTTGTTTATTTTTTGAAGACTGGGCCTACTTTATGAAGTAACTTCTTTTTAAATTCAGACTGTTTAAAAGTACTTCTGCATCTCAAAGAGACTGTGAACCTTAGAGCATGAGAGACCACTTTTGGCAGAGGTTAGAATAGTCTTGTTTCTTGAAAGGTTTTTAGATGGTAATCTGTTACAGGTTTACTGAAAGTTCATTATAAAAGCCCTCTAGAAGCAGATAGTTAAAAGCAAACCTTGCAACAAAACTGGTCACTCAATCATTCTTTAGCCTTAAATTTAATTTCAAGGCATTGATTCGACCCATTAGTATTTAAACTCAGACACGCAACTAAGATTTCTCAGGCTAAAATCATTCTCTGGCTGCATCGCCTTCAGGGCAAGCTGTAGGGAAGTAAGTTAACTTAATTTTAAGAGTATAATTCCTTGTAGAAATGATAAGTAATGAGAAATGTAATATTATTAATCTGTTTCTGAGTACAATACACAGCTTAATTTATGAGATGAAAAGTGATTAGAAGAATTCTTATGTTAAAATCAAATAACCTTTTTCCTGGAGACTAAAATGCTGATACCTCCAATGGTATGTTTCTGCTGTAAGATTTACTTTGCAGCACTACAGCTTTTAGAATCCTATTCAGTCCACTTCAAAAAAGAACAACAGCATTATTCAGGCTCAAGAGAAAGAAATGCAGAAAATCCAGTAATATTTTTATTTAAAATAAAAGGAATTTACAGTAAGAACTAAGAAATATTTAGGAGTTATGCATGTCAATGTGAAGACATTGCTAGCAGAGGTTGTTAATGTCTCGGGTAGATGCTGTCTTTAGTTTTCTGTTAATTTATTTGCAAAGGCTAATACCAGAACTGTCAACCACCATGAGGGTACAAAGGCAGATATGAAATGGTTTATTTTTGTTGCTTTTTTTTTTTTTGCAAGGACCAAGTAAACATTGAGCATCTTATTGTCCATCTGATTTGATTTGCTTAATGTCTTAAAGAAAATCTTGATGGCTTTCAATTTTCCAAAAGCTCACACAAAGCCTGCTATAGTCTCACTGACTCCCACCAATTAACTGGACTCTTATTAACAGTACTAGCCTTGCACTACTGAAAAAGTACATCTGTATTAGTGAAAGAAGTGATGGGGCTTCTCTCTGACTGTCATTTTTATGATCAAGTCCTATAAAAAAACCAGAATCAATTTCACAGTAAAGTAGAATGGATGTGTGAAAACATATGCAATATTATGGGTTTATGATTCAAAGGGTTAAACATAACTTAGGTTTCAAATGAGTTCTGAGCAGATCTAAGTATTTAAAAAAAGGTTTCTCTCAGTCTCTGGTAATTTCTGCAACTTCTGTTCTTGTGACTTGACAGTGATATTTTACCGGAACTAAGGAATTGACAATATCATTTGTTTATGGTATTTCAAATGTAAAGAATTGCCTTCAGGGCCTTGTTTTATTGATTTTACATTCCTTCCTGCTGTGTTAAATCTAATGAGGCTTGTCTGTCCTTTAGGTGACCTACAGGCGGGATCTGTATGCAGCTGAATCGATTATTAAGGGTATGTGTTCATCCTTATGGCTGCCAGTTTGCATATTCCTGAGTCTAAGATTCTTGTGCACTGCGGTTTTAAATGTCTTTAAGAAAAGTTCTACAATGAATAAATGTGCTTAGGCAAGTTGTTTTAGCTTGTTCAGTGGAATACTTGTATTATACTTCATTTACCTTTATTTACTTGTCTTCAAATAGGCAGTCTCCTAAAAAAGCTGTATATATTGGAGTCAAACAGATTAATTTTGAATGGCTTTATAAGGAATAAACATTTTTTCATTTGCATTTCAATTCTGAATGTATTCCATCTTTTTAATCTAAGTAGTAGTCTGAAAATGAATATTAACTCTTGAGAGCTCTTCACTCTTTTACACAGAGCAACTTCTGACCTAAACTGATATAGCAATTATATGATATTAAGGTATTGCAGTAATTTATAAATACTTCATTAAACTGTATTTTAACCCCTTCCTGTAGTGGGGATTTTATAGCAGTTTAACATAAAGACTAGATTTAATCTTTATCTAGATCGACTTAATCTAAAAAACAATGTAGAAAGAATGAACTCTGAAGTACTGTATAATGAGCACACTCATGGTTATTGTTGAGAACTGAGGGATAAAAGCCCAGAAACTGATGAAGAGAAAGGAACTTCCCTTTGGCTTAAAAATGTCTTTTCAGAGAAAAGAGTATGGTACCTGCTTAGGAAAAACAGAGCAAGCCCCATGTCCTGTTTTAGGGCTTGGTGAGTGACTAGATAGGTGCTCACTTTGGTGGCTCATGTGTTGTTACAAGATCCGGTATTAAATTTTGGTTTGTTATACCATGCTAAGATCAGCTCTGTCACTGCAGGGAAGCTAGAAAGCTTAAACAGAGCTCAGGCATCACTGTGGTATTCTGCATGCTGCTTCTCTAGGCCTCCAGGAATGCAACAAGTTTGAAGTTTTTGGTATGACAGTGGGCAAACATGGTATCTTACGTGCATTGCTAAAACTACCTGAATGCATTTTTCAGGCACGTATCAAGGAGCTAGGCTCGGAAACCTTGGAATTTCTGGGTTTGACAGGGAATAGGCTCTCATCTCTATAGCTCGAGGCCTGGAATTTTTGAAAATCCTGTTTTGAATAGGGTTCTCGGAGGTTCTGCACTCTTAACTTTCAAGCTTAGGATTTCCGAGCATATTGAAAACAAGAGATCTCTGGGAGTAGTTTGCATGAATTTACAGAGGGAAAATTATGCCTGACGAACTTGATAGCCTTTTACAATGAAATGACTAGCTTGGTGGGTGAGAGGTGAGCTGTGGATATTGTTTGTCTTGATTGCAGCTTTTGACACTACATCCCATGACGTTCTCATTGACAACCTGATAAAGTACAGACTAGAAAAGCAGACAGTGAGGTAGATGAAAAACTGGCTCAACTGCCAGGCTCAAAAAGTAAAGTCCAGCTGGAACACAGTCACTAGCGGTCCACTGTAGGAGTCAGTGATGGTTAAAATCTTCACTAATGATCTGAATGATAAGGTAGAGCACACCCTCAGCAAGTCTGCAAATGATGTAAAATTGAGAGGAGTAGTTGATAGATCTGTGGTTGTGCTGCCATTCAGAAGGACCTTGACACACTGGAGAAATGGGTGAGCAGCAGTCTCATGAAATTCAGCAAGGGGAAGTATGAACTCCTGCACGTGAGAAGCACCATTACAAGCTGGGGGCTGACCAGCTAGAAAACAGCTCTGTAGAGAAGGCCCTTGGGGACAACAAATTGAACATGAGCTGGCCTTTTGGCAAAGGAGGCCAACAAACCCCTGGGCTATGGTTGGCAGAGAATTGCCAGAAGGTCAAGAGAGGTAATTCTTCCCTTCTGCTCAGCACTGGCGAGGTCATATCTGGAGTGTGGTATCCAGGGCAGGAGAGACATGTCATACTGCAGAGAGTTGAGAAAAAGGCCAGGAGAAGAGGAAACTCAAGGCCATCTTAGCAATGCATCGAAGTGCCAGATGTTGCAGAGTGAAGATGATGGAGCCATACTCTTTCTCAGTGATATTCCGCAAAAGGAGAACTGGCAATGGAGATGAACTGAAATACAGAAAGTTCCATTTATACATCTGGAAAGCCCAGAAATTCTTAGAATTTTTTATTACAAAGCTGGGAGGATGGAAGGGAGACTGTCTATCCTTGATTTCCTAGCAATTGTTACTTCATCTGAGATTGCCAATGAGCATCTCTTGGCCTATAAATGCCATTTTTCATCAGCTTTTATTAAGTTACTGAAAGTAATATTTTCAGAAAATGATTTTTAACTTATTCAAGCTTATATGAAGCTTTGCAAATGGGGGTTCTGGAGAACAAATAGATGTGGAGCTTGAGGATATGGTGTAGTGGTTAGAGAAATGCTAGGACAAAGGTTGGACTTGATGACCCTGGAGGTCCTTTCCAACCATTAGGATTCTATAGGGTTCTATGTTTATGTAACTTAAAAATGAAGACCTTTGTGATGGTAAATCGGGCTAATCCCTTACTTCATCGTTACTTACCTAATGTTCTGTTACTGTGTTGGAATGCAGTATACCTGCTTTAGGAATTACAGGAGTCTTTATTATGCCTGGTCTGTATGTAAAAACTGGTCTTGAAGTTTGCTGAAGTTTAATTTGCTTTTTGCTGCATTTCCTGGTGCAGGAAGGGGAAGCCATACGTGTTCTTTACTCCTTATGCAAGCAGTATAATGAGTCCTCCATACCTCATTAGGACACCCCATAACAGATTTATCTTGCAAAATTGATGATCTTTAATGGAGTTTTGAATAGACACTGTTAGTATTCCAAGTCTGCAGTTTGAGAGTTGTGCTTACCTATTCTGCACCCTTCAAAAGGCTTTAAATACTGTATCTTCAGATGGATAAAACATGACATTTTTGTAGTCACACGTAGATCTGTAGTCATGCTTTTTTCTAGTCATGTAACTTTGGACAGTTGAACCATGTAAATTATTATTAGGCAAGCATTTTAGTCTTAAGTTCATGCCACGCTTAAAGGAAAGTATATTTAAGTGGAGAATACATTTTTGTCCCATTGTGCATCATCGTGTTGTACTCCCATGTTGCGTCGTTCAATCTTACAGCTGTGAGTTTTACAGAAAGGTTTAAGAGCTATGTTCTGCTGTGCCTATGAAAAAACCTTCAAGGATAGGCCATCTTCCATTCTACCAATCAAGGCATGCTCATTTAGGCCTTTCTTGCTAGCTAGCTGAATAATGGACTGTGTCACAGTCTACTTTTCTCAAGAGTTCAGAATCCATTATGTGATGCTATATGAAGTACTTCTACTCGTCATTACCCTTTTGTGCTTTCTCCCAGAACTTAGATAGCTGTTTGTGAGCTTCTGTGTTATGGACCTACAGGTGTTACGGAAGGTGTCATGGAGACTGACAACTACTGCAAGAAAGTGGCATGCAGTGGTTCTGATGGTTTCAGTAGCAGTCTCTTGAGAAAGGAAGGATTTTCTGCTGTTTCTGATTGGTTTAGAGATACAAACACTAGGCTAGGAGAAGTCCCCAGTGTACTAATGTGCTATTCATGGCTCACATGAGACTCACATGGTTGTGGATTTTCAGATACTTAAAGGTATCTTCAGGGACCTGTTTTCTGTATATCTACCTCCTCTTTTTCCTTTCCTTCCCTTTTCCTTCATTGTGATGAAAATGAGGTGCCAGGAACTCCAGAAAGGCATATTTATGGCAGAAATACCTGTCTGCCCATGTGGAATTTGCTGTCGTCTGCCTTGTTAAAACCCTTTTATTTTTGCTTGTCACTGGTTGCTAGTCTGTCAGTAACCTTGCTGAGCATAACTAACAGCAATCTTTCTTACCTATAAGGAGAAGAGGGTGCCTCTTCCTGACAACTGTATATCACTGTGGGCATAAATGGTGTTGCCCATAGGATGGTGGTCTACATGATGGATCTTCTTTGTGTCGAGTTGTTGAAGACGACACAGGACTGAAATGCAGCTTGTGTGCTGGTTAGTACAGGCCTGGATCGTATACTTGGGTGAATTCAGACTTAAGGTTCGGGCCATGAGAGTACCTGAAGGGAAAGTCCTGCGTGACACTGTAAGGCTGGGTTGCAATGTACCAGCCTTTGGCATGCCACCTGGCATGGTGTTAACAGTCCTCTGGAGGTGTCCCAGAAGCTAACAGGGAGGCTGGGAGGCTGGAGGGTACTAAGGGCACTGGCCTCATGCTGGCTGCCCACTGTTGTTCTAGTCATCACAACTGTTTTCTTTATTATTAAGTGATTCAATTTACTTTGCTGGATGCACATCTTTATCATTGGATAAATTCAGCAGTGATTATGAACTTTTGAGTGTACATATTTAATTTTTTGAAACTGGTTCAAAACTTGATGTCATTTGTAGTTATATTTATTAGTGACTGAAACTTGGTTTCCTTCAGCTTTGGAGAATGCCAGTTATCTTTTCTATTAACCTGTTGTTTCTTTAGAATATCTATTTAAGCTCTATTAAAAATGTGTGGTTTTATGAGAATTACAACTATTCCCTTTCTGGTTTCAAATAATAATTTACTTGCTTTGAATTAGCTTCAACAGATTTTTAAATACTTATGCTAGAATATTAAGGTTACACTTGTTCTGCTGGACAGTTTTGCTAAGAAACAGGTTCCTTGTGTTTCATTTTGATGTGTTATCCTCATTTGGCCTGGAATAGAGTGAATGTTCTTCCTAGTACCCAGTACAGTGCTGTGTTTTGGATTTAGTGTGAGTATAATGTTGGTAACACACTGATGTTTTAGTTGTTGCTCAGTAGCACTTATCCTAAGTTAAGGATTTTTCAGTTTCCCGTGCTCTGCCAGCGGGTAGGTGCACAAGAAGCTGGGAAGGAGCACAGCCAGAACAGTTGTACCGAACTAGCCGTAGGGATGTTCCATACCATAGGACATCATGCTGAGTGTGTAAACGGGGGGGTTTGCCAGGAGGGGCAGATCACTCCTCAGGCATCAGTCAGCAGGTGCTAAGCTATTGCACAGTGCATCACTTGGCTTTTCTTGGATTTTATTTCTCCTTTTCATTACAATTATTGTTGTTGTTGTTTTAGTTATTAAACTGTTCTTTTCTCAACTGATGAGTTTTACTACTTTGGTGATTTTCACCTCCATCCCACTGGGAGCAGGGAGGAGTGAGCGAGCAGCTGTGTGCTGCTTAGTTGCTGTCTGAAGTTAAAACATAACATGTTTTTTTGCTATGATGTTTATTTTTGAGGTATTCTTGCACTTCTGTTTATCGTCTGTTTATTAAATTATAATTCTGTAATCAATCAATTTAAATACAAGAGAAATTATTATGGTAATATATGGTTTTGGCAATTAAATGATGTCTGAAAAAAATACAATTAATCATGTGATTCTAAGGCTGTTTCTTTAGGCAGCTATAATATAAAGATAATTCTACCTAAGTAACAAATCTCAAATATAGAATCACAGATTTTTAACTGCTGGCCTAATGAGACATAATAACTGTCAAATTTCAGCTTGCCAAACTTCACTCAGATGGAAGTAAGAAAAACATACAGGCAAAGGTACATTTTTATACTTCAGATATTTATATGTATATATATCATTCATAGTCAAGGCAATATAAAGAAACACTTCACTAATGGAAGTAGACCATCTTTTATTTATTTATCTTTTGAGACTGTTTTCTTAAAACATGTCAGTATTACTAAGTTCCTTACTTCCTCAAGTCTCTTTTACAGCTTTATTGTGGAAGTCTGAGTTGGAACACATTTGTTTTATAAACAGTAAATTTAGTGCTTTTCTATAGTTAAGCAGGTATGAACTTGTAGAATATGCAGACAAGGTGGCACACGCCTATTTTTAATAGTCTTGAAGTAAGAAAACATTGTCTTACAATAAGGGTGACTCATCTAGAAATGCAGTTCAGATCACACTAATACAAAACATCCTAAAAAAATTCCATTAAGACTCCTGCCCTGAGGCTGGGTATCTTTGAACTCTAGTTCCAACCTGTAAACTTTAAATGGTGCTTCTCAGTAGAAGCTTGTAACTTAGTTTGACTCTCTCGCCTCCTACTTTTTCTATGTTTAAGGGCCCTCCTGCAATGACTTTTACCCAGGAGTATGCATTTGAAGATTGGGTATTTTGCCCTTGCATTTGGCTACATAAGTATCTGCTGACATAGATAAAATTACGTTTTGCAGGTGCCAAGAACAATATCATAGTACCTTCAAACTATTTATGATTGAGAGCTACATACTATGTTTTGTGTCATATGAAGAACCCTGGTGACTTTTTATAAAAATAAATAAATAAAAGAAGTTGACATTAGCCTTGTTTATCAAAGGACAGATACCTTACTCGATGTAGGCTGCATTTTCGTGGGCATGCTCGTTAACCAGGGACTGTTCTCTGCTGTGAGGCAAAGAAATAGACTGGCAGGTGAGGAGGTATTCCTTGGAATATTGTCAGGTGAAAACATCCCTCTTCCTTGTCTTCTACCAAAAAATCTTCCTCTGTCTCTTGTATACTAATACTGGTAGGGGCAGTGTCAAGTTAGGCTTTTGGGTTTTTGGCTACAGAGAAATGTGGAATGAGTAAACAACAAATTGGTAGATATTTTTAGTTACCTGTGTTACACAAATAACTTCAACTCATTCTTTTGAACGTGAATGAATTAAATGCTTGGCAGTACTTATTTAGTTTTTCTTGTGTTTACAATAGTAGAAATATCTTTTATGAGATACTAAAAATGCCGGGGAGACATATACTGAATTTTCAGACCAATCAAGCCATTGCTGTGTAGAAAGTGAAAATGAAATTCTAGTAAATTAATTTACTATTTTGAGTTTACTGCAGAAATCAAAAGTCTTTTGATAAATAGGATGTGCTTCCAAAATAGTCGGAATTGTAGTGATAGACCAAGAATAGCATGACATGAACATACATTTACAAAAACAAGTGTATGTATGCATATATATGTGCAATTAAGAGAAAAAAATAGTATGTCTGTAGGCAAACACCTATTTGCTATTCAGATGCATTTTTGTTCTTATGGCATTAATTCCCTAGGGTATGATATTTATGTTCTTTATAGCAACAAAATATTATTTTAATTGCTTTTTGTTTATGGCATGCTTTTCAGGGTAAACTTAAGTCATTCATTAGAGTACACTTAATACATTTTCTAACTAAGGCGGTTCTGGAAACATGCACCCATTTTAATTTCTGATTTTGGGTGAGATCCCAGGATAAAGTCTATAACAGGTGTTACTGAATACTAATGTTATCTAAAGCTTTCAGGATATCAAAGAAGGGCACAGAAAAATTTAAAAATAAGTTTTATGCTGGAGAGAGAAGGAGGTTTAATGGGACAAATTCTGAAATTCTGTTTCAAATTTATTTTTAATGAAGACAATTTCTGATAGAGAACTTTAATGTTTAACTTAATGGTATTTGGTGTAAAGTTTTAACTATTTCTAATTTTATGCAAGAAATATGCCCCGAGTGGATGTTAAATGTAATGCATTATGGAGATGGTTATTCCATAATCATCAGGTACAGCTGGAAAGAACCGAAGAGTAAATGGGAGATGTGTGTTGAGAAGAAGAGTTTTCCAGAGGAATAAGAATTAAATAGAAGACTGTGAAGCTAAAGCAAGAGAGAAATTTAGGTAATGTAACAGTGAGAGAAAACCAAACAAAACAGTTTGGGCAGGTGAAAAGGAAAGTATGGTATGAAAGTAGGGAAGAAATTAGAACAGTGGTGCACAAAGGTGGTAGTGGAGGGAGAAAGTGGGAGAACAATAGGTTAATGGGCAAAAACTGAACTAAGAGTAGTTCCAACTCATTAAAGGAAAAACTCTTTCACTATGAGGACAATCAAGCAGTGAACAGGTTGCCTGGGGAGGTTGTGCAGTCTCCGTCCTCAAAGGTTTTCAAGTGTCAGTGGTGTAAGGGGCTAAGCAACCAGGCCTGACCTCATGGATGATCCTACATTGAGCAGAAGTTTGGACTAGAGACTAAGGTCCCTTGCAACCTTAATTATCCAAAATGTTGTTATCAGAGTCTAAAAATTCTTTGTGACATGGACACGATGTGGCTTTCCAAAATGACTGTTCTGTTCACCCAAAAAGACTTCTGAAAACCAGGAATGAAATGCTGCATGAGTTCAGCCTTACTGGCAGTCAGCAGGACTTGTGACATCTGTGGAGTTAGGAGCCAGTGCTCCAGCTACACTCACTGGGTTAAGTGTGATTATGCTGAGTGACAGAGAGCTCCATCAGCTTACCAAAGGTGGGACACTGGCAGTCTCAGGGAGGAAGGCTGAGTGCAGCCTTCCTTCTCACAATACAGCAAAGGTGCAGTCCGCCTAAATTAACATACAGATCTTTTGAGCCACTTGAAACAGTTGAGATTTAAGTGGAAATTGAGTTTTAAACTTTAATTAGAACAAAACAGTTGCTTTGCTATGATGATTTCATTGACAATCATTTCCCAAACTTTGTTTAATTATTTTTCTTCATCATTTAAAAGCATGCAGCATCTTTTCAATATGTTTATCATTACTTTAATTTTTTCATAATTTATTAATAGACTTTCCCCTTAACTACTACATTTCTTCACATTTAAAATACATTTTTCGCACTTCATTCCATTTTTCTTTTTATTAAGCTCAACCTGTAAATTGTAGTAATTTTTTTTTGTATTCATCTCTCTTTTATTTACATTACAGGAAGTTAGAGGCTTAAGGGGGATAGTGAGAGGAGTGAGATGAACTTTTCATGGATGCAGTCTTTGAGCAGCCTCTTGTGTGGCTACTTTTGACACTTGCTGTTGATAACTGACTTATTAAAAAGAACTGTCTGAGTGTAAGTTATGGTGCCTTTTTGAACTCTACAGTCTACTTCCACATGTGGATTTTTGTAATAGCTCCAATCTGACCTTCGTCATTAAATTGAGAAGTCCAATGGAATCTGAGTTCTTGAAATCTCATATGCCCATCTGGTTTACTATGCACATCTATGTTGTATCTGCAGTATATCTGCATTCCGTGTACAGTACTAAACTCAAGTGGCTCTTGCTCTGATTTCAATCTACCCACCAGTTTCTTTCTGCTGATAAGAAATTAATTCAATAAGGTTTCCTACTGACTCATTTTTTTAAAAAACTGTAAAGTTATTCTGTATTAAGTAGGAGCCAACTTTGCATGTTCAGTTTTGTTGGTTTTTTTCCCTAATGAATCTATGGGAAGATAATTTCTGCCACAATTGTGGTATCCTGTGATTTCCAGTCCTGTGAGAACTGGCCATGCATTCTTTTAATTCCCACTTTCATCTGGTTGTGATGGTTTCTAAGCAGATGTTCATTGTTCTCTCTCTTTCTTCTCCCCTCCCCATTCTTGCTAACAATACAAAGCTAGTTGCTACCACTAGTTTTGTTGTCATGTTATAAATATTGGGCATAATAACTGCCCATGATTCATGAAATCATTGCATTTAGCTTTTGGAGTCCTCAGTGGTGAATTTACTTCTGCTCACAAAAAAATGTGACTTTCCAATAATTAATTCTGCATAAGGTTTAAAATTAAGATTCAGGTCTATATATCTATTTTTATAAAGAGGTCTTTGAGTTTGTAATAGAAAGTGAGACTTTACTCAAGTAATACATCTCGCTGAACTTACTGTGTGGTATGTAATCATAAAAACCAAATGACTTCCCACATGCAACAAATATGTATCTTTATATTCAGACTTGTTTGAAGAGCAATTAGGCCAAATTTTTATAATTTCTTTTATGTATTTCACTACTAATTTATTTTGTGGTTGTGTTCGGTATATTTCTGTCCCTGAAGATTAACTGAAATCTGTTTTAAACATAATTAGATTTTACATTTATGAAATTTCCAGCTGCTTATGGATGGAGTGGCTACACTAAAGACATTGGAAATCTTACATTTTGATCTCCATATTAATTCAGCATCTAAAGAATACAATTCTGAATTAGAAGTGAGAGTTCCAGAGTTGAATTATTTTGACTTGTGTGCTTAAAATAAGGAAAATGCAGAATCTTGAAAGTATAGTCAGTAACAAGAGAAAATACTAATTTTCTGAAATATTTGCTTTATGGAGCATATCAGGGAACAACTTGAAACGGTTGTTCTTGGTATCAACAAAATATTATATTCTTCTCCCTTACTAGTAAAAAAAGATCTAGAACTTTCCCATGCCAAGATTTTTGATGTTGAGCTGAACAGTTATACCTGCTGTCTCCCTGAACATTCTTTCAGTACTTTGTTTGTTTTGTCTGTTAGGTAGTATATATTGTTGGGAAGAGGATTTATGCTATCTCCTCTATTTTATTATTTTTTTCTTTTTGCAACATCAGTGCACTTAGTGATCTATTCAAGTGTTAAGTCACGAAATTTTCAAAAAGTTATGATCTTGATTGTCATCTGGTGTCAGTGATGTGGACCTGAACAAATACCTTTTCATAGAAGTTCCTTATTTACACGTCCTTTGGGAACAGGCCTTATGTGACGTTTTCATGTTTCACAAAATCATATAAATTACAATATGACTTTTATATTGAAATCTATGCTATATAAATTATGTAGCTATATTAACTGTGATAATATTTTTCAAGGTTAGATTAACCATGAAATAAGTCATCTTGAAACTAAATTTACAGCTGTTGAAAAGGTTCTGTCAAAAGACACCAGTACATGGATTGAAGGTAATGTGTAGCAGATTAGTAATTTTGATTTATCTTTCCATGAAATACTAAGGTGTTTTTTTTCTTGATCACAGACAGCCTATCACAACAAGTTTGTGTTATTACCGATGTGAAGGAAGCTGTTGCACAAGTAGGTTCTCTCCTTCGTGAATCTCTGAAAAGCCAAATAGAGGTAAGTACAAATCTATAGCTGTAAACTGTGTGATAAATTTAATGTTTCTGCTTGTCACAACTCATAAGAAATGGTCCAAATAATGTGAATACAGAAACTGAGACCTCCTGTGTCACTGTTTCATTTATTGCAAGGGATTAACAGCAGATGTGGAAGTTACCAGGAAAGCATATTATGCCCAGTTAGGCTTTAGAGGAGAATCATACTGATCCTCTTGAAACATATGTTAGATTAGAGGGGAAATTGAATCCAGACAACAGAAAGGTGATTTTCTTTAGATTTTATGAATTTAGTAAGTCTAAATTGTTACAAATATGTTACAGAGAAAGTTCTTTTTATACTTTGAAGTCTGAATTCCTGCAGAACTGAAAATTCAAAGTTGAATTAACGAAACTTTTTGCAGAGAGATAGGGGTACCTTTCACTTATAGTGAATGCTCATTGAAGCTTTTGCTGTAGGATATTGATGGAATTTTCTACTGGCATTTAACTGTCTTTTCCTGTATTCGTTGTTCCTACTAATAGCAGTATTTCCATTTTACCAAGGGTGATTAACATTTGGTAATTCCTTGAATCTTGACTAATCTTGAGGTGGTTCTTAATTAAATCTTAGATGATGATATCACATCTTTCTATTACCCAGAGAAATAGGCAGGGAATAGCTGTTCAAAAATACATGTTTCCTGAGTTTCATAATGTTACTTCTGTAATGGTGTTATTCATGTCTGCTGATCTTCTGCATTGTGTGCTTAATAGCAGAATGATCTTCTGTAGTGAACTGTATTGTTATTTTATTTCTAGAAATGTCATTTGACGTTGTACTTACGGTTCTTGTTTGGAAAGAATTGTATTTAGTATGGAAAGTTGTGCTTAAAGTCTGTTAAATGTCTGCACTTAAAAGTGCAAAACATTAGCAGAGTTGGATAAGATGTTTTTTGCCTGCATAGCTGTGTAATAGAGCAGAAGTATGTTTTCCATTTCAGTGATACCAGATGCATTGCTGGTTGTTTTTCCTCTTCATGTAAACTATTCTGCTATTACTAGGAAGACATCACTTACCTATATTAGAATACAAGTACTTATTTAAATGTTGACTTACCTATATGTTTGCATATAACCACTTTAATCATACCGTCAGAAACACTTCCAAGAAAGTAAGAAAAGTCAAAGAATGCGTTATGTTTGCTCAGCCAACATTCTGACTCGAGACTTAGCAACCTCAAGTCAAATTGACACTAAAACTAGTTAAACTTTACAATGGGTTTCCAAATTTTCATTGCAAAAGCACTTAATTGGTGGGTTGGTCAGGCACCTAAACCTATGGTGCATTTGAATAAAACACAAGTGAAATAACCACAAGCAAGGTAATGAAGCCATAAAGTGAAGGGAGTACTACTGATAGGGAACTGAAATTTTTGATGTCTGTATGAAATCAGTTTATTTAGATTATGGTTTCTAGTCCTGTTCCTCTCTTCTTTGAGCCATGTTATCTTTCCAAATAGTGAAGTTGGTTGTTAAATTTCTAAAGATTTTCAAAGCATTCCGGCAAAGTGACACCTGCCAAAGAACTCCATCAAGATCCCTGACTTGTATTGTTCCTTAAAACATCCTTTGTCATTCGCTTCATGAATGGTCACATTGAAAAATCTATAAAAACTAATATTTTTGTGTTGACTGTCTTGTTCTTAAACAGTAAAAGTTGGGTTAATTTCTAAGCTTACCAATGTACAGAACTTGTTAATTTGAAGCACCTTAGGAAGAGTATATCCAACGGCCTACGATTTCTCATGCCTTAATTCGTGCCTTCTGTGCTTTTTATTTTTTTTAATCTTTTTAAAATATTAAACGCCAACTATCTGGGGCTGTTTTATAAAACTGTCATCCCAAAAGGTTTCTAAAATCTTTAATGCGTAAGTATCAACTTTCAGGTTCCACACCGTCTTCCTTTGCAAAAAAGTCAGCTCCCCAAGTATCACAAAAATAAACAAATACAGCTTTAGATAACAGTAGAAAGCCTCTTCAGATGTTGTATTTGGTACTTCTGTTGGATTCTGGTTTAAGTGACATTTTGAGGGAACACAGCAGTGTATTGCTTCTGTTGTTTGATGCTATATATAAAATGTCTTCTGGGCAGAAATAGAGCTCATTTGAGCTGTGCATCAGTGGGGCTTGCTGGTTGAACAGAAGCAGTATGAAGAACTTTTTGCCTGATTTTCAGGGTTAGTTTTTTTTTTTATTGGCTTCAAAGTGTTATCTTCTTTTAGGGAACAAATTCCCCTTCTACCTGGTTTGTTTTACTTAGGGCAATCATGAAGCTGATAATGTAGTAGAACTTACTTTTTATTTGAAGTAGGATAATTTCTTAGATGGTGTTATACTTAAAGATTGCAAAGTAAGTGTGTCTGATTTAAGACAGATTTTGAAGTATTAATTGAGGAGTTTATTTTCAGGAGAAATTCTGAATTGGTTTTGTCATATGCAGAGTCCGAGAATACCTGTGTACCTGGTCTTTCATATGTTCTTCACTTATTTACTTTTAACAGTTCCATGATGACAAAATATATATGTATTTGAATATTCTACAGATTTCCTTATAATAAGAGGTCTGAAATTATTAGATCATCTTGATCCCGTGAACAGTGCTTTTGTCTATGAGAACAGTTGAAAATCCTAACCAGGGCTGTTACTGGAATGGCTCCCACTAACAGTATGCTTCAGCAAAACCATGCAAGAAAGCTGCAGGGTGTTGGACTCCGCGTTTCGCTGTTGAGTCATCTCAAAATTTAAGCAATTCTTAATTCTCATAGAGGGAATAATAATTGCTAGTTTTAAATCACTTCAGTGAACAAACTCTGCCATAACGGTGGAAGCTTTAGCAGGTAGTTAAGGCTGAAGTAAAATTTGTGGCATTGTAATATATATACATTTTATTTTTATTTTTTTTCTAATCAGGTTGAAACTATAACATCTCTAGGACAAAATGATCATCTACAACAACACATCTTTACAGGACAGTGCTACAATTTAGTTTATGTAAATGTAAGTAGTAAAGATGCATGCTTTTAGTTTTGCACTTAAACTTATTAGTAATTGTAAATAATAATTACATATTTGAATAACAAGTTGCTTGGGGTTTTTGTCCTCTTGGTGGATCCATTCTGATATTTGGTGTTTCTGATGTGCACCAAATTAAATCTTTGAGATACTGGTCTGTTCTTTCCTTCTCATTCTGCACTTCGATCAGTATGTTGTTAAACTAGCCATGAATTCTTGAACAGGCGAGGTGCCGCTGAAAGGAGTTTAAAATTTCCTTTCATAGATACTGTGTTGAAATGAGTTGTCTCATGAAGAGGTATGTCATATGTGTAGTCATCTGTATGTGTATTGCTACCGTGGTTAATATTTCCCATTATGGTCAGTTATGTGCCATGCAATCTGTATTTGGATCCCTGTATGGCAACAGAAAGGTTTTAGATGAACCTTATCTGAGACCAGTTAAGACCCTTAAGATTGTTTGTTTTATATGTATCTATATATATCTATATCTTAAGGGTAATAGTATTATTAATCTGTGTCTTTGTTTGTTTTTTTCCAAACAGCTATAACTGTACCAGACAAAAGCATTACAAATATATCAAAACCCACCAATGAACCAAAAACCCTCAAACCTAAAAACAAGTGGGTTTTTTTCTTTTTTTTTTTTTTTAAATAAGACCTCTTTGAATTCCATTTTTCTGAAGTAATTTTTTTGGATGTTTTCAGTAATTCTAAACATTAACTTTCATTTAGGATAAAAAGTGTGCCCTTCAAGAAATGCAGCAACTAGTGGATATGGTGGAAAAATCAGATATTCCTCTCTTATATCCAGTTGTCCTTATTTTGGTAGGTAACTCCTGTAAGTTACTGCAGAAAACATCTAATGGAATATTTTTTAAGGTTTAACTAGGTTTAAACTGCTGCTAGCTCTGAATAACATTGTAAATTTAAACCGTAAATTGGACTGTAAAGAGCATCCTTTGCACTTCAGCAACTGTACTGCATGCTGTCAGGAAATAAAACAACACTAGCAAATGACTATTAGTTATATATTTCTGTGAAAGACTCAATGTGACTGGTCATACTGAACTGTTAACTCCTGCTTTGCTTTTGTGCTTCATCTCTGCTGGGGATGCTGCATATGATCTACGCAGTTGAAACAGAATTAAGTGGCTTTATTTTTCTATTCTGTGTGATTTATTTGAAGTTTTAAAATTACTGTTGCTTTTCTGGTCCAAGTATTAAAAATTAACTTTGAAGTGCTTTGCAATGTAACTTTAATACATACTTATTGAGATGTTGCAAGACTGAAAAATCTCTTCTAGTATGTTGCAAAAGTTTTAAAGTGTATTTTTGGCTGAAATTCTCATTATTTGAATATTGCTGCCAGAATAATTTAACAGTTCATGTGGATGACAGCTGAATGGGTTCATGACTCTTATTTTACTCACTGTTAAAAAAGAGATAATATGAGTAGGTTTCAAAGTCTCTATGCAGTGCAACCAGATCCAATTAATTCTGTCAATATGTTTTCTGGTTTAATAGCTAGGTATGAAAAGTGCTGGGTAGAATGCTTAATTCCATAAGTCACAAGAAGAGTGCCTCTGATCTACATTTATTATACTCTCCAGCAATAACACAAGAAGATGCATGGTGGTTTCAAAGTATAATTCCATATATGAAGCTCTAGAGAAAGGAATAGTAACTGTACGTGGGAACTAAGTAGTTTTTGAAGTAAACTGAAGTGATCTGGATGCAAAACTGAGCATTTTCTTTTTAATTTTAGGCTTATTCTGAAATTTAAGTGATGAAATTCCATTACTGATCTAACAAATGAATGAGATAATTACCTTTACACATGAAAAAAGTTATATCCTTACCTATTGTGTGCTGTTGTCTTGGAGTGAGCTACTGTGACTCTGTGACCATCAACATTTAGAACTTTGTTTCTAGACCATCTTTTTCGTGACCCTATTTAATTTTACTGAACTTTCAAACAAAGTATTTCTATCTTTGATAATCAGAGTAATGACAGGTCTCCAATTTTGATGTCCATGTATGAGGCTTCTGGATGTACAGAATGTTCTTTTATGGCCTGAGAATGTTTTTAGTAGTCCTTTATCAAGAATATAAAAATCCATTTTTATTTGTGTTAAATTTTTCGGGGGGTGCAGTTGAAGTTGGAGTTGTTAATCAACTAGGTAATGCTATTATGTTAAACTTATTCTGTGCCCAATTTATAGCTAACTGCTACTCTGGACTTTAAGTGCTTTTTTTTAGTGTGCATGTGGAATGTGAGAGCTTTGTTTTAATAATTATATCTATAAAGAGTAGATAATCTGAAATCTAAATAAATATTAGAAATACAAGAAGGATAAAGTAGGAGGAGTGGAAATTATGTTTTATATGGCTAAGGAATTAGCTAAACAAATGATTATCTTATATTAATCACTGGGAACTATTTATGTCCTTTATAAACTTTTGATCCATAAAACTCATTACAGATGTAATGGCTGGAGGATAGAAGCTTCCTTCACAGCCTCTAATTAAATTGGGTGTCCTCTTCACTAAAGCTTGTGAGTGGGATTCTCATCAGCTGTATTCTTTGTTATATACTTAGTTGAACACAAAACCTGAATGCATTGTTAGTGCAGAGTCCTATAAGACACTTTCTTTTGAAGAAATGGAAGGGCAAATGCAACCCAGAATTGTAATGACATTTAAATGCAGAGGTTTTAGGTACTGGCTGTACAGGAAACATTCTTTTCCACTCTCAAAAGTAAAGCTTTTCCTGGTAGTGAAGAATTCAAAAGATAAAGGAAGAGAGCAGCTAACTGCTTCCATTCTAACCTCATAATCAGGAATGGTCTTATATAGACTTTTGTGAAAGTAGTTCTTTTCTATTAATTATTTCAGGATATGAGTAACTTTTTTTTTTTTTAAAACTCTGATAGTTAAGAGAATCAGTTTTTTTTTTTTCTTCCTATATTCAGCTTCTTCAGCTGTAAAAATGTCAGGTATTATTGTGACAGACTTTCTGTTTAAGCAGCCGGTGGAGAATTTTCACAGTAAAAGGATGAGCTTACACTGGACATGATGACTTCTGTCCATTTTCCTGCCTATAAATTGGAACAGATCTCAAAGTCTGTCCTTTACCCTGGTGCCTGACTGGAGTTTTTTGTGGCCTCTGTAAGCTGAAGGAGCAATTGGACTATTGTATCTGGACATAGCAGAAAAGGGAAGATGAATGTTACGGGAGAAATAGGAAGCACAGAGGTAATCCTTGCAATTATTTGTCTGCATCAAACCAGTATCATCTCAATTCTTCTGATTATAGCAGAGTTAATATTCCTAAACTGGCATTACTTTTCTGAGTAACGCGTATTCACATTTGTAGATGCTGTGAATGGACCTGATTCTTATTTTGTTGTTATTACTTAGGATTAGAAAGAAAGGAATGTGTCATGGTTTAGCGTCAGGGCAGCCCCTTAGACCTATAACAGACGCTCTCTGTTAACCCCCCTCCCTCCCCAGAGGGGAAGAGAAAGGGAATAAGGGAGAGAGACTGTACAATTAGAAAAGGAAACTAGAACAGCTTCAATGAAAATGAAATTAATAATTATAAAAATGGAATATGTACAAATATATACAAAACCAGTATGGAACCCAACCCCCCTGGTGGTAATTCCATCACCGTCACCACTGATGCTGTGGAGGCACCGGGGCAGTCCCAGACTGGGCCCTGCAGCAGCCGGGAGCTGTGTTCAGGAGCTGGATTCTGGTACCGGGTTCAGGAACACGCAGATCGGATCGAAGGCAAAACAGACAGAGTCCTCCTTGGGTGCTCCAAGGAAGGAACCGAAAAAGGACCCGAGCCAAGCCAAGCAAAAGCTGGCAAAGCAGTCCAAGAGGGGAGAGAAGAGCCCAGAGACCCTTCGGGTCCCTCAGCTCTAGACCGAATCTGGCGTATATGGGCTGGAATACCTCGCTGGTCAGTTTAGAGTCACCCGTCCTGTCCGCTCCTCCCTGCAGGTGCAGCCTCTCACCCCCTGCACCCCCCAATGTGGTACACAAGATCCAGCAGTGGCCTTGGTCTGCACACCAATCCTTGGTAGTAACTCTAAACATGGGCTGTTATCACTGCTAGAAGCAGACACTGTCTGTGAGAACAGGCTGCTAACTTCAGACAGTGCAGTTAGAAGAACTGAGCTGAAAAGTAAAATTACTGAACAAAATTAGTTCTGTTTTCACTCAAACCAGGACAGAATGCTAGTACATCAGCTCTGTAGTTGGCACTGTTTGCATTTCAGTACAAAAGTAAGTTGTAGAAAAATCTCTTTTTAAAGCTGCAGAACAGGTTAATGGTAAATAGGTGTTAGATCATGTTCTCTCAAAAAGACAGGTCTTAAAATTTCTTGTAAATGGCTGGAAATGAGAAATTCTTAGCCTTCTTTTGGGTAAAAAATAACAAAATGAGTATTTGAAAATTCATCTCTGCCTGTGTAGAAGAAAATAGCTTTGTTATTGGTGAATATTGGTGAACACTTAGACAGTAAACAGCTTGTAAAAATGTTTTGAGGGGGATCATGGGTAAAAGCTATTGCCTGTCAGGATAAACTGAATATAAAGTTCAACTTGAAATACTGTTTGCAAGCACAGATCTCTTTGCCTACCTCTGTATTCCTGCCTCTGTGTAGTGTTTACAGATAAGTTTTATATTCACGGAGTCATTCAGACAGAAAAATATCATCTTCTCTTTTTAAGGAGAAAGGTGTTTTTGCTATCAATAGATGCTGAAACTTTATATGCACAAATCATCATCCTTAATTTTGATTGCTACAGTTAATAGAAACTTTGGAAAGTAAACTTATTAAATTGTGGAATACATGAGTCTTGGGAAAGGGTTCAGCTAGTTGGTACCTCTGTGAAGATACCAATTCAGGTCCTGCAAGACCCTCCATGTTTGTCCAGCATTGCTGCCTGGATGAAACCTGCCCTTCCCTGCCCAAGACCTCAGGACAGTCATATCCCTTCCTTGTTTTGAAGTAGTTCTTGCTTTTTAAACTTCAGTTGGATTAATCTCAAGATAACACACTTCAGGCAACTAATATGCTATACTGAAAAGGTAGTAAATTCAAAGTAAATCCTTAAAGTATGCAGTTACATTTTGAGAAACTGTAAGATGCTTAAGAAAAACACTTTTATTTCTCTACTATCCTGATAGTAAAAAAAAAAAAAACACTAAAAATTCTGGAAGTTACATTAAAGCTTAGAAAAGAATGTTATTTTTTTTTCCTGGTGTAAATAGATCTATTTAGTTTGCAGTTAGAATGTTAAGTTTTGATGTGTTCTGGCATAATGGTTTCACTGTCCTTTGATATGAAATCATTTTCATGTCACTAAATATATAAGTAATGGAATTCAATAGTAATAGAAGCTAACAGAAAAATCTTTATCAGCCTGTATTTCTTGGGAGCCTTTTTAGTAGGGCCTGTTGCAATAGAACAAGGGGTGTAATGGTTTTAAACTGAATGTGGGTAGATTTACACTAGATAAAAGGAGGAATTCTTTTATGATGAGGGTGGTGAAATGTTGGCACAAGTTGCCCAGAGAGGTAATAAGGACCCCATCTCTGGGAACCTTCAAGGTCAGTTTGGATGGGGCTCTGAGCAATGTGATCTATTTAAAGATGTTCCTGCTCATTGCAGGGGTAGGTTTAACTAGATGACCTTTGAAGGTCCCAACCCAAACTATTCTATGATTCCATGATTTTTATGTGCGCTTAACACATAAATATGAGATGCTAAAAACTGGTGGTCTAAAATAGCACACTAAGAAAAAAGTGATTAAGGTTTTTTCCTTGTTTCTTCCTATGCAGGTGTGTTTGGATATTTCAGAAAATATTTCTTTCAGCATTGGTGTGGAAGAACTAACTAGGATCAAGAAATTTGCAAGGGAAGTGAAAAAGAAAAATTTTTTGGTTTATAGTCTCCTTATCCAGTATAAGGTATGTAATTCTTTTTCTATGTGCAAATTATCTTCTGTTGTGATTTATATGATTAATGATAGAATCAATTTAAAACAAAATCAAAGGGAAAAAATTATGAAGAAGATTTTTTTGGGGGAAGATTCTTGTCTGCTCTTGTTCAAAATTCAGAAGAGCCTGTAGTTATAGGCAAAAATGGAAGCATTTTGATTAGGGAGGAATAAATGATAAACATTTTTAGAAGCATATGAAAATATCAGGGACCTTATTCTTTTTGCTTTTCTGCCTGGAAACTTGCTTTTTACAGCATTAAAAAAAAGTAAAAAATAGTAAAAGTGCATTTGATCAGTGGTTCTGCATAATTTTACTTCCTCCATCAAAACAGTGTTTGGTATTCAGGCGACAGAAAGGTGGTGAAAGTAACAGTGTCCGTATCTGCAACAGCAGCAAATTGCCTCAGCTGGAGGCAAAAAGGGTTAGCACTCCAGCATCCTTTGTACTCAGAAAAGCTAATTAAAAGAAACCATTTCACCTAGGAAACATATTCTGCTAACTAGAAAAGTGCCTTGCCTCCAGTGCAGATAGTTTTTTGCTGCTTCTTAACTTCGTCAAGTGAAGGGATAAGTAAGTTAGGTATCAAGTGGAAATTTTAATACAGAAGAATAAATGTAATCTCAGCTGATTTTTTTTTTTTTTTTTTTTTTAGGTTATGGTAGGTGTTAGGGTTTATAACTATAGGCATATTTAATCAATTATTTATATATCTTTTTCTGGTATACCAAAGACTTCATTTTCTTTCCTAATTTTATTTGCTTTATTAAGAGATAAGCATATCAATACCTATCAATTTATGCTTTTACACACTTCTAATGCCCACAGAATATGGGTAATGTTATTATATGACATTAATTTATCACTTGTTCATACAATATACAAGGGTATACAGTTATTTCAAGGCTTTTTTTTTTTTTTTCCTGGTACTATCAAACCCTATATCTTCCAGGGTGAATTCTGGCTTTGTGGTAAAAATTGAGTAACTGTTGAAACATTGCTCCAAGAGGTGATACAAGTACCTTATAATGGTAAAAAGTAATGTTGCAAATACTGCTTTACTGTAAGTAAAGAGTTTTAAACATCTTTGACTGTGTATATGATTTTGTATGCAAATTGATGAAGTATACATATGTGGATAACAAGTGACTAAAACTGACTGGAAAAAGGGTAAAAAATAAATATTCAGTGGACTTTTCTCAATGTGGCACCAAAATATTTTATCAATAACAGGCATGTATAACAACGGTGGGATCTGAATGGAAATTCTTGATCCTTGATGGTAAGAGAATTACAGCAGGACTCTATTTTTTGAAAATAAAAAGCTAGAATCATTGTTACATCACTGCAGGCAGACTCATCATTTATTAACATGGAAAAAAGTATTGTATAGAGTAAAACACTCAAAGTAAACAAATGACTTTGAGCTGTCTTGCTTTAAAACATGTCCTGCTCACAAAAACGGGAATAGATCCTGCTTGTCAGTGTTTGATAACTAACAAATAGGTTATACGGATCATGTGATACATGTATCAAGTTTTCTTTTGGCTGCAGATCTGCAAAGAACATGATTGTTTCTAGGAGAAGACCTATGGGAAAGACTTGACGTGAATCTAGAAATGACATAACCCAAATTTTGTTGCTGGGGAATAGTGAGGGGTGGGAACTCTGAACAAAAGCAATTTAACTGAAAAGATATCTTTAAAACAGTTTGTCTTTTGTTGTTGTTTTTTATGTGGGTTTTTTGTTTGTTTTTAAATTCCAAAGCATTATTTGAGTCTCACCAAGGTATTTTACATTTAGTATAACCCATTAGTTAATAGGTGGATCCTATGCTTGAGGATGGAAAGGTGGATTTCATACTGGTGTGATGGGGGGTCCAGAGGTAGTGGAAACAAAAAAAGCACCTGCTGCTGTAGTGCAGGATACTCAGCCTGTTGCTGCAATAACTTCTGTCAGTATCTGCTTTTCAGAAGTCCCTGAAAGCCGTAGTTTATTTCAGGAGAAGTGATGACAGATTATTTCATGAAGCTTCTCTCTAGCTGACAGGTTCTATCATTGCTACCAGACATACACAGTTGATATACACACTTTTACCAATATAAAAATGAGCATAAAATGTAAGGGATGAAGAATTTATTGAGGCACATGACCATAGTAATTCTGAGGTGTAATTATGTTTAGAGGGGTTATATGATTAAAAGGGTGTGATGATATGTTGATATAAAATAATACATGGGGGCACTCTTTAAGATTCTGCATTAGAAAAGTATATTTGTTAATATAAATATTTTTGAAATACATAATTTTTTTTGTTTTGGAAAAAAGTGAAGTGCTGTTGAAACCTAGGATTACATTTTTTTTTTTTACAGTAATGGAGGAGATATGAAGGCCTAAGAACAAGTATTTTCATTTCTTCATTTTCCTAAACACAGTGTTTATTTGGTAGTTAGAAAAATATCAAGTACTTCTATGAATATTTGATACTCCAAGAAGCTAATCAGGAAAATTAGAGGAGAAGGCTTTAATATGCTTTATAAATGACATGCCTTTGAAATGACCCTTTCATTTGCTCAAAATGAGTGCATGTTCATGGCTTGTACACAAATAGATATTTCTCTCATAAATACCGTTCTTGGAATACCAAGTTACTGATAACAAAGATTGGATCCCCTTCAAGGTGTAAACTAGAGCTGTTATGAAAGTACTGTTGATTTAAGTTTCACTTATGAAAGTATTGATAAAGACAATTATTTTCTTCTACACTACAGTTCCAAAATATTAGAAATGGTTTACATATTCACAACTCAAAAGGGGAATAGAGTATTCAGTAACTTCCAAAATCTGAATTTAGAGTTACCTTTGGAGGGTTTTTTAGATGCATTGAAGGAAATAGCTGGTAAGCAAGGTGAATTTAAAAATAGGGGGAAAAGTCCAGTTTTTATGGAAGACAAAACTGGTGTATGTTGATGACAATGTTAGTACAATTCCAATTGTTTTGGTTTAATGAGTCCTTTTCCTTGAAAACAGCAATGACTGGTATGGTGTTATTATATATATGAATGAGAATTTTTTTAGTAGTAATATTCTAGTAGGGTGTAATGCAGAACAGCCAGTCTGAATATTAAGAGGAAACGCTATAAAAAGGAGTCATGTTAACTCTTACATAAACTTAGTTTTACTTCAAATGGTGTTAAGAATTGCAGAAACACCCCTAAAGAATACAAAAGGTGATGTTAAGACATTGCACGTATGCAGGGCTGGAAATATATTAATATTGAAAATGTTGGTTTGTCAGACAAACTACAAGATTTGGGTAGGGGTATCTTAGTTGCCTGTGGTAGTCATTTGTTGTTCTGTGTTCTGAGCAATAGAGTAATACTGAATTTGGGGCTTGATCTCCAAGCACATGCATTATTATCTTGAAGCATATCCTGGGTAGCTAATGGTTTTATACTTAAATATGACAGTAATGTTTTAAAAAATACTGGTTTGCCTGTTTACTGCTATCTGCCCTTTCAAAATAATAATGTCTTATGAGTGAATTACAAATAATAGTCACACATATAAAAAAAGAAAATCAGCATTTCCTGTTACAGGAGTGCAAATTCAGAAGCTCATAAAGGTTGCAGTAATAAAATCTTGGTCTAGAAATTTCCGTAATAACTTTTACTTTTCAGAGAGTAAAAGGGAATAATTATCATCCAAAATAAAGTATGCATGGATGGACTCAAGACGACACAGAAAGCTTTAAAATATGAAAGTAAACTAATATATCTTGGTTATAGAACTTTATTAATTTTAAATAATCCCACTTCAGAGAGGCACTGACAGACTATCAAGTTAGAACAGCAAATATGTGCTAAGGCTTGCCTGCGGTAATGTGGCCCTGAATACTTTTGCCTCTGAAACTGCTATTTGGTTAAGAAAAAAGAACTATTCACTGACAGCCAGAAAAATCACAATCCATACACTAAAAAGAGACAAATGATGCAAAAGAATAATTATTATGAAGCTGCTTGAAAGTAAAAGGAAACTGGAGTGTGGGTGATTTCTTATGCAAACATACTGGACATTTATTTTAGTCTTTTAAGATTTTTTTTTTTGAAGACAAGGGGCCCATCTACAGTGTGCTTGATGACTCAAGAAATACTTAAGAGTGCTAAACGTGTTTTCTGTCTGAATTGGTAATCTGAAAAGGTAAACGCTTACCATTTCTTTTTCATGAAAGATCCCTTTGTGCGTACATTAAGGTAGTGGTTCTCAAAACAGGGGTCACAACCCCAGATGGATCATCCAAGTGGCAAAGCAGAAGGTAGTTTGGCAACCAGTAGTGAAGTAATGAGCCTGAAGGGCACAGGAAGTAATATCACAAACTTGAAGTCCTATAGCTTGTTGAAAACAAATGGGCTATGCCCTGTGTAACCCCTGCATGCTTCTTAATTCATTTAATAATCAACATAGAATTGGTCAGATGATTGCAATCTGATTAGAATGATTGGGATGCTGCCAGGAGACCTCTCTTTTCAAGATGACATTTTTCTAATTTCAACTGCAGTGACATAATGGATTGTAGTGAATACGGAAACCTTCATCTGTTCATAGAAGTCCTTAAGGCCAAGTAATTACAGTTTAGTATTTTCAAAAGCCAGAAGCCAAACTTTTAAGTAGGATAATGTTGCTGGCTATTCACTTTTTCATTAAAGAAAATTGGTCAAATGAGTGATGAGACAGAGTGATCTTGCTTGTACAGAATGTGGGACAGAGAGGGAAACAATCCATTTTGAAACTTTCTACATAAGTAATCTTGTAGAAATCAGCATCTGTAAGCTGATTAATACAAAGGCCTAGCAAGTCATTCAGCAGTAAAACTAGAGATTGATATTTATGGAGGCTGGACTCTATTTCATCCTTAATAATCAATTGTTACTACTGTCTGTGATCAGTCATGACTGCTTATTTTGCAACAGATAGAAATGATATGTTGAAAAAGATTTACAAACACTGCCTTTTAACATAAAACTACAAGTAGCTCTTGATGGAACTTTCAGTGCATAAGATACAGAACTAGGGGCTCTGTTAACTCAATACTCAAGAAATCAAACCTAAAACTATCTTTTTGCCTTTGGGAATGGCTCACAAAAAACAAGTAGGACCACTCATAGAAAAAATATTCCGGATGGGCCATATCACCTTTTTTATGCCCCCAAAAGGTGGTAATAGAATTTATAGAATTGTATTGGGTCTGACTGAGCTGATAACAGACCCATGTTGCGGCTGCTGCTGGGCAGGGCTTGCACAGCACCGAGGCTTGTTTTCAACATTCCTGCTGCAGTGGGATGGGGTGGACAAGATCTTAGGAGGAGACACAACTGAGACAGCTGACCCAAACTGACCAAAGGGATATTCTTTACCATATGATGTCAGCTGAACTATAAAAGCTAGGAAAAGGAGGAGGAGGGGTCATCAGCTCCAGTGCAACTGCTAGGTGTTTGGAGCCCTGCTTTCCAGGGGCGAGACAGCACCTGCTGACAGGAAGTAGAGAATAAATATTTGTTTTCTTTTGCTTTCATGCACACAGCATCACTTTGCTTCTTCATTAAACTGCTTTTGTCTTAGCCCATGGGTTTCATCTTATTTTCTTCCTCCTGGTTCAGGTGAGAGGAGAGGGGGAAGTGATATAGCAGCTTAGTGGGCACCTGGCATCCAGCCAAAGTCAAACCACCACAAGACTAATAAGTTTGTAGGTGATATTTTTCATATATCAATTTTTAGATCTTCAAAAATGTCAATAATATTTAGCTCATCTTCTTACCTGAATTTTGCTGTTCAGTGGAGATTATTTGAAACCGATTCATTTGCTTTGGTGAAAAAGGTTATACTTTAATGGAGAAGAATCATTGTACTCCATCAGTATTTTCACACACACAAACAATTACAGATACTTTTCATACCCACCTTGATAGTTTTGACATGGATTTTGTCTTGATATCTCCCAACAGCTCATCATACGTTCATTCATTCATATATTTTACTGTGTGGAAATCTTAACAGACTTTGTTCAAAAAATGTATGATCAAAAAGATTGGTCCATCTGGTTGACTTGATCATCACTTTTGTCTGACAGACTTGCTCACATGAAAGCACATTTAGAGGAACTTCTGAAAATAGCATGGTTTTTAAATATAGATTTGGTCATACTGTTTGTAACAACTGCTTGTTAGCACAACTTATTTTATAATTTTTACATGTTAGTATCAAAATTCATGGAGAGTTCTCATAAATAATTGATTGACAGAAATCTTTAATTACTTAACTATAGAAAACCAGTTCCAAATCTAATGTTCGAACGATAGAAAGCTGAGTTCCACAAATACTACTTCTGTGTACATATTTTTTTCTGCTTTGTAATAGATATAGAAATAATAAACCGCAAAAGTGGCTTTTCATTTTGAAGTGAAATCTGTTTGACCAATCCAACCTTCTCTTTTTTTTTTGAAGCAAGAAATCAAAAAAGTCACATCTGTCTAACATGAGTCAATTAAGAAATATATTAATTCCAAGTCTACCAAAATACTGGTTAAAATTCAGGCTTTGAGTCAGTGAAGGATATAAACATATGAGAGTGGAATTACTTAACAAGCCTGGAAACCTGTCTTGCTTGGAACACATAGCATTGTGGAAAGTGCCACCTTTTGCCTGTACTGCTTCTGATTTTAGTAGATATCCTGAAGCATGATACTGGACCATACTGCGCAACAAATTGTGATTGTTATTCTTCTTTTCAGTGTTTGGGTGTGTGTACCTTAAATATATAGATACCTGCTGTTAGATTTGCTTGCTTGTTTTCTCTCACTGTGTTTCCCTCCCTGTTATTCTTTCTCCCTTGTCTTTCTTTGTTTTTCCTCAAGTCTTCCTCCTCTCCTAGCCAAAATAGGTAATAAATCAGTGTAATTATTACAACTGTGCAGCTTTACTCAAATGAAGCATTTCCACAAGCTGACTTCACAGTGCAGTAGCAAATTCCCCATCTGACAAAGATAAGGACTTTAGAAAAATAATTGGTAACCTTTGGGTTTTCATTAAATAACCATATAGCTTTTTGTTAGAGAAAGGTTGTAAGTTGCTCAATTTTTCTCTGCTATTACAGCTTCTAGTTGTCTAACAAGCTGCACAGAAAACTGAGATTTAATATTTTATGACTTTTAGACATGAACTTTTTAGACTTATTTCAGCTATTGAATTTATAATTGGAGATATCAGAGTTCTCCCATCACTTTATCAGCCAAAATGATTTAGGCATGTAGAGTTATCTTAAAAGTTATGTCTTCATGAAGACATAATTTTTTTTGTATATGCATTGATAACCCAGTTCAGCCTTTCTGGCAGTGTTAGTCAATAAAGATTGCCCCTTGTTTCTACTGTAGATGTCTTAATTGTGGGGAACATGTGGATTTCAAGGGTGAAATTCCAAGGTCTCTAGAGAAAAGGAAAACAGGTACTATACAATATAGCAACAATATAGAAAAGTGCGTATGTATTATGTTAGATACTTTAATGTAATAGGAAATAAACACAGAATTGGAACCATTTGCAAAAACAAATGCTGTGAGCATCAAATCTGAGTTTTATCTTCAAATCTGTTAGTGTGAGTTATTCTAGATTTTTTTTCCTTGTGTTATGAAAGCTTTGATGGTGACCTGCTATCTCTTAGTGTAAGCATAAACATTTGAGATAAATATTTTGATTCAAAATTTTGTTTGCAAAAAAAACACTTCTAACTTTTTTTTTGTGTGTTGTTAGTTTGCCTAACAGAAACCTGAGAAGTCCATTATATCTGTCTAGGGACAGTTGCCCTTCCAAATTGTTAAAACTGCAATTCTTGACTTAATGGTTACACTCTTGATGTCCAGTTTAGACAGTAAAAAGAAATTAGTCTGCTTGCCTTGCTTCTATGCTGTCCCTGAGAAACCCATTTACCAGGTTATTAAAAAATACTCACCTATAGAGATGAGTAGATCTGCTTTTTCTGGCTTAACACTGAATACACAGAAGGACACTAAAAAAGTTTATTAAAGTTCTTGTGTGTGTTTATTACGAGGCTGCTGTTGTGTTAGTTTCCTAATGAATTTTTGTAGTTTGGATGCACATAGAGTAAAATATGACTAAAATTTTCCAGTTTCAATGCAAAGGTTAGTTTTATAGCTGAAATAGCCTTCAGGTCGCAGTGAACTTTTAAAAATTATTTGGGAAGACCGAAATAAAACATAACAGACATTTTGGATTGAAAATATCGGAAAATCAATAACTTCTGTAGTTCATTTAAAATACAGATTATTTGCTCAGCATCACTGATAGAGCAACAGGAAATCATAAACCTGCTTTTTGCTATTCTATGTCTTTCCCACCATGATTTTTAAATGAGACTTCTTCTCACCACTAAAGGTGAATCAATCTGTCCCCCATTTACTTCCATCTGTTTCGAGAGCTGTTTCTTGACTTCAATAGGATTTTTCTCTGAATGAAAGATGATGTATACTTACATAGTAGGATGAGTGAAAGCTTTTCTTCTCACACATTATTTCTGCAGATAGTTAAGAATGCTTCATTTTCTGCAACTACCAACACTGACATAAACTTTGTTACATTCAAAATTGCAGTTAAAAATTGCTAAAACTATAGCATTAAGGAAACAGACCCGGAATAGAGTGTCTGAGGCTCAGTTGAGTCCCATGCTTCCCAGTCTTGCATTCTTTTAATTAATCAGCTTGTTTTTTCTCTTTCTGCACTGACGCTACAGCCATATCCTTCTTAAACTTATTGTTATGGAATAAAAAACTGAAGCTCTTCCATCCTCCCTTTGTATGATATCCTGTCTATCCTATCAGGTCCTTTGTGCATGTGAACCTTTTTGAGATTTGTACAACAATGTTGCTTACCCATTTCATCTGGAAGTACCTATCCTCAAACATCCCAGGTTTGGCTTTCTTGGGGTGGTGCCAAGGGTTAGGGCTGGGCTGGCTACGAGAGAAATGACTGATGGTCTGTCTTGACCCCTCTCCCTTCCGAAGTGGAAAATAAAGGGAGTAAGGGAGAGACACTTATGGACTGGAAAACTTAAAACAGCTTTAGTAGTAATGGAATGTGTACAAATACAATATGGAATGTGTACACAAAACCAATATTGAACTCAGCTCCCTGATGGCAATTATGTCACCAGTTAAGTTCCAGATGGGACTTAGTGGTGGATGGGAACCAGATTCTGGAATTGGATTCAGGAATGAAGAAATTGGGATTGAAGGCAGAACAGACTGAGTCCTCTTCGGACAACGACTACTGAAGAAGAGAGTTTGACCCTTGTGATCCCCCAGCTTTATACTGAATATGATGTATATAGGGTGGAATCCCTCATTGATCCGTTTAGGGTCACCTCTCCTGTCTGCTCCTCCCCGCAGGTCCAGCCTTTTACTTTCTGCACTCCCAATGTGGTACACAAGATTTAGCGGTGACCTTAGTTTCTATAGGAGCAAGTATGAACAAGAGGCTTTCTACACACCAATCCTTGGTAGTAACTATAAACATTGAGCATTATCAATGCTAGAAGCAGACACTGTTTACAAAAATCTGCAGATAACTTCAGAAAGTGCAGTTACTTAGGAAGAGACTGAGCTGAAAAGTAAAATCACAGAACAAAGTTAGTTCTGTTCTAGCTCAAACCAGGACAGGAGGGATTTTATACGCTATGGAATATTAACATCAAAGATGACCAAAAGTTTGTCTAGACTGTTATCTTGTGTCCAACAGGAGCTGTAAGGAAATGCCTATGAAAGAATCAGATCAGGTCAAGCTTATATGACACCTATAATTCTCTCCCTATAGTCAGTTCTTGTTAACTTAAGTATTTCCTGAGCCAGAGCTATTTTCTGTGTGGGAATATTAGCCTTTCCTGTTCCATGCTCTCTTCAGTTCCCTGAGGGCCATGTAAACTTTTAGCATCCACTGTGTCCCCTAGTGAACAACTACATAGACTAGAAAACAAAGGAAGAGAGATGGCTCTTCACAAAAAAAGTGTCCTAATCACAAGGTCTTGCTTCTGAGTAATGTTCTGCTGAGATCCCATCATTTAAAATGTAAAATACACATGCATTATTTTATATTAATGTGTTAAATTTATCATTTTATTGCCTAGTTACTTGGTCTGTAATGGTCTTTCTGCATTTCATTTCAGTTAGTCCTACCCTAATGAACATTGTATCGTAAACAAACTCATATTGTTGCTGCTTATTTTTCCAGCTTGTTTATATGTGTGTTCAACAGCATAGTTCCTGTACCAGCTCCCAGATGAGCTATGTGAGTTCTGTTCTGAGAACTGACCATTTGCTCCTACCCTCTCCAGTCTGACTTTTGAGCAAGTATGTATCCATGCCAGGACTTCCTCAAGCCTTCCCCCAGGCAGCATCCAGTGGCTTTGTGCTTTCAATATGTAGGAGCTTCCATATTTCCTGTGAGAATGTAGTTCTTAGCTGCTCGTTTACCTTCTCTTTAACAAGTTTCCTCAATTTTCATTATGTGTTTTTCTGATCTGTCCCCTTGTCATTTTATATTCAATATATGTAATCTAGGCTCTTTTCCTTAGCTTTGATCCATTCTGTGTCACATATGTAGCTTAAAATTAAAATGTAACACAAAACATTGCTTATTCTTGTGTTGGTTTAATTTCCCTCCTCGCTCTTCCTCACCCCCTCATCTGCAGTTTGTTCTGTTTTCTCTCTGTGATGTTGCCCTCCTCTTTCATGGCTTTTGATCTCCCTGGCTGTTTCAGAAGCAAGGATCTCGCCTTTTCTTGTAGGTCTAGCTGCAGTACATGGTTCTTCTTGCAAGTTTTCTTATGACTTCTTTCTGTTTACTGAAACAGGAGTCTAATCCTTCACTTTTGTTTCTCTTCTATTACAATTTCTTCTTCTGTGTTGTCTTTATAGTTCTATGCTTCTGTGGATCTTCCTGCTTCTACTGTGGCCCATCATCCTGGATTTGTTATTCAGCAGATGCTGTCAAACTTTGTTTTGTCTGGACAGGCTTTTTTCTTCTTTCATCAGCTACAACTTCATGTCATAGTTGAATCTTCCCTTCTGAGATTTCCAGCACTATTTGTTTCATGCATACTGGCTATTTTTCAGCTTCAATGTGTGTTTCTTTTTGCTCTGAGAGTATCGTTTTCTCATCCTGTATAAGTCTGTCTTTATAGAGAAATAAGGAGATCATTCTCATATAAGCTCCCCTGATATCTATGAAGAGCTCTCAGCATGTTCTCATGCCCTTCTCAGCAGTGGTTTCTCATCTAGCCATTTGCCTCATGTTATGTATTCAGTTAATGCATTTGAAGGTGCAAATATACCCTTTCCCCTTCAGCGCTGCTTACCCGTATTCACACCAAGCAGCTCACAGATGTTGCTGCAAGCAGCATCTAATCCAACCAACCACCAAGCAAGAGGAAAGCAATCAAATTTGCTGATGTCCATTAAACATGTGTTGTTTCCCAGAACAGTCTCCTAGTGTATTCTGCAGCTTGCTTCTGGTTGCTAAGAGCTGTTTACTTTTTTTAACATTTAAAGACGTAACAGAAGCAAATCTTGTGACAACATCATCTTGCTAATGTTAAGTCTCTGAACGTTTCTGCTGTTTTTCATCTAAATATGTTTTGGAATATCTAGGTGTGAAGGTATGTTCGTATGTCAAGACTGAGATGCATAGTGTTTGAAGTTAGATTAAACTACTGTGAAAATTCTTTTAAGACATGAAAATGCAGAAGTTTAGGATTAACAGTTGTAGAATGAGGTATTTTTATAATGTGTATAAAACATCCTGTCATTCAGAGAGACTTGTAGATCATACGAAACCTCCATGGGTAATGATTTTTATCTGAGTTCTCTTATGAAGTATTTTCTGAAATTTATTTTCCTGTTGTGTGCTTGTATTAAAAAAAGGTGGAAAATGGCACCATTATAGAATTTCCAGCATTCACAGTCTGAACTAATTATATATAATTTTAAAATATTCTTTGAGCTTTTGTTTTCCTACATGAATTTTTATTCATCCTCCTAAGTAATATTTTAACTGTATTTCAAGCCTTGCAGTGTCATTTCCCACCAGCTCAGGACAAGGAAAGTCATACTTTCTATTGAAAGGCAGAGCCCATTACTTCACAATGTGCTTAAATAAATCTTCTTGATTTATAACTGTTTTTATCTCTGAAGTTTCCACCACGCAGATTCTTTAAAAAAATGAGATTGTTTACATTTGAGTTTGATTCAACCTGTGTGGTACTGGCAGCAACATAAATGCTCATTTTTGGCAGAGCCTCTGCCTTCAAATTTTTCCCTGACTCAGTTTTTCCATTCTTATGCAGATACATGCTCAAATATCTCTCACTTTTTGTGTTAATTCTCGTGGTTTTTTGCTTAAATTTATCAGACCAGGTGTTGAATTTTGTAGGCAAAATATTTAGCAAAATATCAGAGAGATGGAGATAATGTATAATCTCTACTTAAACGACAGCGGTAAAATGAAGTACGCTTTGTAAGGCTGACTACACACAGACTTTTATGTCTACTTACTCCCTGAGATGGGCAATTTTAGAAGCTTTTCCTTGTCCTGTGAGATCTGTTATTATCCAAAATGAGGTAAGATGGCTTTGTAGCTTTCCTTTGACTAGCTCCATAGTGCAGCTTTTGCTCTTTGTCCTCAAAGTATGCTCTGTGCTTGCAACATTCAAGGCACAAAGATCAGTCTGTAGACTTATGGCATAACTATCATTACACAACAGCATTAGGGCATTGAAACAATGGAACATGTTACCTACAGAGGTGGTAGATGCCCTATCCCTGGAAGCCTTAAGGATCAGGTTGGATGGGGCTCTGAACAACCTGATCTACATAAAGATGTCCCTGCTTGCGGCAGGGGAGTTGGCCTAGGTGACTTATAAAGGTCCCTTCCAACCCAATCCATTCTATGTTTCTATGATTATGAGCTCATGAAGTTTGTGAACTAAAATTGCTGGTGTTGTCAAAAGGGACAGCATGTGCCTTTTCCTCTGAAGTAGAGAGTAACCTTCCTCTTGATTCTTCTGTTGGAGGAAGAGGGAGTGTTCGTGCTGTAAAAGGTAAATTACTTCTTTCAAGGACAGTCCTCTCTGGGTTGGGGTGAAGCTCTGTTTCTTGTGCTGGCACCTGGTCAGTGTGCATTTTCCTCATTCTGTTGATAAAAAATTTTAATGAAAACATTTTCCCTTATCTAGTAGATGTATGTGTTACATAGTGACATAACTTTTGGAGATTTAAGTCTGTTGTGTATAGTGTGGGGCAACTGGGCAAAGCTTGATCAAGTTGCACAGAGCAGAGATGAAACATCCTGATTTCTGTTTCCAGAAGTACTGACAGTGGCTAAGGAGGAGTCTGCCCTTGGTATTTTGTGTTTAGGCAGAAGAAAAATGGAAGCAATATACTGATGTTTCAGAATTTGCATTTATTCTTGGGATTTTTAAAACCATCCAGATGCTTGCATTAGACAGGAGTGTAACTATTATTTTGCTTCACGATGAATAATTAAACTGAGATTATTATGGCCTAAAATAATTACAGTCTGTCAAAGAGACTGAAGCATTGAGGTTCAAATAAATGCATAGTACTGTAAATAAAGCCTGCTGATTCTGATTTTTTGGAACTTGTTCAACAGTGGTTGCTATGAAGGGTCTACTTAGATGAAAATTTGAATAAACAGTTTCCAGTGAAGAGTTTTAATTCAGAGTATTTTCAGATGATGTAAGTGGGGCTTGTTATAGATGAAAACATTCTTTAAGCATTACGTTATCCATTAGGAAAGAAAAAAAAATAGTAATATTAGAATCTCATGCATTCCCTGGGGAATGGGGGGTCTTAAGAGAGGAGATGTTTTAGGATAGGAAAGAATTTTATGGGTTATTTTCTTCCAAAACCTGTTCACTTCTGTTATGCTATCCTGAAAATGCATCTTTAGGAGAAGCTTAGTGTACCAGCCAGTACTTCATCACAAGCACACTTTCAGGAACATGAAGGTAGGCAAAGCAAGATATTAATGCTGTATGTATAATCTAGTAAATTTTTATACAGGTGTTTGAGAGAGTGGAGTAAACAAAACTTTAAACAGAGCATAGTTTTAGGTTGATCATCATGGGATACCTGGTTAAGGCTGCTCAGATTCTACACTTCATCTCTGGGCAGGTTTAGTCTGATAGAAACCATGCCATCCTCTGTGTGCCTAAGAGATGATCACTTACAATTATTCTGATACTGTGATAGGTGTGCATTTTAGAAGCTCTACTTTTAGTGAGTAAAGCTGAAGTTTCAGTGAGAGTGATCACTTTTTAAGTGATGGATATGCTCAGAGTTGCAGTTTGTAATTGATAGCTGCTTAGAGACAGAATTTGAAAAATGTTAACAATTATAGTTGTTTGTAGGTGCAGCCTTTTAGCATTTTAACATTATTCTGAAAGCTTAGGTGACTTGATGGGTATTTTTCCCTGATAATTAAGAAAACTACATTTCACTAACTAAATAGAGCCCTCAACAAATATTAGTTACATTTTTTTTCCTAGATCTCATTGAACAGTTGCCCTAATGAACTCTGATCTCCTCATTTTCCTTAATCCGTCCGTCTCTCTCTGACTAGTCAAAGTTTTGCTACAAGACACCTTGCCATCCCACTTTTTCGGGCATGAATAGGTAAAACATGGCTTTCTATCACTTGGATAAATTAATTTTCCTAAACAGTAAAATCTTTTTGCTGAAATAGTTCATCCCAAGAATGAGATTGGGGGATAAAAATCAGTGGTGTAAAAAAGTAGCTGCTGCAAGTTCTAATTGCTCTAATAGATCTTTTCGTAGCCAGGTTGTCAGACACAGCAATAGTGTGAAAGTGTGCAGGTGGGTAGTTCTGTCAGCTGTAGTGATGCTTTTGTTGTTTACAGGGCTTGTATGTCTAGTGTAAGAGCAGGTATGATTTCATATGCTAACAGTTCCTTGTAACTCTTCTCTGTATGAGTTTGAACCTGGTCTGTTTCTAAAGGAGATGGATTTGAATGTTCTGTGCTGAACAAAATCAGTGGCTAATAATGTTTCTTCTACATCAGATATAGAAAGGTAGAAATGAAGAGGCAGAAAAAATGATCAACCTCTTCCATTCTACATTCAAGATTATTCCTTTAAGCAAATGTTATTCTTTGTCTTCCTTCTGTATTCGTTTTGGTACCTTTATCCATCTTACATATGTGACTTGATATAGCTCAGCTGAAATGTCTGTTTTGTATGCCCATCTACTTCAGCTTTTCACTACTTGGCAAAAAATATTATGTAATTAACTGGATATTTTTCATTTTCTAATTCCTTCTGGTATGAATTAGGCTGTTCTCCCCTGCTATTCAGCAAGGACATATTTTGTACTAATTACTATTACAGCATTAAGGGAGACTCCTTGGAGGCTGACTGGCTCAGTGCCTGGTAACTGCCTACATATTCTTGGTTAAGTGAGCAATATGAGCAGTATCTTTTTGAACACAGAGACATACAGAAATGTTCTGGGTTATTATTGAAAAGCAGCCTTCCCCTCCAAGTAGTCTGCCGAAATCTCACTAATGCTCAATTCTATCTTACTTTTTAAGCCAAGATCTTTCTTCATGTTGCCTTTTGAAAATGATCACTCTTGCTTCAGATCAAAGGCCATCACAGAATGAAGTGCTACAACAGGGCAGACCTGAGATAGCTTTTTCTTCACAGAAAAAAAAGGGAGCAGGAAATTTATTTTAAAATAGTTTTCCCTAAAAAAAAAAAAAAAGGTGGTATCACTGGTGAAACCACTGTAGTGTTTTTATCAATATTCTATATATGCCATAGATACTGGGAAATGTGCAAGGAATTATCCCAACTGCTTGTATGAGAGTTTCTCAAACTGGAGGTGGGGGGTGGTTACCCACATGCTGTAAACGTGCAAGAGATGCAAGAAAGGTTTTCTAGAAGCAGCATAGCTGTGTCTAAGTTACTAGTTGCCAGTGTAATTAGTGATGTGAAAGATCGGATTCACTTGGGACAGGAACATTAAACAGAATAACTCAACAAGTGCTAATTTATAGCATGTTTTATCAGTGGAGATTTTGATGTTAGTCTTGGCTAGTATACTCCTTTGGTACCAGTCCAATGGGCTCTTTTTGTTACTACGATTTTCCTCATTGGTATCAGCATGGTTATTATTTCTACAAGCTTTAGCGAGCACTGTAAACAAGTTGATATCATTACACATTGTGTTTGCTCTGAAACTGTGTTCTCTCTATGATTTGACTTTATTAGGTAACTGAGGTAAGTACAATATGAATGTAAAACTGACTGAAAGCTTTCTCACTTAAATATAGGATGCTTTTGCAGGGTACTGTTAGTGAAAACTCTTGGTTATGCATCAAAATAGTTCTCCATTTAAAAGTAATGTTCTTATTTGTATAGTTCACTCAGCAGATGAAAGCACGTTTACTGTATGCAGTGTTGTTTGAGGTGTGTGGTTTATTAACTTGGCAAACGTATGCAGCCTGTCCTAGCATTGTGTTTTGTGAAAAGTGAGCAAAATCCTGGTTTTGTGTTCTTCAGACATAGTTTCTTATGCATCAGATTATCACCACTTCCTATGTAGTCGCTATGAAGTGACTTAGCTTCCTTAGCTTCTGTCTCCTCATAGGAATTGTTGATAGTCTGTGCTGATGGAGACTCCTTTCAGTCTGGGCTGTGAGCTAAGCTGGGATTGGAAGGTAGAGTAAATTAATTAAATACTATTTTAAATTTGTCTTTCCGACTTTAATGAGGCAAATAAGCTGCATCCTTCTCGGGAGAATCAACATAATAGCAGGAATGTATTTTCCTCTTTTCCTGTAAGCAATAAGGCCCATTTAGTAAAAGGTACAGCCCTGAAACGTGCAGACACTCCTTCATCCTGGTTTACTGTTCCTTTTGCTGGAATGACAAAAAGAGAAAGCCAGGTTTCTCTACGGCTGTCACTTCCACAAAGCTTTTGAATAGACCCCACACAGGCTTTGGGTTTTTTCCCAGGCAATATATGGCAGCCCACTGTGCCCATCCGGTGCTGCTGTACAATGTGTAATACTTGAGATGGAGTAGAATGATTTTCGTGTGCTCACAGTCCCTCTCCTCTGGGGCACCTGGTGTCAAGAAGAGAGGATAAGGGGTAAACAGACATTTTAATCAGGAGGGGGAAAGAAAAAGCAAGACAGGAGTGAACACTGCAGCAGATTGAAAGAAACGATGCTGGGAACAGGGCAGCAGCAAGGAGCTTAGCTTTTCATGGCACAGGTGGAGTAGATCTTGCAGTCCATCATTTTACTAGTCCTAGAAGTCTGCAGCACTTGTCAGTATTGTTCCCAATGGATCTTGTGGGGTGAAAAAGTGAATAATAATATGGTATTAATATGCCTTATGTAAAAGTATCCCAAAATTGGCTGCACAAAAAATTACTGGAGTTTTGACATTTGAGTGAATTTTTTGTATTTTAAAAAGGTAAATGGATATAGTGAACAGTATTATTTCCTCTCCATTTTCTCAAAAGGTGACCAATGTAAAATTAATTATGAGCTGGTGTCTTCATTTAAGGCTCAGGGCAAGCCCACATGAAGCACAGAGCAGGATTAGCCCCCTTCCCTCTCCCTCCCAGGGGAGGATAAAAAGGGGAAGAAGGAAAAAAAAGAAAAGAAAAATGCCTCACCCAAGACTGGAAGTTAAGACTATAACAATTTAATGACTAATAGTAGAAAACCAGAAAAAGGAGTATGAAGGGAAGGAGGATACAGAACTCTATACCAAACCCACTCTTGGATGGTGATGGATCATGCAGCATACACTGAGTCAGGGCCAGACCTGATGAGATGCCATCGCGGCTCCCACAGCCTGGGAAGGGGATCTATGGATCTATGGAGTGTGGCAGGGAAGGGGAGGGAGTAACAGCTGCCCTCTGACTCCTCAGGGTCCCAGGGTTACCGCCTGTCCCCCCTCACTCAGTCTGTTCACCCTGAAACCACAACAGCTGGCTTCATTGAATGTAAACCACTGCCCACAACTCTTCCATCATCTCCCTTACTAACAGAAGCTGGAAACTCTACCAATACGTACTTCATAAATATAGATGAAAACACTACTCACATTTTTAATCTTTCTGGAAGATCTAAAGCATTTAAATTCGCAGTTCAGATGATGTATCCCCACTTGGCAACTGTAAAATAGGCCTTCTTTTTAATATTCACTCCAGGGATATAGTGAGCAAAATAAGATTAAAGATATGATTTTAAAATAAGATAGGAGGTTTCTAAGGGTTGTGCTTTGTAGACATGTTTGGAAATATTTGCTCTAATCTACTGAGACAATGTTTTACTATATATGAAAGTTACCTTAAAGATGTGATTTAGGACAATGAACATGCATTTTATAGAAACATGTTTCATCCAGTGTAGACCAAGTATTATCTTGAATTGATGAATTTATTATTATGACAATAATATAAATCATAGGAAAGATAATGCAGGAGGAGAAAGCCAGAAGAATTAATGACTACAATTCAGAGGTGAATTATTTTATATACCAATGAAGTTTTGTAATGCAGGCTGGATTTTTTTAACTGGCTAAGTATAAAAAAAAGTGTTGAGTTGCAATCCCTGCAGCATAAATAGTACATTTCTTCATCAGTCAGCAATACTTTTATTACTATAATTATTCTCAGGCAATAGGATTTTACGCATCTGATTTTATCCATATGATAATTATATATTTATTATCCAAATTTCTAATGTTTATTTTGAAACAAGACATTCCTGTGCATGCTCATGCGTGCAGGAACACTGAAGGCCTATCAGGAGTTGCAAGTGCACACTATATCGAAAAAACAAGGTGCATTCATATTATTTTTTAAAATGGATTGAATGTCTCACTTCCTAAGCTATAGTTAATTCCTAGATGGGTAAAATATATTATTGTTCACAGTATCTGTTCATCACAGCATACTGAAGGGTAAAGTAGGAGCGACCACAAAACAGTCATTTTTTTTCTCAAACTGTCAGATATAAGTAATATTGTCATGTTCTAGTTATTCCATCTTTCTCACTCACTAGAGATAGCCAGCATCTTTCAGTAGAGCAGAAACTAGGATGCAATGTTTTTCGTATGAGCAAAGGGGAAGAAAGACCTCTAGTAAACATTCAAGTAGCAGAAAAGTTTGAAAAGCCAGACAGAAAACAGTGTTCTCCTCAAAATTCTTGTGAAATTAGCCTACATTGATCCTTAATTTCTGTCAGTTCCAGGGTGGAGAAAAGTCCAACAGTATCAAGTTAGCAAATACTTAGTGGCTTCAGCTGCAGCATTTTAGTGTCTTTGGCTGCCCTCATTGAAAACACGATGCAATGATGAATAGCAGTTTTTGAAAATCAATTGAAGTTAATTTGTAAATCTCTGCACACTCTCTGTCAGAAATACAGTAGCCCGGGGCAAGAATCCGCAGAGGAATGGAATGTGTAGGAATTTACAGTTTTTAGTTCACAAGATCTTAGTGTGATTCTGCATTTTTCTCCAACAGTGTTTTTACAGCTTTTAAGTTTATTGTGCTTCTCAGAGTTTTTGAACCGTTCTATTAGTTTTTTCCTTCCCATACACTGGGATAGGTAAATAGGCTTCTGAATAGCTCTTTATATATACACTATTATTAATACTTCCATTGTAAATGCATGCTATTTATACTTACAGAGTGATTTATCTCTTTTCAAGTATCAACAAGCTATCGGGTTTAGAAATAAGCAGTATTTATCTTCCTTTTTCTGCATCTGTGATTGATGACAGGACCACTGATGCCGTGCTCTGTGTGGGGGAATACATTCTAGGGAATGCTGGGCCTGGCCAGATCTGGAGATACAGATCTTAGTCTCTCTGTCATCTTTTGTAAGAAGATCTGGGAGGAATGAACACATAGGATCAGCTTTGAAAGAAAGAAAAAGTGTTGAGGAAATCTTCTTGTTAAGCTTGAAATAGAGGAAAGGTTCTACCTTGTGCTGAGCTTTTACGCTGAATAGGTGTTTGGTTTTTCACCTTGTATTATTTTGATGTATTCCATCCTTTTGATATTCCACAATCATAATCTTTAGAGAAAACACTGCTATTTTAAAATATATTCTCTTTGCACCCTGAATTAAATGAATTCTGCAGTATTTTACAACTTGCTTTGGTACCTTATTACAGCATGTACGAGTGTGCATAAACAATGCAGGTTTGGGTTAATTATGTTATAGAAAGTTGAGTTTAAAGTAGGCTGGGTAGAAGCCTGGTACCTATGAATCCTTCTAGGAGACTGGAGGGTTTGTCTGCACGTCTTGGTTGTGAGAGGCTGGGTTTAGGTAGTGTTGTGGTCCATGTTGTCATAGTAATGGTACTTCACGTTTTCATCAATCTTGTTTGAAGGTAGCTCAGGAGCAAGAGTTCGAACTACAGGGCTCTGGAGATTTCCCCGTTTTATGCTTCTATTTAAGAAAATGGAATTCCTAACAGCTACTCAATTATGAAAATGATTGTGCCAGACTTCTCATCATATTTCACTGCATATTCATAGTCATTTCTCAATGACTGATGAAGATGTTCGGTGGAGACCCAATTATCATCTGAGATGCTGAGGGAAAAATAATGTCAGTGTCAATTAACCAAGTTCTACAATGATGGTGGTATATATGACTGAAAAAACTTGCTGTGCTTGCAGACAGGTTGATAACACCATAAAAACTGAGATTAGCAAAATAAAATTATTAATTTGTAAGGCAATGGAGAGTTTATTATTAATGATAACATTTTAATTTAAGATTATAAAGGTGAAATAAAGCAATGGCAGAGCTATTTATTCCTTTAAACTGAAAAGTAAAATTTAAACTTCAGGTCCATTAAACTAAATATGCAGGTTTGCTAAAACTTGCAAGAATAAGGTTCTCCCTTTAGAATCGTAGGTGGTATTTCCTGGATATTTTTACTGCAGAATTCCAGTTTTATACTGTAGTATCCCAGAGACAGGACTTGGAGAAGCTTTATAGCTATTCAGTGCTGCTTTAGGCTGACAAAATGCAAATGTTCTCAGGCCACTTCAACACTTGAGCAGAAGAGAGGGTGGAGCCCCAGGTAGGTCTTCCTAAAATAATCTACTGGTATTAGTGTTGTAGTACATTAGCAGCATTGACAAATGTGAAGTATTTTAGCAGTATTTTTCCTCCTTTTTTTTTAAGTTTTAACATTCTTACGAGAAAGGAAACCTCTGTGGAACCATAATATATTGTCTTGCTACATATGGAATATCCTGCCAGTATGTTCTCCATATAGAACTAGGTATACACCATTCAAAGAATATGGTTTGCAAGATGCCCCCAGTGATCTTGATTATGACTTTGCCCACACTGGGCTAGCCCACTTGTAACTGAACACGGGTATAGGCACCCAAAATTTATTGAGTATGGTGAAATCATGATGCCAGCTCATGGCAGAAGGCTTTGACTGTGTCTCTGCGTCCAAAGTTCAGCACATGTTGTATGTGTCATCCCGTGTCCCAGGATGGTGAGTCCCATCCAGAGGTTCTGGCTCCTCCGGGTGGTGTCAGACTAGAGGCAAAGTAGCAGTTGTGCTAGAGACTGCTAGAAGACATTCTCTCCTCAAACTAAAGTGCCTCCACGAGGTCTGAAGTCAGTTCATATGGAGAATCCTCATGGAGTAATATCATGGATAGAGGAGTAGGGCCACATTTCCTTCTGTATTGGTCACTGACAACGTAGTGGTGCAGGGTCAAAATGGATAGGAAACTCCTGATGGTTTTACTATGATGCTGTTGTGTAAGCAAGCACAGAGACACAGAGCAGAAACAGGAAGATAAACACTAATAGGGCATGACTCCATATATGAGGCTTATAAGGGATGCATGTCACTGCCCCTGCCACCTAGCATTATCATGTGTGACAGATAAAGGCATGATGAAGTGCTTCCCAGAGTGTCCAGCTGACATATTTGCTCTTTGGACACCAAATATTTATGGCATAGCTTTCCTTTGAACTGCTGAAGTAGGAATATTGACCTGGGCCTCAGATTTGAACTAGTCTGAAGTATGTCTTTATAATTGCTAGGTCCTCAGCAGCAACTGCGTCATTGTAGTGATTTGCTCTTGCTGTGCTACCCTGCTTAGGGAAGAGGGCTGACTTTAGGAAACCTCAGGAGCTATTCCTCTTCTTATGGATTCCATGGGTTAAAATACTAACCCAAGCCTTCCCATGCCTGGGCTTCAGCTATCCATCTCTCCTGCACTGGAAAGCAGCAGGCAACACTCCTCTCCCTAAACCAGCTGCCCACCTTTCTTTCTTGCCAGGCAACCTTCCCGTCTCCTTTTGTCTTTTCAGTCTGTGTAATTAATTGTCTTTTCCTTACTTCCCCCTGCAGCAGCAGCATCCCTTTTGTAATAGTCCCTTTCCATTACTCCATTCAGCAATTGAATTACCTGCTATCTTTATTACTTACTCTAAATTATCTTCATTCCCTTACTTTCTCATACCTGCCCAGAAGTTTCCACTCAGCTGTTATGCCTCTGAATACTGGCTGGGAGCAGAGGTGATTGGAATGGGTGTTTGGTCAAGGGAAACCTAAAATGTCTGGATGCTGCCAGTCTAGAGGCTGCATTTGGGGGAATATGTCTTTCATCCCAGTGAGCCCCTCATCCAACTGTTCTTTTACTCTCCATGCCCCTCACAGTAGTAGTCTGCCTCACTCAACAGCATCTGGTGCTTAAACAGTTGTTCTGTGATTCATCCAAGGGATGTTGTGCCAGATGGATCTGGCAAAAATAGATCACTCTCACTACTTGTTATTGGACTTGAACACAAGTATAATCTAAATAAAAAGAGCCTTAAACACTTTGCATAGTGTACCTTTTGGCTGATTTATTCTTTTGCTAATTGGATGAACTCTTTGGATCAAGATTTTTATAATGTAAGTAATAACTGCCAACTTCTCTATTTATTGCTTTTTATTGATTCAGACAAATATATTAGTTTGATATTTTAATAGTTGGCAAGAGAAGGTTGCCAGTTACTAGAAAAATTAGAGCAGTGAATCATCAGGCAATTTTTTTTTTTTCTTAAAAAGGGGGTGGGACTGTAAAAGACCTCCAGATGTTAATTCTATTTGTGTCCCTCATCAACAGAAAATATCCTGAGCACTCCAGCCTGAACAGGCAGTATTGCTCAAATACTGAAAATTAGCAATACTTCCTGACATATCCCAAAGTGCAGTAAACACTCTCCACTGAGCACCTGTGGTAACTTGAGCCATTCTGCAGCACACCCAAGACCAGCATGTTCCAAAGTGGAAGTGGTGGCTCCATTTCAGCACTGTTCACATACTGCTGCAGTGAGACAAGCAGCCTGTGCAGACCTAGGTAGCCTAGCAGGTATATTGCCTTGTGCTCGCTGGCGTAGTTACAAGAACGACAACACTGCAGGTAGTAAAAGCACTCCCTAAAATTGAATGCAAAGCAAACTGATGGTAAATGCTTCACAAAGTTCAATTCATCATTAAAAAATGTATGTAGATAAGGATCTTCTCTTGGTAAGAACAGACTTCATCATCTGTTTGGGTTTTTTTCATGGCAACTTATTTTGATAGAATGAAGATGAAAAGGATGTGGAAACAATAAGCATTGTTATTGCAAAGTAGTATCTGTGTTATTAAATAGTTACTGTTTTAAAATTGGAAGTGATAGGAATGCACTTAGCAAAACAGTGTTTTATCACAGTATGCCCTGAAAGTTGAAGCCAAATGGTATTAACAGTGGTTTTGTACAGTTTTATACAGTCTGTTGATTCTAATGCTCAGACTTCATAATGTGCTTTTAAGTTTAAATACCTGTCTCAAAATGTATACAAGGCAAACGATTGGTGACTTTCTGATTTGGTGAACCAATTATAAGCTTCGTCTGTGAATAGTGTGTTCTATCAGGCGTTTGTTAAATAACTTCTCCATAAATGCCTTTTAAATTTTGTTTCTATCATATTGAAAGTTTTGCTGAAACCTCATGATGATGGGGACTGCTCTCCATGCTCAAGGCTGTAACAGAGGTGTGTCAGTATCTACGTTAACTTTGTCATTGAAGTTGAACACCACAAATCTTGTTATTTTGAGAGCACTGCTCAGAGTTTTGGAACACATCAAGTTATAGCACTAAACTTGAGGCTTTGGGCTTGATTCCATTCTTGCAGCAGCATATGATGAATTGAAATATACTGGTTTTAAATCTAGCCAGACCAAGATTAACTTTTGGAAAGTTAAGTTAGTGCTGCAATGTCCATATACCTTACAAAATATTCCTGTTCCCAGGTTAAGCATGCTACCCAACTATTTCAGGAAGACCAAAACTTTAGCATCCTTTTGTGGTAATACAGGATGAAATTACTGAAGATGTGACTTCTTCAGCAACATACAGTATCTCCACCAATACCCTTATCTGTGCTTCAAATACCACGTTTTTGAAACACACTCCAGTTTAAACAAACAGTACTGTGTTTGATATGAAATATCAGAGTTAACACCTGTATGCGAAGTAACGTTCTGAAGTTTAAGGGAGGTAGGTAATTGCAAGAAGCCTGTTAAGAGACCAGGGAGGATGTATGTGTGATGATTCCACTAGTGCACTGAGATGTATTATACAGCTAAGAGCAGTGCTGCTTAGAAAGTATGATAATAAAGTACATAGTGCTTTTGTACTGGCTTTTTGCCCCCAGCTCTGCTTCATATTCTGGAAAATGTTGACAGTTGTACCCACGCAGGTTGATGCCAGTTATGGCACTGTCAGGAATGATTCTCTTGTAGCTCCAAGTCACTGAATCACAGAATTGTTCAGGCTGGAAGGGACCTCTTTAGATCTTTCAGTCTATCTGCCCTGTATAAGTGAAGTTGGCTACAGTGGGCTTGTACAGTTTTATACAGTCTGTTGATTCTGTACCCTGTCCCATCAGGTTTTGAGAATCTCCAAGGATGGAGACTTCACAGGCTCCCTTGCCAGACTGTTGCAGAGTTTGACCGCTTTCGCAGGAAAACAAACAAACAAACCAAAACAAACCACAACAACTAAACCTCCAAACACACAAAAAAATTAACTATTTTCTTGTGTGTTCAGATTGAGTTTACTGTGTTATCTTAAATTTGTGTCCACTGCTTCTTGTCCTTTCAGTGGTCACTGCTGAGAACAGTCTACTACTTCTTTTCTCTCACCCATCAGTTATTTTTATGCTAAGCATCTCATAAGCTTTCATTTCTTCATGCTAGAGAGTCCCAGCTCTTAGCCTTTCCTCCCATGAAAGATGCTCAGTTTCCTTAATCATCTTTGTATCTCTGCATACTCATCCCAGTAAGTCTATATTTTGCTGGGGAGACCAGAACTGGCTACAGCAATCCGTAGGTGGCCTAACCAGTGCTGAGTAGGAGGGAAGGAGCACCTCCCTCAATCTGTTGGGTATACCCTGCCTAATTAAAAAAAATAAGAATAACAGCAGCTGCCTAGTATGGTTGGTCAAAAAACCAAAAAAAAAAAAAACCAAACCCAAAAAAAACCCCACCAAAAAACCCCAAAAATACCCAAAAAAAGAGAAAAAATAAAAGCACTCTTTAACATAAAGCCATTTAAGAGTGGAGTATAGAAAGGTAGTGGTTCTCAAAAAACTTCACTGAGAAATGATTCAGACTTTGAAGTATGGGGAACCAGGGTATGGGAGAGGAAGAGTGGAGTTTCCTTCCTCCAGGATGTATGCATGCAATCTGAAAACTTGTCTTTAGGCAACTTGGGAATGCTCTGCTCAATACAGATTTATAGCAGGGGTTGAGTAGATTGATCTAGACAGTATTTCTTCATTAGCAATTGTATTTGCCTAAGTGAGTGGGTGTGATACAGCTTGGGAATGGACTCAAACTCATGCAGCTACAGATAAAGCAGCTGGCATTTTTAGAGCTCTTTTGTTCATTTGTTAAAATGGAGTTCTAAGCAAACTGGCAGTATCTGTGAACCACATACAGTGTGTGTCATTCATCTGCTGCATTGCTCTGTGCCTTCCAGGGAATTAAGCAACAGTATCTGGCAGGCATGTTTCATTTTTTCTGATATACTCAGTCTTCCATTTATTAAATCTGGGCATTTAACAAATGCAAATGAGATTAATATTATGTTGACTATTGCTGAAGTTTATGGAACCTCTCTTTTCATCTCAATTATGCACAATTAGTAGTTAGGACTCTTAAATGTTCATGTTTAATTGATTTACTTTATCTTGGCTGATTGGTGTAGTAAATATTTCAAAGAGAGACTTCAAATGTGCAGTGCTACCCCTGGTACTAACTGCAAGGAAGAATGGAAAGGGAATTTTTTTCCAGTTTCAAGTTTCTTAATTTATCTCTGTCCTGTTACTGGGGTATTTCAAATTTTGCTAAATTCTTACTAGATATAAATGCATGGTTCTATGTTTTCAATTAAAAAAAAAAATTCTACATATTGGTAGTCTATAGAAGTTGTAAAAATACTGCAATGAAATATATGTAAAAATATAACATTTCCTCAAAGAATTATAATTTTTTTAATAAACTAAACCACTGTATATTTGAATGTGTCACTTTGTATTGCAGAATGTTCTTTATTATGCCAAAATATCTTTAGGACCACATAGCCTGGCATTGAAAGTATCTTAGGGTTGCATAGTATACAAAACTTCTAAACAATAACAAAAAATATATATATTTATATATATATACACAAAAATTTGAAGACAAATAATTCATCACAGGTCATTAAGAAAATATCAGTTGCTCTGTGCAGCTCTAAGCTGTACACCTTTTACCCAGACACTAAGTAAACGGGAACTGGAAAATGAACCTGCAAGACAAAAGTGGGCACAAAATACAAACTTGGTTTAGTGAAGAGCTATTACAAATGCTCAGAAGTAAAATTTAAAAACCAAACAAACATCTCTTCTTCGGTACTGTTTAGAGCAATTTAAATCTATCAAGTTCTATTGTAATTTTCTATGTATGGGAGACAGTGCTGGCACAGAATTACATACACTTTGCTGCTGGAACAACGCTTCTTGCAATGTGTTGTTTTTAATTTCAGTGACTATTCAAGTAATAATTTCATAAGGTACCTCTTATTATTGCAGACAGATTAAATGCAGATTTTAATGAAAAATAAGAGCCTGTGGAACTTGGTTTAGTGTTTTTCTGCATAGATAGATATCAGGCAATGTTTGCCTCAATAATAGATTTGTTGGGTTTTTTTTTAAATGCCCCTCTCCCACACAAGAATTTTTCTCAGCTAAATGAGATTTTTGTAACAAATACAAAGTTCTGTATGGATTCTGGGGAGAAAAAAAGACCAAACATTCCGTTGCATATTAGAATCACTTGATTAGGACATCAAGCTACTATAGCTAAACAAGTTGTAGGCATTAGGTTCCTGATCTGAATCACTTTCTAGGAAAGAAGAGGTTCATTTATACCTGTAATGGGGGTCTATGGGAATCAGGCTTCCTGATTTAGTTATCCTTTTCTTTTTTTTTTTTTTTTGCTTGGAATGTTGGAGTAGAGGAAGTCAGACAACTTGGAGAAAGCGTATAGAGATTTAGCAGATTTTAGGCTTACTGATTCTGCTCTTTAGCAGTTCAATGCTTCTGTAATAAAGTATCTCAGGAGTGTAGTGTCAAAAACATGTAAAATACTTGATTTATGGGTGTCCTTGGATATTGAAAGTTATTCTTCTGGACTTGAGAGCCCTTTTCCTGTCCAAAATCTACTGAAAGCCATAAAGCCCTTCTGTGAATCTGTGTCTAAATCTGATATGTTCTTGGATCTTGTCATCTGATATAATAGTGAACTTTAGTAACTATGTGAAAAGTTTCTTGTGCATTGTGTCAATCTGGTAGTCTGATTTTAATTGAAGCTTTTGTAGTTACCCTTTTCATCACAATAGACACTGAGAGGTCCTTTGTGCTTCTCCGCAGAAGGAGATTTAGAAAACTTTTATTTTAAAGCATTTTCCCATGTATGTCAGATGAAATTGTTACATAGGGTTTGTTAGAGATTCTGTGAGGTTGTATCAACTCAGTGTTAATCCTTCATCTGTAACTGTCCAATTGTTTGCCTTCTGTCCTAAATACTATTACAAAAAATTCTGATCATGGACATGGAGTAAATACTAACAAAGGAATCTGTGAAATAATAATAGTCTTGTGTTCAGAAGTTGACTTTGTTCTTGCTATAAATTAATTGATCTCTTAACGTGTTTCAAGTATAAGCACATACACGTGACATAATATCCTTATCAGTCCAATCGTGCTGTCATTCAATCAGTTTATACATGTACCCCAGGAGGCTGTAGTTACTTCACTGTTACTTTCAACTCCCTTCACATTAAATGTAATATGAGGGTGCACCTCTGGCTGGTATACAAGCCAGATTTCTCACTTCATGTTGCCTTTGGAACCTGTTTCCTACTTTTATTTATGTAATTGGGTTATACAGTTCACCCGTTTAAGCTGCACAGTAGTGTTCTACCTTCTGTTTCTCATTCTTTACTTTTTATGTAATGTCTGAAGCCACAATTGCAAAGCAGTTTGCAAGGGAGAGAACAGAGGAGACAACTAGAAGTGGTGAACAAAATGTACTTTGGGTGAACACAGCATTGTTCGTTCTGATATCTCCTTATGATGACCAGTATTTGAAGATGCAGTAGAAATTGCTTATAGTAGAAACCAAGGTATGCATTTTGCTTGTTTTATCAAGACTAATTTAGAGGGTTTTTTGAGGTGCAGATACTTACCAATAAGGCATTGTGTTTGTGATAACAAGCAATTCATGTCAAAAATATTTACACTTTTCCTTTCTTGGATGTTCATGGGTTACCGTCAGAGCCTCCCAATGTACTTGCCAAAAGCCATCCTCAGTTATTGCATCTGAAGTACATGACTGCAACCTTCATGATGTGTGACTTCAGAGAGTATATAGCTACCTACCGTAAGCTTGGTTAAGTTTGTTACCAGTAGTTTTGGCTGGTACTTTTTCATCCAAAAGACCTGATGTTCTCTTGATGCTGAATCTTGAATGTGTGTCTCTACATAACGTGAGACTGACAACCTGAGCAGTGTACTAAATAATATATTTTGGTGACTTGTAATGCTTTTTATTTTTCACTTTTCTTGCAAGGAAAGGAACTGATTCCAACATAAACTTCAGAAGATTTCACAAGTAACAAACCTTAACTGCGATTGCAAATTACAGAGCAGTTCAAATTACCTTACTTAAATACAAGGATTCATGGATTGGGGTTTTTTATCGAATCCTTGTGAATATGCTTCTTGAATTTTGAGCCTTTGGTCATGAATTAGCATTGTTCTGAAAATCTGAACTTTAAAAAATGTTATTTTCAGATTCTTATTTAACAAATCAGATCATATTAATGGGTGCTGACAAAACCTCATAATCTCATTCACGCAGTACTTTTGCTTTGTACCACTGTTATGAGAACCTTTTCTAGTACTTTTCATCCAAACTGTGTTTTTCTTTGCCTAAGAGGTTAAGAAATTGAAAATTAATTCATTGCAATTGCCATTATAAATAGCTTCAGTGTTCTAGATAAAATTAATGTTCTGGAACTGTTGCACAGTGAGATCACTCACAAATCAGTATGTAGCCTGTTTTCCTCATTTTGAAGTTTATTTTCTATTTAATATCAGTAATACAATCCAGGCATTTCAGTCCAAACCAGTACTTCTTGGGTGGTAAAACTCAATAGGTATTTAGTCTCATGCCTTATAAAGCTACTAGAGGCAAGTTATAATTGTCTTGAAATACAATGCCTGTCATAACTTATTACAGTTTATGTATTATCTATTGTGTAAATACAATATTGATTCCTTTAAACACAAACTGAAGTCACAGCAGAAAGTAACTTCACAGTGGCCGATACTATGACTTAGAAAATCGTAGGCTTCATGACAGCTTTTTCACAACATTATCGGTTGAGCACAGACAAGGTTTTCTTCTACTGAGTGATTTGGCTTTAGAGCTCCAGGTATTTACTGAATGCAGATACTAAATTGGTTGTCACATACGTTTACTCAATACGACAGCTGAAGAAACAAGGATTCCTATCCAGAGGTCTTTAAATTCAATACTTCCCTAAATGCATCTGAATGACATGGAGTGAATGTAGAAATGTTTTGGGAAAGATTACTTTGGCTTAATCACATCTTATTTTATAAATAGCTCTGCATTTTAAAATATGTTCTTTCTGATGTTTTGATTAAATTTTAGAGAGGAAAAAAACCCCTGATTAGTAGTTTTAAATATTGCAAAATTACTAATAATGCCCCTGCCTGATATTTGTTACCATCTTACACAAGCACATTTTTTGAGTTTGTTTAAACAAATTCATTCTAGTGGCTTTGATCATAAATTATACACAGCAAATCAAGTTGACCCTTCAAATTTCCATTCTACTAATAGAATCCTGTAAATTATATTGAAAACATTTTTTAGGGGTGGGGGGTGAAAAACGTCAGGTATTCTAGTACTGAGCAAAACACTATTCATGATATGTTTTATATGCATTACCACTACAGAGTATTTCATTAGTGGGTTTGGACCTAATGAGTCTCTGTATTAATACAAAGTCTGTGTCTTGAAAGTGTAGGTTTTGGATTCTTGGGAAAAAAATGAACTACTTGCTTATATTGTCCAGGATATTGGTAGAGAGAGTGAAGATTTGAAAAATACTTGAAAAATTTCAGAGGAGTGAAGACAGGCATTTTTTTTCTAATATGTGTTTCTGTTACGCTGTACAGTTCATGTAAAAGTCCATGCTGCAACATCAATGTTATAAGAAGAGTAAAATAACTGAAGGATGAAGACAAGAATAATTTTGCAGATGAAGGTTAGGCTAAACAATTCAGGAAATCCTTTCTGATAGTGTCAGATCTAGGTAAAAGCAAAGATGTGTGAAAACCAGCGGGAAATAATCTGAAAGCAGTAACTGAGAGCATAAGGATTTTTAAGTCCCATCTTTGGACTGGAGCAAGTCCACAGACAATGTCGCGCACAAGACAGCCTGTTTTTATTAAATGACCTTGCAGGGAATATGTAGCTCTGTTTGTTAGTAGATTTGTTTGACTGGGAGAATGGAATCTCACTTGGAGTATGTAAAAGGGTATTCAGGAGCTGAAGTTAATGTAGAAGTTCCTAACAGTAAGCTTCAAGTAAATAACAAAGTTAATCTCACCAGTTAATGTGAAGTAGACATTGTGACTGAGGACGTGTAGGAGTGTTCAGAGACGAGGCTGTGGCACGTATGTACTGCTGCAGACAGTCCTGCTGACTGAACAGACAGCAGATTTATGGAAGTGGAGCATGCAGGCTCAGGCCAAGAGCAGGCACAAGGGAATACGGTTTGTTGAAGACAAAAGATATTGAGTCAAGAGAGGAATTAGTGGAAATGGAGTTTGAGATTACTACTTTTGTCCAGAGGAAACTTTTCAAATATGTCCATGAAAAGCCAAACCACACATTCATCTAATCAATGCAGGCTGAGGCTATGAACAATGTGAAATCATTGCCCATGTAAGAAAAGATACAGGCAGTTATAAATGCAACTGCAAACTTGAAAGCAGATACTGAATCTGGAAGGAAAAAACCAAAGTGAGTTAGAGTAAGAATAATGGTTGTGCTTTCTAGTTGAAGTACCAGGAAATCTGTTGTTAACTAACAGCTAACTTATTTGAGCAGCTGAACTAGTTGTTAATTCTGGATGAGGCTTAAACAAAGCTACAATCCTCCTCTTTTAAATCAAACGAGTCTATGACGAAACATCTCTGCAGACTGTAGTAGCTGGGTTCATACAGTGGCTGCTCAGGTTCCTGTCTGTGCCATCCAGTCTTCTCACTTGAGTAACTGTAACATTTCATGGGAGTTTTTTCCTCAGCTGTGGATATCAAGACCAGAGCCCCACAAAATTAAGCTACAATATTTCACTTAAACGTAAATGTTGTTATTACAGTACAGTTTTTACACACACACACAAAAAATCATGACTTTTCAAACTAAATTAAAAATTCCTCCATGGTCTTATGTCCAGCATCTGTGATGACTAATTGCTGTCAAAACTACAATTAGATGGAAAACTGCTTAGTGTTCTGCTTCCTTTCATTTCTGACAGTTATATTCAGAAAAAGAATCCAACAATTTTATTAAACCCTCTAAATTATTCTTCAGCTTCTTTTAAATGTTATTGCCAATTAAGATATTTCAAAATAGTTTAGAGATCCTGCAAGTGATGCAGGTATTTACTTAATATCTAATATCATGATTCTTGTATCACCTCTAATATTGTCATCAGTAATATTTAGCTGAATATTCAGATTCTATAAGGAAAGCTGAAAAACTAGAACACTCCACATACAGGCAGTCTACATCTACTGATATCGCCACTTTTACCTTCCTGTCTTGGAAGAACTGAAATCTGCTTTCTTATGAAAAAGACTATTGCCCATCACTGTGAAAATAGTGCTGGTCACTTGTTCTCAGCCCGCTGATCTCAATTAGCTTTGGATGACCCAAATTTTAAAGTGAGGAGTAAATGATGTGGTAAACTATTAGACATCATGTTTAGTCATGCCCTTGGAAACTGTCATGAATAGTTTCTTAATCAAATGCCTATTATGAGAAGATACTAGGGAGAACTCGACCTATCTTCGCAGACAGTCACAGACATAGTTAAAGCTGCAAGTAGGCACAAGATGAGTTTAGGGTGTTTTGAAAGGAAACTTTGGTAACAATTTAATTGAAAGTGTTAAAGGCTGTAAAACACAGACTTTTGCTGTGCAACTCAAGATACAACACACCAGATGGATAAATTTAACATTGAATGCTAATCTCATAATAAGAGATGTGTTCATAGCTAACAAAATATTTAATCTATTTTATTTTTAATAAAATGTCTTAATTATGGGATCAATCCATCTGCTAAAGCAAGACTCCTTTATTTCTTGATTGTTTTTATTCTATTTCTTTCTGTTTCTTTTTAAAGTTTTAAAATAGCCATTTTTCTAAAAGCACTAAACAATTTTAATTTTTCTGTTATTTTACAAGAGTTTTATCGCTTGGGTATATTTTCATTTCGAGTGCCTTTGTATGTAGACAGGCTATTGTGTTACATGGTTTGGGCTGATATTAGTTGGCAGAAAGAAACAGAAGCCTGTCTTGGCAAACCCTGATTTTTATGTAAGAGAACATCTGTGAGCTCTATCTTTGTGGTGTAGCTGGACTTTCATAGCCTAAAAGAACACTAGAGTCTAAATGCAAGCACAACTGTCCCCTTACAGTTGTAAAGATTACACATTTTTGAGGATTTACTGGTGAATCCTGAGGAATGGTACTAACTGCTTAATCTGTTTGCTGTGTTTTAGCTCTAAGGCAAGTTATGACCCTCTTCTGCTTTCCTATCCCTGGGCTTACAATAGCCAGGAAACTGGCTATTTGCCCTCCAGTTATGTGATGGTTTCATCAGTAGTTACTGGCAGGAGAGAGTCCCTATGCTGATTCATGCTAGGGGAGGGATGATCAGGTGGGGGCAGAGGCTCAGAACAGCCATCACAGTAGAGCTACCTTGGGGCTGCAAAGACCAGCTGAGGGAGTAAGCACGTGTGACTACTCCATGGTGAGGTTTTGTGCTGTTCCAGTCCTACTGCTAGTAAGGTAGCTGGCTCCAGGCTATTGTATCTTTAAAAATATCACTATACTCCTCAGCCCTGTCTGTCCATTACTACCATCCACACTTCTGTGGAAAGGTGCAGTGTGTCTGGTGCATCCCCTTCCTCTCAGCCACTCGGTGAAAGCAAGAGTACTTTGCAACAGTGGTTTCTGTGAGGTTTTATGATTCTTCTTTGCTCCATCTCTTGGACTAGACACAGGCTGTTTGCTGCTACTTTCTGAACCCAGCACCTCTGCTGACACCAGACTTCAAGAACCATCTTTCCTCTAGGACTACCTTTTTGAAATTTATATGCTCCCTCCATTGCTTAGCTGCAAACTTTAACAAGGGCAAATGTTCTATTTGCACTGGCTTTAGACTATGAATTAAGGAGGACGAAGAAATAAAGAATAAATTGGGAGCATGGATCAGCGTTTTTAGAAATGACTGTTATTTCCTCATGCATACTGGAGAGGGATTCATTCAGTTCATGTCCTGGGGCACCACTGAGATAAACTGTCCAGTCTAAAGTGTGTAGGTAAACAATGTGTAGGCAACATACCTGAAAGAAGACTGTAGAGAGATGCAAATACACTTCAATCACAGCATTTTTGATTCTAAGTCTTATTTGTGTGTACTTGTGTTTGGAGCTCCTTTGCTTGTAGAATTATTCATGCTTGCAAGAAATGCAAGTTCCTTTCCTGCTTATTGCATTCCCTGTATGAAAACTCTTGGAGCAGGAAATAACTCTGTTCTTTGCAAAGGGATGTTGAGAAACAAGCAGAATTACCACAAAATACACATATTAAAACATCATATTGGTGTGAGAGACAAAGGGAATGAAGCTTTATTAATAGCTTGTGTTATAACTTGTTTTTCCCCTGCTGACTCCTTTCCTTTTACTCTCCGAAGAGAGCTTTCACCTCATATCCTTGTAACTTTTTGTCTCATTTCTGGACATTTCTTCAACAGTTTGGTATTTTTATTTTTGGGGGAAAATAGACTAGCTTAGCCTTACATAAAAGTCTTCAATCATTAGGAATTCATATCTGTTGCCTTCCAGTAGGCTGCAGACCCCCAGCTGTAGACAGCAAAAGAAGTCTGAGATGAGACAGAAACTATGAGTAAACATCATGCAGATGGGGTCAAAGTAGAATTTCAGTGATGAGATGGCAGATGTAGGATCGACATTCAATTTTAAATGTTAAAGTGCTATTCCAGAATGTTTTCAAAATTCAGTGTGTAACTTAAGCATTAAATTTTTATGATTTATTCTACAATCAGTCCTTCTTCACATAATGATGAGATGATGCAACTTGAGAGCCATTTGCAAACAACTGGCTCCATTCAATTAAGAGTACCAAATCAGGAAAATGTGTCATATCAAATGCTTAACAATGAGTTTCTGGACAGACACTCTCTTTGTGTCTCACAGCCCAAAACACTGACATTTGTGAGTTACTTAAAGCTGATTTTGAAGTTGAGAGAGCAGTTTAAAAACAGTTATGTATTAGGTCTTCTGTAACAAAATACAGAGTTTAAATTTGAATTTCAGTGTCTGCAACTGGATTTATAATGCTGTAGTTACTTTGGTTTGTATTTCTGTAACCAAGATTGGAATGTGGCCTTTACCCCACTAAACTGATATTATCATCCTAAAAGTTTGGAAGCCACAAGACTGGGATGTGAACAATAGCCTATCACATGTGTATGCATACTTTGCCCCTCAGAATCTCTTGGGGTTTATTTTATTTCTTTCCCCAAAGGAGAAGTTTTATTTTTGTTTTTTAGTAGGCTATACAGATTTTCCTCTGAACCATCTCAAATAAATTATCTGTAATCAAGAGGAATGTTTCCAATCAATTAGTTACTGCAGCCGTGTGCTTGTATTTCAGATTACTCAGTCTGTAGGAGTTGTATGATGAAGATTTTAATGACTGAACAGGATGCTTATATTGAACTGCATGGAAGCATGCCTGTTCTTATTTTGGAGAGCTGGATGTCTACTATACATAATACTGCGTGTAAAGTTAGCACCTGTAGGAGGGGAGAAGAGTGCGCTTTATACCAAGAGAATGGAGAAAGTTCTCACATTCCATCTGCACTGATTTTCAGCAGTCTCCAGGAGATTCAAGTGCATCACTCATTCTTTCCAAAGACATTCCCATTTTATTACAGTTACTAATTAAAAGTTGCCCAATCTTTGTATATCACACTGATAATTTGTGACATACAATCTGATTGCGATTACATGAAACCGCTTGTGCAGGTCTGTATCCAAAATCTGTAACCTCTGATAGCTGAAGTGTTTCATACTGTGTATTAGCAGCTTGGATGTTACTGTGTGCATTTTTTTTACTCTTGAAAAGTGCAATAACCAGTCTATGTTGTCAATATAATAAGGGAAGAAAGGAAAGAACTGTAATATTAACAGTTCCTGTGTTAAATTTGCCACACAATATATAATTTTTGCTCTTGCTTGAAGTTGATATGAAGTGCTGTATTGTTTTCTCTGTCCCATTGGGTAGGGTTTGTCTAAAAGTAGAGAGAAACATTCAGATATGTGAAAATTTCCTGCCCCCACTTTGTGACAGAGTTTGGCTATCAGAGCCTCTGGCATTGAGGTAGTCTCTCTTGATCTTTAGCAGTGGCATGTCTTATTGTATTTTCAGGATTGAGATAGTTGTATACTTAATCTTTTACCTCTGTTGTTTCTGCTTTTCCCCTTTTTCCTAGCTTGTTCCCCTACCACTTCTCTCCGTCTTCCTTGCATACACATTTTTGCCTTTCTACTTACTGCTGACTAGGGCTAGTCATTAAGTCTAAGTGAGCTTGGAGGTGCTGTGTTTCTCAGCTTATAGTAGGAGAAAAACCATCTAAACTGTGATGAACCACTTTTGCTCTAGTACTAGCCTCATGTCAAATGCATTCATATGTGATCTGTAGCTGCTCCGGCTTTGCTTGGTGCCTGGTGTACTGAAACAGTCTGTAAATGATTTGCATGATTGGGGTGTTATGTTTTGCAGGAGGCCAGCACCACTTAACCCATTTTTTCTTCTGTGTGTGGTGGGTCTGCTATGTGTTCCTGGCTGCCTGCAAAACTTAACACCACAGCCCATCAAAGTATTTATAGACTCTCACGGTGGAACAGCAGCAGAGGATCCACCACACGTACACACTGAGGGAAATGCTGCTGCTGCTTGGAATGCTGAAACCCCACCCCCATGTGAATTTGTTAGTGCTATTGTATTGTTCCAAGGCTTTCTGAAACCAGAGGAAAGACTTGCCACAGCTTCACTCGACTTCAGCCCAATCTTAAATTTTCAGCAGCTTGTAGTGCTGGTTGTCAGAAAAGAAAGCAAGCGTCTTGTGCCTCAGGAGCATTTCTCTTTTCCTATATTGATAGTAAGAAACATCCTCCCCCCCCAAAAAAAAAACCCCCAACCTTAGGGTGTGTTTTGCAAGGTTACCAGAGTGATACCTCGTAGGGCCTGTAGGTAGTACAGTAACATATATTAACATGAATACATTTCATATCGGAGTCTTCCTTGGTACCATACTGTACTAAGAGACCACCTCTAAGAAACCTCAAACACATAATATAATTCTGCAGACAACCACATTGCTAAATGGCTTATTTCTGCCAGTACTTTTGTACCAGTCAGATACAGGTGGCAGATTTGGCTGCTACCTCAAACATTAGGTAGCTTTTTGAGCAACTTAGAGGGAAAGATGGTTGACAGACGGTTGCGCTACTTGCTCCTGCCAGTAGTTTATATCAGATAGTGCTAAGTGCTGAATGAAAACTATTGCCCAAGCTGTGCTGACTGACTGTGCTGAAAATGCTCTTTATAACAAACTCTCCAATTTCTTGGTTCAGGAATTTTTATTGATTATTCAGTATGTTCACGCTAACAGTTTTTCTCGTGGGGGGGTGGCTGGAGACAAGATTGAGGAAATAAAAAGCCTAGGTGTGCAGATGACAGAGGTATTGGCACCAAGCTCATGTCTGCTCCAAACACTGTTTTGTCTATTTTACATCAAAAGAACAAACTTCTGGAGTAACAGTTAGAATATAACTTTCACCTGCTTACCAGGTATCTGGACTAGCATCTAGGCTGGAGTCCTGTTATCTTTCTGTTGTGATACAGCAACTGTATGTAGAATGGGTATTCCTACACAGGATTTTTAACCCCAGTCCAAGAAAGTGTGAGCTGGGAGGTTGATTAACCATCTGCCACAAAGAAGGGAACTGAACCCTGGTTACCTACAGACTGCAGAACACGTAGGAAATGGAGCTGGTTTAAAACTGCCGATTTAGGGGAGTTCTGTCTGTTCTGTTCACACTAGTGCAAGGAATCAATCCTATTGGGGTTTTATTTGCTTGTGCCATTTTTGTTTTGTTGTTTGTTTTGTTTTTGGTATTTTTTTTTTTACAAAAGTGATGTTTATCTTCAGTTTTAAATCTGTGAATCTTGGGTGAAAAGATACATGGAATAGCATTAGGGACATAATCCTTGCAGAAGATTTAAAATACTTCTCTGTCCTCAGTGTATCCACACAGTCATTTTAAATGTTAATGTCTCTCCATTTTCTTCTGAGAAACTGTAAGAGGCAGGTTGATCAGTGATAGAGGAGAGGGGGATGCAGTACAGTATCACACACATGCACAGTTTATCCAGGTCTGAATTGATTGTAGCATGGATGTACAACCATTTAACTGCAGGAAATTAACTCTGATCTATCAGAGATCATTAACCAAGAGGTCTACTAGGCTCCAGTAGCACAGTGACAGTTTGGTTCTTGCAGTGCCACTCGCTTCTTCCCTCAACCCTCATTGCATCCCAAGTGTCTAGATTTCTAAATTATTTCTGTTCTGAGGAGTATCCAGTAATGAAGCATCGATTGCATTGTCTTAGTTCAGAAAGGAAGCAAGGCTGTGTATACAGAGGATCAATTATGAACCTGTTAGAGTAATATTGAACCCAGCTACCTACCTGACCTCGAATGCTAGCTTAATTATGTGTTGCTTGAAAGGAAACCTAAAAATATTCAGAGAAATAGTTTTATTCTCTTATATAATGATCTGCGTAGATATATTCTTATTGAGGTGAATTGCTACACTGATATTATGAATGAGTTGTCGCTTATCAATAGATCCTTTGGCACATGGATTCAAAAAGGTGATGTGGAAGCATTTAAAAAAAAAATACTTCAGATTAATTTATACTGCTACCGAGATGGGGGTTGCTTTAATATGTAGATGTATGCCACTACGTAGCACGAGCAGGACAAAATGCTTCTTTGGGCTTCTACCAGAGAATTCTTTGTGGTGAGATTAAACACCAAACCATGTTACATGATTGATTTCTAGTAGTGGAAGAACCTCAATCCCTCTTCAGATCATCTTTTTAAATGAAAAAATATAAATTGAAGAATAAAATTTCAAGTATTGATGTTTTTAAGGCTAGATTCTCTACTCGGTGTATGAAAACCAGTCAGTATGTGACACCAGGCGAGTTTTGGAGGCACCTGGTACACCTTTAGTATAAATTGCAGCATCCTGTGGATTTTTTTAAATTAACAGCAGCTCCTCTTGTACTGCCAGCATAGTCATTTGCAAGATGCTTGCCAGAACACAGGCTATTTCAGCCCTTTTCCACTCGGGCCTTGTGGTGTGCCTGGTGTGCACCTGAGCCCACCCTGCGAAAGGCAGCAGTGGGCATGTTCCATGAAGCGGTCCTTCTGCTGGCTCCAGCCTTGTTCCATAAGGTGGCAGGAGTGTGCAGTACAGCGCAAGTGCTGCCCTGCAGTGTGGTTTGGGTTCATCCTTCTCTCCTGCTCTGTTTTGGTGGGAGAAGTGTCCATAGAACAGTTATTCTTTTTTTAAATGACTGTTTATGGGGTAGCTACATGTGCTTTGTTTCAGGGGGTTGGGGAATGAATTATTTGACTGTCATTCAATGTATTCTTGATGCGTTTGGGTAGGGAGGGAAAGGCACAACTGTCACTTCCCAGTGATACTTCAGCTACATCTATACTGGTGAGTAAAACAGGCCAGGGGAGGTTCTCTTTTCCTAGGGCTGGCTGAAAGGCACAGCGTGCCTCATGGCCATATGGCTAAGTTCTTGTTTCCCAAAAGAGGGTGGCCTCATTCATCAGCCTGTCCCTTGGGAGCAGTCCCTGGCCTGTGCTGTCCCCTGAAACATGCCCAGCCATTGTCTGGGAATATGTTAGCTGGCAGGAGCCAAAACTGTGCCAGGGAGAGGGCTTACAATGGAACAGCAAGAGCAGGGGCATGCCAGCCATGTCCTGGCCCTCTTTCCATTCCTGCTCCAGACGTAACCATATTAATATTGATGTTCCCAGTTTAGCAGCATCTTTCAATCATATTTTCAGGTTTTCGATCAGCCATATAATCAAGGCTAACACTACAATTTTATTAATTTTTAAGAACTGATAATATTACAGCAAAACAGAGTGCAAATAATGGAACAAGTATTCTTTGGGAGGTAATACCTGCAGAGGCAATTTTTTTATTTTCTGAGCTGAGTGTGTGTTTTCTCAAGCTATGTTTAAACTGAACTAGTACATATGTAAATTGAAATGCATGTATGTGAAGTTCCTGTTGGGGAAAACAAAAAATAAATCCTAAACAGATTGAAGCAAGGAAGTGAATCGTTAGGGGAATGTCAGTAAATATTCAGATATCCTCACAGTTTCTTAAATAAATGCACATTGTAAAATATCAGATTGCATGTTCTAAACACAGCTTTAACTCTGTCCCTGTAGCCATTCCCAGTCTTATTCTGCAGACCAGAAAAACCCCTACAGTCTACATCAAATAAATTCTGAGTATGAATTACAGCCATCACACAATACGGTTATGTTGGAATATTTTTACTATTTAATAACAAAGTGGATATTTTATTTGGGAATCAAAGTGCTGTTATGTGGATTTATGGTTTAGAAGGTTGGCAGTGTTTCTGAGTACTTTCTTTTCCAAAGTACATAAATATAAAGTGGTAAAAGTTTTGGTTTTAGCTTATAAATGTAGTTAATCATCTGTTCAAACAATAAAAATTCTATTTACTAATGGCCAAGAAATGTTAGGGGGGTTGGTTTTTCTTTTTTTACAAGAGACTCATTTAAGTCAACTGGATGAAATGAATAGACAGTGAATAGGGGGGATCATGGCACATCAGTTGATCATGTGGAATTTCAGTCATTAATCCACTAAAGTTGTTACTGCCTCCAAGTCTTATTTAAAGGTCACAGTCTTTTTTAAGGATTTTGTTGATGAGGAAAGAACTATTGGTGTCGGATCCATCCAGCACGTGCATTGATGTTCACTCACTGACTAGTGTGCTGAAGTATGTTCTCTGCTTGGAATTTGCAACACTGAGCAGTGGGTGGGCGGTAACATGCGAGAGCTCTTGTGGGCTACATGAGGATTTGTATTGATCGTTCTGTTCTTGCATCCTGTTTTTTATCTTGGTTACAATATATGCAAACACGTCAGGGAGTTAGACGTGTGAAGACCTGGTTCTGCTTGATTATTTGACTTCCTGCAACTAATAAGGAGATTTTTTGAAAGATTTAGTGTGATTCCACTGAATAGAAAAAAGGATTGGAGGCCTGTGTGTGCAGTGGAGTTAGGTGTGGTAAGTTAAATTTGTCCTGGCATCCTTATCAAATCCTCCCTGTAGGCACTAGCAGCTGTAATCAGCACTGTTGCCAGAAGTAACAGTGCAGTGTCAAAAACATGAGAATTTTAGGGGTATAGCCAGGGGTCTCAAAGTATTCACTTATTTAACTTCAAATTAATAAAAATCCACAAAATTATTTTTTTTCCTGGGTGGCTGTTGAATTCTGTCATTTTAATTCTTTCTAATATTCTTCATAAACACTACTGGCATCCAAATTGCATATAATTACTTAGGAAAAAACAAAGTGTCATTGTGCACACTGAAAATATCTGCTTATGTGCCCAGTAATGGCCTACAATGAAATATATTCCCAGCAGGATTCAGAGGAGAGGGAAGAATACTTGAGATATAACTTAACCATTGTGTCTGTCAGTGTAATGCCTACACTTTGAACAATGTGTTCTCTTTCAGTTGCTAGAATGTCTTTTTCTCTTCTCTTTTCATGATAATAAGGACTAGAAGCGATCGACAAAGGTTATAAATTATGCACAGGCTGTGACCATCGGATACGACAATAACGATTCCTACCGTAAGAGAGAGTTTTGACTCTCAGAAAGATGTAGGATATACTTTGAAATTTCTGGAAGAGCCTGACTCTTTGTGTTATTTACTACCTCTTTCCAGTAAAATGTGGTTGTGAGAATAAAGCAAGTTGAAAACAGCGCATACTTGACCTATGCAGCACTTATTTCTCCTGCTCTCAGAGGCTGGCTCATAGGCCCAGGTGCTGGACACTGTTCGATGAATAGGTGACCGTGAGATCAGACTGAGACAGTGTTACTGCCAAGGGGCAACAGCATAAACCTAAAATTTAGTAACCCCTGTGATAAATACTTTAAAGGATTGCCCTATTGAAAGCTTCAGGACATGCTTCAGTGTCATTTAGCCATCAACTATAACTGTATAAAATTAGAAGTATCCTTTCTATTACATTTACTGTCTTATTTAAGATCATGTATATTCACTTAAAGAATACACTTGTGGTTATTTCCAAAAAACTAGACTTACAGGGACCAGTCCTGTCTGACAGTTCATTATTTCTGCCATTGTATTGATTGATTCTAAGAAAGAGAGGAACTAGCAGGTTTCTTTAGTGGTTATAATAACAGTATTAATAATCAGATTATTAGAAGTGAAATAACTGTAAAGCTTGCAAATGCTTTTTAATTTGTGCTGCTTACTTGTCTTTCTCTTTCTGAACAAATTGGGATTCACCAGTTGGTTTCAGTGTGGTTTATAGGCCATTTCTGCATACAGGTTACTGTGCACATTGCTTGCATTACAAATACTAATAATTTTTTCATGTCTTTCCTTCAGAACATAGAAGTTAGCACTAAAGCCATAGGTTTCACTTGAGAAAAACCTTTTTTTTTTAGACTGAAAGAATCTTATGGTGTCGCTTTCAATCTCTCCTGTGAAAGTTGAATTTCTTTCTCTTGCTCCCTTTTATGTTCAAAAACTCAAATGATTTATTACTGCAGAGGAATGCATACTGAATCCAGTAACCAGCAAAGGATGTGGAAAGATTTATTGGGAGAAACATTAAGAGCATTCCTGGCCAGGTGTACTTTATTTCTTTTTTTTGTGAAATGGGGAAAAAAAATACAGACCTCCAGCCAACTCCTCCAGCCAACTTCAGATATGGCTGGAAGCCCATTTGGAAAACAGTGTCTGTAATTGTGAAGTGCTTCTTGAGACAAACAGAACAAAAAGCGACGAGGAGCACAAAGAGTTTGGCATTGCTGAATAGCAAGAAATGTACTGCTAGATCTTAAAAGTGACTGCAGTGTTTGCCATCTGAGTGGGTGTATGTACATCACTTCTGCTCTCCTTGTACATTATACAGCAGTTGATACCCATGGGAAATGAATGAGTGAAACCCCTACCAAATTGGAGTAGTGGATTCTGAGTTCTTTGCACCCTTGGTCCATAACAAAAGGTACTGGAGGAGCAGGACCTGAGTACGCTTCTGCACCCCTTGCTTAATTGAATGGGAGGTGTCAGTAAACAGAAATACAGAACTGTGCTGAACATTTTTACTCTACAGCAACTTCTTAGAACACTAATAAATAATTTTACTGCATAATAGAATATATAACATGAATTTGTGAGGAGTGTCATCCTTTGGGGGGTTACAAATTATAACAGCTTTTTTGGGTTTTTTAGGACAAAATTCTAGTCCCACACAAATACAATTTTTCTAGGAATGATAAAAGAATCAGATATAAACTGGCTATTTCTAATTCTATTCAGTTACCTCTCTGGCATGTAGCCTGTCACTTACATAAAGCATATTTACATAAAGGTAATAAAAGCATTATCATAGAATAGTTTGGGTTGGAAGTGGCCTTTAAAAGTCATCTAGTCCAACTCCCCTGTACTGAGCAGTGACATCTTCAACTAGATCAAGTTGCTCAGAGCCCTGTCCAATGTGACCTGGAAGGTTTCCAAGGACGGGGCATCTACCACCTCTTGGCAAACTATTCCAGGGTTTCACTGTAAAAAAGCCTGCCTAATCTCTAGTCTGAATCTACCCTCTTTTAGTTTGAAAACATTAGCCCTTCTCCTGTTGCAACAGGCCCTGATAAAAGGTCTGTCCTCATCTTTCATATAGGCCCCTTTTAAGTACTGAAATACAGCAATAAGGTCTCCCCACAGCCTTTCTTGTCTTCAGGCTGAACAACCCCAACACTCTCAGCCTTTCTTTGTTGGAGAGGTGTTCCAGCCTTCTGATCATTTTTGTGGCCTTCCGCTGGACCTGCTTCAACATTGAGAGTGTTCCAGGGACACCATTCCCTTTTCAGTTGTCCCTTCAACCTCGGCTTCTTAGTCTCCAGCCCCGCTCTGTGCTAGGTTGTTCCTTCAGCAGTAGTCTTATACCTTAAAAAGCAGTTTTTAACATTATGTTTATGTATAAGTTGATGAAACTCTTTCGTCTTTCTCCATTAATTTGAGTTTCTTAAATGTGTTCTACACATTTTTGCTTGATGCAGCATCTTATAAAAATAGTGGTGAAAATATATAAAGTCAAAGTGCTCCATCCTCCTGCCCCAGGCAGGGAGCTGTACCTGCATTGCACTGTACATGTATGTGGCTCTCATGTTATAGGACCCTAATGATGAGTTTTCTTGATCTGTCCAATAACCTGTTCCATTGTAAACTAGTTCTTAGTGTTAAAACAACTTCCCTGATTTCTTAAATCCCAATTTGTTTTCTTAAGCCCATTGCTTCCAGTTTTATCCATCATGGCTATGGAAAACAGCTTGTACGTCTCTTTGTACCTCCCTTTCTGTTTTTGAAACTCTTCTAGACTCTTCCTAGAGTTTTGTAGGCTTTCTTTTTCTCTCTTGCTTCACAGAAATTGTTCCCTCTTATTTCTTTCCCCAGGGATGTCTGTGCTTGGCTACACCTACTGATATTTTCCCAGTGTGCAAATGAAAATGTTAACTGGTAGCAAGAGGCCAACCTTTTATAGTCAATACAATTAAGAGAACTTGGCAATTAGACAAAGAATTCTTTCAAATGTGAGCTGGAGTGCTCAGTTAGAAGCACAGAATCAAAGTCTCATTTTATTACTTCTTCCTGTGTTGGTCTCTATACTTGCCTATCAAAACCAGACTACTTTTTAAAGTTATTTGATACAAAAATCAGCCTACACTACTGAAGTCCCAGTACTTAAATGCCTTTGTGAGTTTATGTAATGTGTAGGCTACAGATGGGTTTCAGTAGATCCTTAAAGTTACAGGTCTTTAATTATGCTACTCAATTAAATCTTCCATTTTGTTCCAAGGTTTTCAAACCCAAACTTTTGACTACCATGTAGATTTTAAAAGTCAGTTAGGAAGCAACCGATAGAATCAAGCTTCTGTTTTGGTGTTCTCTTGATAGATGGCATTAAATCTAGCAGTTAAAATATATCCCTTTTTAAAAAATAATTTTGCTTTTTAAATCACCACAGAGATTAGAAAATGGTTGTCGTTATGAAATTGTGTTGTCTTAAAATAGAACTTTTAGAAGTTAGTCTTCTAAAGTACAAATAAATGTTGTGGATTTTTTTTCAATAAGTGTATGGTAACTTTGCATACTTTAAAATGTATTTTAAAGATTTACTTTTTACAGTTTTGTTAACGTATTGTTCTCCCCACTTCTTTTTTTCTTTTTTCTTTTTTTTTTTCACCAGGACCACTTGCTGCTTCAGGAGACAGTAAATTCTGCTGCTGCTCTTATCATGGCATTAATAAAGGACAGAAACCCAGACCTGATTGGCCAGCTGTTGGTAGCATAAGTCCATAAATCACATGTAGCTTTTGGAAATGTTTCTTTCTCGTCGTCCGTTCACCAAAGGTCTTGAGTCATTTAACTCTTTGATAAAAATTGGGATTTATGACATGTACCATTAAGGTCTTTTAACAACGTATTTTTGATACTAAAAATGCAAGTCTGATACTACGTATGTTATGTAAAATGAAATACAAACCGTTCTGAGATACACTGGGTATGTACTGTGAGGAATGGTACCGAAACGTTTTGTGAGGTACTGGTTGATTAAAAAGGTGCACAGAGGACACCAAAGCATTCATGCAGAATCATCTTTAACCTGTGTGTGTGTGTTGTACTCCAGGATTGCATGAATTAAATTTTATTTAAGAGAAAATAATCCTAAACCACAGCTTATCTTCTTTATATGAAATAATTTAAAAATTGCTGCTATGCCTAATAGTGAAGGTGGGGCTTCCTGATTATCAGCAGAAATGCACGTTACAACAAGTGCTTGAAGAGTCAGGTCCCTGTCCTCCATTGAATGAAGGTAACCTTGAATCAAAGAAAAGATGTCCGTGGGGACATCGAGGTGCTAAACCCCAGTTTTCCAGATGCAGAGTGCTCTGGCTGCATCACTCCTTAGTGATGCCCTTCTGCCAGTACCCATGAGCCATCATTCAGAACTAGCTCCAGTAGCTCCACTTACTGTATTACACGTAGGCTTTACGTTTGCACATGTGTGTACATATATGCACATGTGTGCATATGCATGCTTAAAGGATGAGAAAGGAGTTAAGATGGAAAAAAATGCTTCACAACCCTATCTGTATGTAGTGGAGAAACAGGAAAATTCTGTTAGCCCTCTGCAGGAATACCATTTTCATCTCTTGCTGCTTGGCATAGGTATGTGTTAAATAGTAGGGAAGAGAACTGAGTGCCATGAGTTCACATATATGCTACATTAATATTCAACTGTGGAAAGCTGGGACAGGAAGGTGAGATTGTGAATGGTTATTACATGGAGTATCTCCAAGTATCCCAACAACTAAGAGCAATACAAGAAGAGTATAGTCCTTGAAAAGACCTGTCCCTCCCTACAAATCAGACTCAGGAGTTCCAGCTCTCCTGCACCTTGTGAAGGGTCTAGCTTAATGTTTTACATATCTGCCATGATTGGAGTAAGGTCTTAGAGAAGTATCCCCCAACAGCAGTGTCCAGTGAGTCCCCTGTTCAGTCTGTCCTGAGCAAGAGCACTGTTAGTTCAGCAAGTTTCCCTCTGAAAATAGCATTCTTCCCCTGAAGTCCCACCATGTTCCACACTCTCTGGTGCTCAGACAAAACTTAGGATAGCACGATCCATTCTTACTCCCTTTCCTCCTTCCCATCCTTATCTCTGTTTTGAATCCATTTTAGAAGCTGATGTTGATCCATACTTCCTTCATTGCACCGGACTTCTGTATCCAGAGCATACATTTTCTTCTTCACAGAAATCATCCAAAGACAATTAACAAAGTTCTCATGCGTCATCAGTTTCCTTCTTTACTTCTCTCTCCTTTGATTAATAATTTGTCCTTTTCTGAGAGCATACAACATAAGCATTCATATTAGCTCTGTGTATGGCTATACAATGGACATATTTTATTCATATATATATTAATGCTTGTTCGTATGCAAAGTATGCAAATATATGAGAAACTAAAGAATTTATTATTGCTATTCATAATTTAACAGGACAGCTTTCACAAATAAATTTTCTGAATTTGCTTTTACATCAAGAAATTTAATGAAGGAATTCATCTCACAGGCTTTTAAAAGACATGGTGAAAGATGGCTCTTGGACTGTATTTTGTGATTCTTCTTCACTTGACTAAAATTTAATCTGTGATGTGTTTTCCCCAAATAATAATTACATGAATTTAGAAAATGATGTTTCCTATCCACTTTGATTTATACATTGTGATACTGCCTTAGAATTGCTTCATGTGTAACTTACTTGCTTAAACAGAACCTTTTACTTTGTAGGGTTGTTTTACTTACCTCATTCTCTTAAAAGGATTTCCATCCAATTAAAAATGTTATTGCAACGAACCACTGTAATGAAAAAATAGATTATGGTTGTTTACGGACTTATTTTGAAATGAGAACAGACAGCGAACAACAAAAAGTGAGTTTCAGATCATCAAGCATCCAGAGTGCTAATCCTAAATGGAAGATAATAAGCTTTATTAATGTCCCGATAGTCATTGCATTATGGATTTTATCTTTGAGTCTTTTAGAATAATCTGCAAACATTGAAAAATCTATTTTGCTGGAAGCAAATACACCAACAACAGAACTACTAAAACAGATCATGAAATACTAGAACTGAGAATAAAAAAAAAAAAAAAAAAAGAAACTGGACTGTGATTAATGCTATTGTGTATCCAAACCAAATTGAAATGGTCTTTTGGATTATTGTTAATACTTACAATGGGAATAAAGATATAAAATGAATTGTAGAAAATGGTTGATAGCTTTATGTCTGTGCATAGCTTTTCACAAATAGGAATATACATGAGAAACTTGGCAGCCTTTTGTCTGCACATGCTGTTTTGAATTGAACTAGCAAATTGATCAGCAGCCATATTGCTTTGAACATCTGGATGGAGATAACACAGAGCAAATAAAAGCTCAGACTGCCAGCCTTGCTTACCTTACTCCTCAGACACTCTAACTGGTGTTTCTTGGTTTGTATTCATCAGAAAAGAGAATACAGAACATGGCACTAGAAATTGCTTTTTGTAACTGCAAAGTTGAATGAATCAGATTTGTACATTGAAACCAGCCCACTTCAGGCAGAATCTGAAAAATTAATTCATTTGCTTTAGATCAGTTGTCAGAAGAATTTCTAGTTGCAATCTTCTTTTCCTTAACTTTCCAGGCTACCTAGCTTGAAAAAGACGGCTTGAGGGTCCTGTAAAAACTGCTGAAAGAAAGAAAAGGATAGAAGTTGGTGGAATTAAAAGCAAAAATCAAACATCAAAGAGAAACAAAGTGAGATGTGACCCTGTTCTAATCAGTGGCATGGCTCTAGTTGACTTTAAAATATCACAATCAAGCTTTTAGTTCACCTTGATAACTTAGGCAGAAGAACAAAAACTGTGTCTGGATGCCTTGAAGCTTTTGGTGCATTCAGATTCATATTTGTGTGACACCAGAGCCTCATCATCTCCACAATGCTGTTCTAAGTGCCATCCAAACAAAAGCTTCCAAAGACAGGAAAAGTTCCAGATTACTGCTCAGCACTTTCTGATGATACAGCAACTTTTGGTCTGTAGGTCACTCCACCAGAGAAGGATCATAGTCTGTTTGCTCTGTTCTCTCTATCTCAGACACTTGCTACTGGTCATTGCTTTCTGTTCAGGTTTTATTTCTGAAGAAAAGCACATTTACTTCCAGATGTACAAAAGCTTTTTTTTATCTCATATCTCCTTCCACTTAAACCATAACTTTGATCTCAAAAATGCTAGTTGATCTTATGCAGCATCCCCCAAGATGTGCAGACAGTGCACGCTTCCCTTTGTTCCTGTTGAGGAAGGATTGATGTTTCAGGAACAGGCTCATGTTAACAGTGTTCCTGCAGGAGCCACGGTTCTGGGTGAGAGTGATCTCAGACCTGGCCCAGTGTGACTGCTCTGGTGATTGAGACCTATAGATGGCTGGTAGTTGTAAACACTGTGTTATGGGACGAATTGAGGTTCAGAGTATTCATAGTGCCTTGACCTTATGTTTTTTTAAGATTTCTGATTATTTTCTCCGACCGTATGTAAGATGCACTATTCTTATTCCTGTCTGGGACAAAAAAAGAATATTTAGTTATTAGACTGATTAATTCAGATGCGTAGTTTATTAGATGGTTGATTTTTCTCTGTGTAGGTTGTGAAAGACAGGTATTCAGAGGAATTTCCTCTTATTTGTTTCAAAGATCATTTACTGAAACCACAACATTCTCACTGAAAGAGGGAGAGCTGCTGAGACTTGGGAAAAGAGTAATAGCTTTAAGGGCGCCCACCGGTAAAATCTGTTATGAAATATTAAGATATAAATAGATAGCTTATATTTATCTTATATAATTTTGATATAAACCCAAGTTCAACTATAACTACATTATTTTAAGCCAATCTTGAAGAGCTGAATTCTGAGATACTAAGAAACTGCTCTCATCATTCCTGCCCAGCTCACTCAATCCAATCTTTGCACCTGGTTTTGAATAATTTGTAACGGTACCCAGTTTGATGACCAGTGCCCTGCTCTGGGTACCTACAGTAAGATACAAAGGTGAAGTATCCGAATGGCTTTAAATTTTTGTGCCTCCAGTGCCTGCATCTTCGACTTCAGACCGGTAAGTTTTTATGATGTCTGTCTCCCTTGGCCCATTCCTCAGCTCAGATGTTTTCTACAACTCAGTTTGTCCTGTGCTTCTGTCAAACACCAAGGAAAGGAATCGGTCACTGATGTTGCATTTTCCCAGTGGAAGTTGATTTTGATTGACAAGGCTGTAAAGCACTTGTCAAATACACATTTTACTTGATTATTTCTTCCAGGAATACTCAATTAGTTTTGAGGTCTGAAAAAACAGAACTTTCATCACCTGTGCTGAGGAAACAGTCCCAACTGTGAAGACACATTTATGGTCGAATATACTCAGCTTGCATACACCATCCTGGAGAGCAAAGCAGCATTTCTTAATGTATTTGTTCCCAGGTTAAGTACACTTTTCAGTCTTTAGATTGGAACGGATCTTGTCCTTCATCCTGCACATACTCCTGTCTCAGAAACTGGAATTATAATTCAGTTAAAATGCCACAGCACTGTATTATAACACAGTTACAAAGATAAGTGAGACAGTAAGACACTTGGACAAGGAAAAAGTGATGTGAATTTAAATAAGGTGGCGAATCAAGGAGGCAAGAGAGAATATATCAGAGCTCCTCCAGATGGTAAAATCTGTGGGGGGTACCCCTTGAAGGGCATGATAGGCTGAGGGCTGTGGGCAGGAAAGCCTTCCAGGCTCAGCAGTGCCCGAGAGGGCAGCTCAATACAGCATTTCCCTGATCAGCATCCATTTTAGATAATTGTGTCCCTTGGATAGTTATTAGTTGCTACTTCCGTGCCTCTTTCTTTTTCATTACTCTGACGCCTTTTGTTTTCTTGCCTCAGACTGGCCCTGTCACTTCAAATTTTATGTTTCCTTTCCATTTCAGCCATTGCTGTCTTCTCCTGCTCTCTTCTCCCATCCTTTCCCTTACTTCTGTTACTTGTTTTCTCTCTATTTGTCACTCTCTTTCCATTCCTCCCAGCCCACCATCGTCAAAGGAGATGAACCCCCCTTCCTTTCCCCTGCAAGCCAGGCCGTGGTCTGGCACCAGAAACCCTTCCTCGCTCCTGGATCGAGAACTGAGGCGTTTGGGCTTTGGCACCTCCGCGCTGCTCACAGCTGGGACCGAGAACAGATCTCACTTCCGCTGCCAGCTGCAGGCAGATGAGCAGCAGCTGCCTGAAGGGACAGACCTCCTGCATGGCAGCTGCTGGGCTGACACCGAATGCTGCTTATTAGCTGGAGTCAAGCTGCAAGCAGAGCCATCCCACTGAAGGGGAAATCATCCACTCCAAGGTCAGGCCCCCCCCTCCCCCAGCTTCAGTAGCCAAACACGCGTTTGTAAAGTCAGCACCTAGTCAGGCAGCCAGATCTGCAAATCTGTCAGAATCGCAGCGACAACAAGAAGTAAAAGAAAAGCCATATCCAGGTACAATTTGCAGTCCTGGCGACTGGAAAAAGTGTGTTTTCACTTACTAACCAGTGGCTTTGCCAGGAGTTGCTCAGAGACAAAAACCGAGGAACCCCGCAATGCTGTGTTAAGCAGTTCATTTCCGCAGCAGAGACACAGCCTGATTGAAGCCTCATTGAAGTCAATGGGACTGAAAGTTCCTTGCAGTGTGCTCAAGAATGTGCGGCATCTCCTCCCTCCGGCCATCTCCAGCTAACTCGCACATAACCATGCTGGTTATGCTGAGATTTTATTATTATTTTTTTTTGTGCTGTAGCTTTAAGTGTGTATTTATGCTGTGTTCAACTCCCTTGCCATTTGGTGGGGTAACATTAAGGTCTTGATTAATGCCAGCTATGTTTTGGAGTTTAGCTGTGACTCCATCTTGAGCACCCACAGGCCTGTGATACTTGGGGTGATAGGAGCACTTCTGAAGGGCAATGCAGAGTGCAAAACCTCTCCTTGAAGACTCACTCTGAATCCAGTGCCAGCACGGTAAGCCTAAAAGGATGATTTTGTGCTTGGTTTAAGCTAGTCTGCAGGGCTAGAAAAAGTCTTGGCCTCTTCTGGACACTATATTTTATCCCTCGCTCCTGTACACTAGCATTGATGGTTGTGCTGCTGTGCAGCAATTCACTTCAGGAAGCTAAAAACCTGTTACCTGTCTGGAAACTATCCCTGCAGGAAGTGATTAGCTTTCACCAGAGTCATCAGGTGGGATGGCTTTGTGGGAGGAGGAATGTCATGAATCCTGCTGCAGAGGGAAATGCTGGGGGTTCATAGGGCTGCAGCAACACAAGTGTAGATCAGACTCAACTGCTGCTCAGCTGCTCCATGAAGTGCAAGTTGTTTAACTTTGCAGTCTCAGGTCCTGCCTATGTTGAGGGCAGGATGAGTATTTGTTATTCTAACACTGTTATGCCCCTTCTGTATGTACGTGAAGTGCAGGAGGGTCACATGCAGTATGTGGCTTCTCTGTTTGGCTGTCATGTGCAGGCTTTGTAAGCAGTGAAGTAAGCCCCGGTTGTGTGTTGTGACATGCAAGCCTCTCTGAAAATGGTATGTCTGAAAATGCTCAGAGGTGAACTGCATTCCAGACCGGTAGGTCAGGATAAGAAAAGGAAGGAAGGAAATGAGGTCTCTTTCACCTCTTCTGGGAGTGGCTGCTTGCAGTAGATCAAAGAAGTACTCTTAGATGGGTATTTCAAGAAAAGATGCAAAATACACAGCAAAATAGGCATATTACTTCTTGTTGGGTGGTTTGGGTTTTGGGTTTTGTTTTGTTTTTTTTTTTTTTCTTTTTTAAAGCAACTGGCTTCACTGACTTGGGTGTTTAATCCTCCTTTCCATTGTGCACCTTTGTGTAGGCAGCTCCCCAGAAACGGAAGGTGCAGGATTTGTCCAAAGCTTTGCTACAGGAGAGCACGGTGCCTTCTGGTTCCTCGCAGTGCAAGAACGAGCGTTAGAGCGGCAGCAACGCGCTCTCTGGTGGTGTCCGGCAGCATTTCATCAAAAATCGCCCCAAATCAACTGAAGACAAACACTGCTGAGGGTAGCAGAAGAGACAGTATCTTGTTCTGCATCTTTGCTGATTCCCAGCAGTGATAACTGAGATGGGCTGAAAAAAAGCACTGGGCATGGTGGGCTCTACAGCCATCGACCCCAATGGCTATAAAGTGAGCAACAAAGACGCGACTAGCTTGAAGAGGCTGGAAAACAAGATTAGTATGTGGGTTAATGGAAAAATGGGGATTCATGCCAATCGTCTTGTGTGGGTGGAGGATGGCAAAGTGTGTGTTATTAGCTGGGACTGCTGCTGCCAACACGCTCCTGCGTAGGCTGGATTCTTGGTAGCGGTTTTTGCAGACCTTCTTTCATTCCTCTGAAAACACACCCCGAGCAATATTTGTTTCAGGTTTCCAGAAATCCCTAAAATACAGCCCAACAGGGCAAGTTCTGGACAACTCTTCCTTCAAATTATGAATCTTCAACTTCTTTTTTGAATGGTAATTTATACTTCAATGAAAATATTAACTCTTTTTTTTATTATTATTATTATTATTTTAATCTTAAGTCCAATTTGATGAAAGTGTTGTAAGCATCAGAAAAGTTTTAGAAAGTAGCTGCACTGCACTATGATGGATGTGGTCAGTAATTCTAGTGAGCATTAATGAATGTCTGGAGGCTTTCAAAATGGCATGAAGTGAGAAACAGGTAAAGGTCAGCTCATCTTGCGTTAGCAGTCATAGGCAAATTAAAAAAAAAAAAGTAATTTTTGAGTGTGAAGTAAAATGGGAAATAAAACCTCAGTACAAAGTAACATCCATTAGATTCTGTGAGGATTAAAGAATAATTTCTAGTTCATGATTATCATAAGAAATATCCCCTAGAATGAATCTGATAATTTATGTTCTTTAAGCTTGTCTTTTTCCACAAGAAAGCAGTCAGATGGATCCTTTGAGGATCTTTCTGGTCTAAAATGCAATATTGTAAATACTCAGTATGGAAGAAATCAGACTTGTAGAGAATTACACTGAAAGTAATAATGCCTAGTAAGTAAAACACTGTGCTATTCAGTAGCTCTTTCATGCCCTCTGCAGTTAAAATGCTGGTTTGTGCCTATGCAGTCAAATTGTGTTTTTCCTGGTTATGAAATGTAGTACCTAAGGTTAACAAAAAACTGTAGAGCAGTAAATACTGTTGGAATTTTTTTTGGAGTTACTTGTAGGCTAAGTTGTGGCTTTTACTACTGACTCACATGTAGCAAGCATTATGGTAAACTAGATGACCCTGTTCTTTCACATCAGCACTGCTTATAGCAGGAGTTGAGAGCACAGAAGTAAACAGAGGTGCACTCCTGTTTGAGGTGTGCTTGTTACTGGTTCACACCAGCTTTCACTATAACACGTGCAACAATCTGTATGCAGGTTTGGGTTTTCATGCATATTTGCCGTCAGGTAGAAGTTATGTATGGATTACTGTATGAAGTACTTTAAAGAAAAATTAAGCCTCATAATTACATGTAACTTTTTGTTGTGCATCACTTTCAGAGAGTGCTTATTGCATATCTACATAGAAATATATGAAGTGATTCATCCTACCCAAGACAGTTATAAAACCAGGTGAGAAAAAGTGTCTTATTTCAAACGATTGTACCTCAACAACATTCAACTAATTTCAAATAGTTATCTAACTTTTGGACATAGAAAATTGTATATAGCGAATCATACCGCTTCTCTTTGCACTTGAAGAAAAACGTGCAAGAGCGCATAAAGAAAATTTATTGGGTGAAAGAAGAAATGGTCACTCAGATGAAAATAAGGACTGTAAATAACTTTCTTGTAGGTTCTACTCTGGCAAAGCATTTTAGGATATTGTAAAAAACCATGCTATATTCATTATCTATGGAGATGCTTCGTGTGTATGAAAATATGAGTTTTATTGAAATGTAGCCTGAGGAATATGTTCTTCCTTATTTTGACAGTGCCAAAGGTCAGTCCCAAAGTATCGAAGAAAATTACTCCTGAAGAGGAGAGAAAAGTATGCTCTAATTAAGCCAAGGAATTAATAACAAAAATAACAACAGCAGTAATAACAATAATCATAATCAAAATAATTACAGGAAGGGAAAAAAGTCAGAGGTGCTAAGAGTATGATTGACTATTTAAAACATCAAAGTTGCGTTATTTTCCCTACCAATGATATTTTAAAGAGTGACTGCTGATTACCCATTCTGTCCCGGACTTCCAACATGGACTAGAACAGGTAGTGTCTTGCCTGTGCCCTCAGGTTCTCTACATACATATGTGTAATTGAAACAGTAACACCCCCTAACTGAAACAACACCCCCTTGAATCTCTCTAGGCTATGGCTGTTATTGTCATGTACATTCATTGGACTCAGTTGCTGGTCTAATGAAAGTATTTCGGAAGAAACTAACAAAACTATAAATTGAAGGCATTACTTTAGGTTTCTGATCTTAACAAAGATATTAATGTGCCAGCCACTTTTGAAACAGTGCCTTTTCTCCAAGGAACTTCACAGCCTAAGTAAATACCACAAGGAGTAAGGCTGGACACAGGTGCTGGAGAAGACCAAGAGCCCAGTGACTGCTTGAGGAAAGACAAGGTTCCAGGATGCTGAGGCCAACACTAGATCACAGAGACCCCTCAGGCCCCCACTGAATCTGGACTCTGTTTTCTTCCCATGAAAGAGCAAAGCACATATAGTGCACATGGTCCTGGACTTAAAGTGCAGACCAAAATCAGGAGAGCCGGGCACTAGTCATGCTCAGGGAACAATGAGCACTGACAGGTTCGTAAACATCACTGTACTTTAGTGTCTCCTCCTGTGCTATATGAATAATGGCTACTTCACAGGAGTATTTCTTACAGTGATTGTGTATGTGTTTCTGAAATCTTTTGTAAATTGAAAACTGTAAAAGCATAAAAGTGCTGTCTTGTAAAATTTAGTATTGCTGAGATGATACTTGAGTGCTGAAAATAACTCTGTGTATGAGGGAACCCTTGATTAACCAGTTGAACCATGGAAAACTCTTTGCCTGCATTCATTTTTCAGTGACTCTAGAGATAAGAGGTGGTATTACTCAGGTACCTGAAATACAGGCAAGGACCTTGAACCACAAAATTTATCAGTCTATCAAAACTTTTCAGGCATGTTTTGCATTTGACTCATTTGATTTTGTGCAACAGCTTTACAAATGCTCATCCCTGTTTATGTTCTGCATCAGCAACGTGTATTGAGGTGAAAACCCTCTCGGACAGACCGGGGATTGTCACTCATACTGAGGACTACATCGTTAAGAACTGTGGTTTTTTTGAAAGCATTTAATGGACAAAACTGCGGGTGAGGTGCTAGGGGAGCAAGGCCAGTGAGGGTGTGGGTGACGCTGCCAGGCCTGTTCCGTGCCCCCCCTCAGCAGAGGCTGCGGCCTGCTGGAGGCCGGCGCGCTCCCCGAGCGAGGAGAGGGCTGGGGGACAGGCTCCCCTGCTGCCTGCCTGCCAGCCATGTCCCGGCCGGGCCTCCTCCCTGATCCCCGCACAGGCTACGCCACAGGGTGCGCTGCAGGTACCCTTGTGCTCACGACCTGATCCTGACCCCGGCTCAGGCCATCCCCAGAGAGGGGCCGCAGCCCGGCCGAGCAGCCCCCTGGCTGGGGCGGCAGCCGAGCTCTGGGACCCTCCGCGGGGAGCAGTCCCCACATCCCTCTTCACCCCTGCCTCTGTGGGAGACCAAAGGTTGGTAGGAGGAGGGGGAGAAAACCTTTAGGAAACTTCTACCTGAGTGACTTTTGGGAAGGAAAACACAGTGTCTACAAAGGTGAAATCCACTGAACCAAATTGGAATATTTTGTGGTTTTTTAGCTGACTTTACATGCACGGGGTTAAATCGATTCACCAAAGTCACTGCTTTGCATTTCTTTATCACTGCAGTGAGTTCAGAGGAGGGTGGCTCAGGCCCTCACTCCATTCCCACAGCTGTCCTCTGGCCAGGCAGCCCCAGGACACCATCTTCCAGCGCAGCGCAGGCATTCCTCTAAGCAAGCTGCAAGCCAAGGGTAGGCCTCGGACAACTCCGGATCCTTTGCGAAAGATGTTCAGCTGGCAAGACGACTCCATAGGAAAGACGTGGCACTAAACGGCCCACTGTTCCTCCCAGAAGGCAGTACGCTGTTACAGGGAAAGGCAGTTTGATACAAGTTTAAGACAAAGCGTTTGGAAACAGCTGCACGTAGGTGCTGAACTGCGTTTTACTTCGATTGAAAATGCTTAAACAGATGTTTCAAAATTTGCTTTTTTTGCTCACTATTCATACCAAGAAAAACTGCAAAAAGTGCCACTTTTTGGCTTTGACTTATGTTGATGATATTCAAATGTCAGAATTAATGGAGGAATAAAAATAAATCACCGGTGTCCTTCCCCTTTTCCTGCCGAGCAGAAGTGAGAGGGCAGGATGGAGAGGTGTGCTGGGGGGCAGCAGGGCAGGAGCAGGAGGAGGGGGCTCTACCCCACGGCTCGGAGAAAGAGAGGGGAGGAGAAAACAGGATCCCTGGAAGCACCCGAGAACCACGAAGAAAAGGGATGCAACTCTTAACAGTGAGCAAAAGCACAGAAAGGAAGTGATGATGGCAGTCTTAAGGTCGATTCTGTGATAAACGCGGTGTCACTGCGTAAGCGCCTTTTCGGCGGGGTACGGCTGTGAGGAAGCTGCCAGCGAAGAGCGGGCGAGCGCAGGCGGCAGCGGGGCGAGCCGCCGAGGGGCGGCGGGCAGCAGCGGGGCCGAGGGGCGGGCGGCGGCGGCGGGCTCGCCCTGCAGGGGGAGTATAACACCAGGAATGGCGGCGGGCCCCCAGCCGCTCTCGGCGGCGGCGCTGCCATTTGTAACGCACGCGTTCCCAGCGATTGAACTGGTTAGCAAGTTAACCCTGTTAGGTATGATAGATGTGCTGTACGTGATAAAGGTAAGCTAACGGGGTTTAGCTAACGTGAAGTAGTCTCTGATACTGTGATGTGAGTGCGTGCGAGGGGTTGGGAAAAGGCGGCATGTGCCGAGGTTCAGGATGTGGATTCCAGGGGAGGAACGTGAGCCTAAATTCTCTGCTCACTGATGTCATCAATCAGTCCCAGGTTCACAGGTAGCTGCATGAACCTTAGAGTGATGAAACACGTGAGAATGCTGTTCAGCCACTCCTGCATGGAAATTTTTTAAGGTGACCTTTATGATAACAAATTATCTCAAAAATAAAGTCATACAATCACATATTAATGGCTAGGGATAAAGCTAATAAGGGTCCTTGACACATATTTGTTTAATACTAAAGTACTTCTCTGCTTCTCACTTGCCTTCTTTCTTCGGCTGGTGTGTGCCGAAGCTGTGGGCTCTTCCCATGTGGGTGCAGTGTAGTGTTGTGAATGGCAACGTAGAGCCAAGGGAGCTGCACCTGGTGCATAGCTTAGGGAAACAACTGCCAGCTCTGCAACTGCTGCCAGGGCTAAGCAGAGACTGAGGGAGCTACAGTCGCTCCCTGTGATCTCTAGCAGACAGCAAGCGTGTGCACACGTGCACAAAGGCACGTTCAGAAATGCACCTGCACACACTTTAATTTATAGGTCCTGTGTTGAAGGCAGGGCCAGTCGGTGTAATTCTCAGTTGTCACCAACCTCTTCATTCTTTTGCACTGTTTGTTGCATTCACTTTTTTAAAGCACTGGTACTAGAGGTATGGATAACAACTGCCTCACCCCAGTTCAGAGAAGATTCATAGCTCTTAATAAATTGATTGGACTCCTTTGCTGAATGTTAAAGTTGTCTAATGACCACTTACATGTAACATCTTTGAGTATCATCTAGATACCAGATCCTTTTAGATACTTCATCCAGTTCAAGTGCTGACTGCAATCAGTGCAACATACACAGGAAATACTCTGTATCAGCTTGCTGTATTCGTGACCTGTCATATTAGATTAAATGTAAGTGCTGATAAATGAAAAAGACTCCCTTTCTCCACCCCTTTGTGAGACCACACCACACTCTTCAGACAGGCTTTTTTCAGATTTCACACATTTTACCCAGACAGTCATCTCTTTCCAATTATTCTGACCTTCTTGAGACATAGAGATTAGGCATTAACTTAAACAAGTTCATACTAAAACATTTAACTATCAGTGGCTCATATGTAACACTTTGCATGGGAAGATCCCCAAGTACTTTAAAAACATTCATTAAAGGTGACAGCAAGCAATGGGTAATAGCTAGGAAAGCTGTTACTATTTCGCTGAGAGACATAATTTCTTAGTCTCCATTTACCCACAGCCTCCGCAGAGGGATAACACAATTACACCCGCCCTGCAGGACAGAAGGGCACACTCAATAGTTGCTGCTGCCTGTTGACCCCCTTCTCCATAATAGCTCATTGGCTGTTTTCTGCAGATGACCATGACAGTCCAGCTGTTTTAAAGGATTTGGCTTGGTGTTGTGTTTAAAAAAGAAACAAGACCAAGTTAGAATCTGAGGTACTCCAACTGAAATCGACAGTGCCCACATTAAAGATCAGAAGGTTACTCCAGGAAGCAGCACACAGTATACCATCTCTTTATACATATACTATTCATAGAAAGAGAAAGCAGCTGCTTAAGTTGTGACTTCTTCCAGTACTTTCAGTTACTGACAGTCTAGTGAAGCTCCTCTGAAGAGGGCAGTTTTGACCACCTGGAGTCAAGTAAACAAATTGTTCGTGGAGTGCCACTGGTCTCCACACTAACACAAGGACATATTGAAAGCAGCTGAGGAATCTCAGCTCTCTGGGTGGGTGGCTCAAAAGGGTGTCATTCAAATGAATGGTTGCATATATGGCAGAAATAAATGAAAGCAAAATAAAGACAGGCCTAGATATCCCCCAGAGTAACCCAGTGGTCCAGCCATACTATACAAGGTGGTGTCTTGTGAAGACTGTAAACAAAACCCTCCCAAAAAATCAGCTTCCTTATCAGCTTACATATTGTACTGGGCTTGCACTTACAAGCACTACTTCCTGCAAATGTTACTAGCTCACGTACAACACAGATCTGACACAACTGTGCCTTCTATTACCCTGGCTTCTGTTACTTGTGATCCCTCTGCAACATGTCCCTTTGCATGCTATAGAAGGAAAAGGAGTAGAAACCAACAGGCAGCTGGTTGCACAACCATGAAAAGCCAGGAGAGAGTCCTCATGGAGAGGTAACTTACAAGGACATTGATGTGGTAAATAACTTGGTTTTCTCCTCAGGGAAATAGTGCCAATCCATTCCTTGTAAACGTACAGAACTGTTTGAGAGAAGTACTGATTCATGCACCATTTTTTCCTCTTCGGAACAGTCCAAAACCTTTGAATTTTGGCCAGTTTCTCAGGTCCAAAAGCATCACAAAAGCAGAAATATTGACAAACAGTCCAAGATATGTAATCAGATTTCTCCTGAAGGATGGAGACCAAGAAACTACATAGCTCAGCAGTGGCTAGTAAAAACATCTCACTCTCGTCTTCTGAAGTGGAACAGGATTGAAGTCTTGTATACAAGCTACAGTAATCTCCAAGCACATTACTATAAGAAGAGCAAGCCTTAAGAAAAAGGCTTATGGGTTCTTTTGGTTGACTTACCATATCATAGAGATTTCCATACTTTAGAGATCTGAATACAGGTCAGAAGTGAAAAGTAATAGTAGCTTGAAGGAGCCCACTGCCAGCACTTACCACTGCACACACTTTTCAAAACCTGCTCTCATTTCCAGATTGTATCTCAGCCTCAGCCGCACATCCTGCTGGCCAAAATCCCTTCTGCTACACCAACTGCAAAGTTCCCTTCATAGGCAGCTATCAGCATCAAATCCATCCTGTCCAGCCCCGTACTTTCATGAGTGTGCTTTTTCCAGGCAAGGACTCTTTCCTACCCCGATTACCTTTTTCTGATCTTCTTTGAACTGAAATATCTCATTGACTCCAGTTTCTATGGGGGACCAGAAGCCTCCTCTGGAAACTCCCTCTTCCATTTCCTAGAACAATACTCTCTGCACCCTTATTTTTTTCCCCTCCTTTGCTTTATAATATCAGAAGCAAACCTTTTCTTCTCGTTTTTATATTGTCCTTTTTCATCTGGCAGAGCTTATTTACCAACTGCATGTGGAAAGGGCCCTCAATTACATGGTGCTTGGAGCTTCTGGGATGCTTTACTGTCAACACAAGACCATTCTGATTGTTAAGTAAACTTACAGATACATGAAGAGGCACTATTCTAATTGAAGAAATATTTTCATTTAGAGACCAATCCTAGTAAAAAAAAAAATGCAGAAAGATTACGTACATTATATCTAGTATGGACATCCATGTCTATCTATATACAACATTATGTTTTGTGGATGCAAATATATGTATATATATATAGTTGTTTAATTTTAATATCTATATTACATGCCTTGGAGAAACATGTGTAAACAATATGCAGTTTGGGGAATGAGAATAAAGCCTATCAAAATTTAAGATGGTAACGTTTAAAACCAGACTGCAGGTGAGTAATAAAAGAGGCACCTTCATCAGACATGTTCACAAATATAATGATAACCTAAGTCTGATTAAGCCAGATGTCGAACATGAAAGAACAGACAGGGAAGTTCAGAAGGCTGAGAACAAACATGAAGAGACCAGGATCTGAAAGGCCATGAAGAGTGAACTGTGTTGAAAATGAGATAGTTAAACCTGAGTTACGCTGAGTAAGCTCCAGTTTCTTATTTGAATGCTTTGTGGGTGGACCAACACAAAATGTTTACTCTCGAGACTTGGCAGGCTGTTATCTTTCACCTAACAACAACTTGCTGAGGCAATAAAAACCTGTATTGACAACAACGAACAAAGTTGCCAAATATTTTTTCCCCAGTAGTAGGTTTTTCTCTTCCCCAGTCCATAATGCTGTCACAGTGTTTGTGAAATGAGGAGGTGTGTAGTATGGAGTACTGCATTGCTGTTATGCTTTTTGAGATCTAGAAAACCATATGCCAGGTAGAATAGAAGGTAGCTGCCGTGGCTAATTGCATGGCTCTGAACAGCTCTGCCTTTATATAACTCCATGTTTCTCACGTACACTTCCAAGTGATTCTTTGCACTCATCCTCCCCTACAAGTCTGGTTTGCAGAAAGTGCTGGAAACCCCTGCAAGTGCAGGAGGTGTGATCAGATCTGCCCAGCCTGGCTGCGAGAGGAATCATGTCGCTGTCACATCATGGTGTGATCACTAATAAGGGAATGGCTCCACTGGGAGATTTGAGCTTGTGGGGAACAGAATAGAAGGCTGAGCATCAGTGGGGACCTAGAAAAGCAGGAAGAAAACCAGAAAATACTGAAAACCTCTAAATTAACTTAACCAAAGTTGGAGGTTGTAGCAAGGTGAGGGTTGATCTGTTCTCCCATGAAACAAGTGATAGGACAAGAGGAAATGGCCTCAAGTTGTGCCAAGGAAAGTTTACACTGGATATTAGGAAAAAATTCTTCATGATAGGGTTGTAAAGCACTGGAACAGGCTGCCCAGGGAAAGTGGTGGAGTCACCATCCCTGGAGGTATTTAAAAGAAGTGTAGATGTGTCACTTAAGGCCATGGTTTAGTGATCATTTAATACTGTGTTAATGGTTGGACTTGATGATCTTAAAAGGTCTCTTCCAAACAAAATGATTCTATGATTCTATAAACTTCAAAATGGGTTCATTTCAAACAGTGAGTTCTGAGTCATGTAGCTGATCACCTAAATGACTTCACCTCATCATTACCATGTTTTAGATAATGATTGAAAACTTGGGTTTTTTTCAGTGTTTGCCTTCATGCTCCTGCCCCATTTCAATTAGCTGTTTACTGAATCACCTTTTCGTACACAACAATTGATCAAGGTAGGATCTGCATTTGGAACAATGGGAGATTGTTTCTTATATATATATATATATATATAACTTAAGTAGTGTTATTTTGCACGTATGATTCCCTTAGGTGCATCCTGCCTTATTCTGACCTTACTCTAAGGCCCGATTGAAAATATTTATCCCCTCTCCCCAGCCATCTCCAACTGTCAAACTGAAAAACCTTCATCTGAATTTAGCAGTTCAGTTGTTATATACCAATAATTAATCATAGCAACTAGTTAAGAAACATCATTCATTGCTTTCTTTTCTACCCTATGTCTATTCCACTAACATCTATCAGAAATTATCTAATGGCATGGTCTATCAGAAACTGCTAATTGAAGAAAGCTGTTTCACTGACTCTAGAACTCCAGAGCACCAAAGTACTTGCATTTCTCAAAGTCTGAGCAGTGGAAAGTCAAGGTTGAAAGCTGCTGGCTTCACAGGTTTGTGCATCAGGGCTTACTCCCAGCTGGCTGGAAGCCCTCCAAGTTCTGGCCCTTAGTCCTGCTCTTTGCACCATCTGCCCCTGGACCTGGTACTTGGAGCCTGGAAGTGCTGAGCTCAGAGTAAGCCCTCCATGGGACTGGAAGCTGGTTGTTTCAGGAATTCCTGCCAGGTTGCAGGTTCATCCAGGAAAGCCCAGGAAGTATGAGTTAAACAAGAGGCTTTCCCTGGAATACCTGGTCTGAGGCCCAATGAGCCAGCACAGCTGTTAGTGAAGGTGATGTTTTTCTTCATGGTTGCTAAAATAACAGCTTGAGCCAAAGGAGTAAATTCTCTAAGGTACATTTTCTGTCATTGTTTCTTAGGTGTTTTTTGACAATGTCTGACTCAAGAGAAATTTTAATAATAATAAATTTGTATTTGAACTAAATTGTGAGCTAGAAAACTCCTGCAAAGGCAGAATTCTGGAGTTTTTTTGTTATTTCTTTGCGAGGTGGGAAGCAATAATCAAATAAATTATTTCAGATTAGTTAAAAATCATCTTGAACCTAATCCAGCACAGTTACAAGCAGATGGATAAACACGAAAAATAGGAACTCACAATATAAGCACTGGCTAGCTATTTTAAAACACCTTTGGAAAAAAAAAGAACAACCCAAAGTGGTGGTTTCAGTGGGCAGCGTGATTGCGTTAGCTAGAGGCTCTGAGATCCACTGCATCAGTGCCACTACTGCAGGGGCTCAGTCTCCCAACAGCTCTCAGGACAATCTCAGAAACAAAGCCCTGCCAAGTGGTAGCTGCAGAGGGAAGCCCTGAAAATAAATCTAGAGTTTTGTAACTTGGGCTTCTGTACAAAGAAAATGGTCTCCCCAGGCAGAAAAAAAACCCTCTACCTCAATAAGTGGTAGGCTCTGCCCCTGCTTAAAAGAAAGTCTTACTGGTGAGAGTTGTCCAGGGTTATAGATGGGTGGCTGAGACATTCCCAGAGTGTTCCCAGGAACCAAGGCCAACTAGCACAGAGCAGCCAGCTCAGCTCTAGTAAACACTGAACCTTCAAAACTGTGTGGCTGCTTGCAAATTGCCTATTGGGAATGGTTCTGGAAATCCCCTGCTTCTGGTTTGTGCCTGGGAGTGGTTTGAATGGTAGTTGGCAGCAGCCTTGAGGGTGCTAGGGTCCTGCCTTACTGTTTAACACCATAGATCATCCTAATCCAGTGCCCAGGAATGTTCCCAGGCCCTGTTTAATTCACCAGGATAGATGTGGACTGAGAAGAAAATTAAAATGAAATATTGGGTTTGTTGAGAATGGAGCTGTCAGGTTTCCGACCTTACAGGACATCCATTACAGAGATGAATTAAAGCAGTATGATACTATTTTTTTTTTTTGGCCGGTTGCAGAACTAACTGCTAAACTCACAGAGGGATCCTTTTGGAGCACTGATAGTACTTCAGAAAATCAACTTGTGTTCAGGATAGATGCAGCACTGTGCAGTCACCATCTTAATTTTGCCAGCTTCAGGAAAGAACCAAATTCATCTGCAGCAGCCTATTTAACGTGACCTATAGGCCATATGAGATGGGTTTCATTGGTGATAATGGCCCAAACTGGGAAGCATCTGTTAATTTCTCCTCGTACTTTGTACATCTGTTGTCAGTCCCTGGTGTGATTCGATTTTTGGAAGCTGGATTTCCTTGCACACATACCATAAGGCTCACTTCAGTCTCCTTTATGCAGTTTACTATAAAACCCTTGATCAATGCACAAAGGCCAAATCTGAAGAAAGACCATCAGTCCAGACTGCTGCTGGTTAACACCGGGTGAAAACAAAGCTTTTAGACAATACATAGTAAGTTGAAGCCTAAAGACAGCTATTTTAAAGATTAGCTGTCAGCTTCAGCCACAGAAAAAACAATCACCTCCACAACCCTCATGTGTAATTTTGTCTAGGTGGGTGAAAGGGAATGAGAGTACAATTGTTCTACCTCTTCTAATTCTTAATGGTCCTGCCTTCCCCCAGTCGACCTACACAGAGACATTTACAGCCATCAAACATAGACTGCCAGACCTAGGTGTGTTGGACTGCGCCTCCAGGGATCCTAACCAGATGGTATTTTAGGAGAGGACACAGTTCATTTCAGAGCAATCCGAATGAGCAGCTTTCTTTTCTTTATTACACCATTGCATTTGGCAGCAATCCACCAGAGGCAGATTCTCTGCTCTCTAAGGAATGATCTGCCCACTCTGTCCATTTAACAGGACGTTCAGCTCAGAAAATCCAGTTGCTGATCACACATGTGGAGCAGATGTGCGAGCATGCGTAGCAAAATAAAAAATAAAAAATCCCAGCAGTGTACTGGGAGAAATGTAGCGTAACTACTGAAAACCAGTGACACAAAAGCTCTGATTCTGGAACAGTGGTTATTGTTGTTGTAAGGAGGATTTTTCTTATTACTCTTTCTTAGGGAGGAAAAAAAAAAAAAGCATGCAATAAATCCTTTATTATTTTTCTCTTTGGAGGTCAGGGAGGATTATTCATGTTATACTAATGTGGCTTTGTTCATTTTCACAGACTTCTTACAAAGATATGATTCTAACTATTTTGACCAGACTGTCTTGGGGCCCTACCTCTCAGGAACTGAGTGCTGGAAAATTTCCACTGGAAAAAAAAACCCCAAAACCCACACCCTTTTAAAAGAGAGGATATCAGAAGTATACATCTTTTATCCATGCCCCACACACTCGCATGTAAAGGGAGAGCACCAGCTGTTTTTCTCATGGTGAATAAGGGTTACTTGGGGAAATCTGACTTCCTGTTTTTACATGGACAGCTACATTGTTGCATCGCCAGTTAATTTTGGTTAGGTCAATAGAGCAAGTTTAATTATTGGAACTTTCCTTATTCACTCTAGCTTCATGCTGTAGAGAAGAAAGAGGGATTACTAGGAAGTCCAAACTGTGTACAGAAGCCAAAAAGTTCTTCTTAATTGCATGGTGCTCAAACATACAAAACATTTGGGGGGGATGGGATTTGCTGAATGGTGCAATTGGGATTGCAGACTGAATTTATTTCTTAGTTCAAACCATACTGAATAAAAATCTTACAAAGATTTCGCTTTAAGACTACTAAAAAAAACCCCAAACCCCCAAATTACATATTTAAGGTACTGGGAGCAGCTTAACTACTCCTACAGATGTGGCAGGAAAATGGTCCATTTTTTCCACAACAGCACAACTCCAAACAAGAGAAGCCTGAACAGTGTCAAATACAGAGAGCCATCTCACTCAGTTACAGGCAGCACTATTGAAAATACGCCTCTCTTCTCATGGCTCTCACAACCAGGACAACTGGTGACGGTGAAATGAAATAGCAACTAATCCCAGGTGAAATCCCCTAAGTAACCAGGAGCATTCCTTGCACTCTGATGTTCATTTCCAGTTTACTTTAACTGGAACACTTACATTTTATTTTGTTATTTAGTTCAGTGACTGGTTAAGCCCCTTCCTCCGTTTCATATGGTGTTACAAGTTATGGTGGATTTCTAAATCTTGGTCTTGGTTACTGCATCAAAGGACATATGGGCTGATTTCCTTCAGTTTCTCATAATATAAATGTAACCAGCTGTATGTTATTACATAACTTTAGACTTAAAGCACCAGATCATTCTAGATACCATGATCTAGTTCTGTGTTTTTGATATAGTAATATTACAGTGGGAGAAACTCACCAGTGCTGTTATAAGGAAAGTTTGAGGTTTTTTTTAATTCATATCCTTGTTCTTAATAAACATCCCAAAGAAAAATATTCAACAGCAGCAGGCAGTAATAAAGAGGCAGAAAATGGCAAAACCACAGTACTGAGGAAACCTATGTGAAAACACTGGTTGTGTCTTCCTGGTTACAGAAAACAAATAGAACTGTTCAAAGTGCTTGCCAATAAGGGCTTGCCAAATAAAATATTGTTTTATGAAGTCAGGAAAAAACTAATTTTAAAGGTTATTGTAGGTTATTTGTGGTCACGTCTTGTGTTCATAAAACATGATGTCATCTTGAACCCTTCACTGTTTTTATTTCAGCCTTATAGGTCTTTGTCTGAGACACTATCTCAGCAATTGTAGAAATTTGAAAGTTATTGGGAAATACTTCCAAGAGTCTGTTCTACAAATTGAATGGGGATCAAATAAATGAGATACAAGCCAACAGAATGCAAGAACCCATCAAAGCAACTGTATTTCATGGGAGTTTATTTACCTAATCTAGTAATTTGGAATGACAAGAACACACCACCAGCATTACATTTGAAATCAGAAGGTTACACAATTGTTCTCCCTACTTAATTTTGTTTCAAACGATGTTAACACCACAAAACTGCCCATCATAGCATCTAATTCTCTGCCCTGCCCCTGCAACACTGGGGGAATGCTTATCATGGCCACTAAGGTAAACATTGTACTTATAACCTTCCACTGGTTTTGGTGGAAAGAGTTTATTTCCCTCATTAAGTGAGACGCCCCAACAGCCAATCCAACGAACCTAGATAATATGCACACTGATACAGAAGGCAGATGTTAATGAGATGATGATAAGGAGTTAAAGACTTTTCCTGGACACCATTAAAGCTTTTGCCTCATTTATTTCTCTCTTTTCTAACATTCACTGACCTGTCATAATGCCAGGTGGAGTACATGGCTATTTTTTTTTTTTTTTTCCAGAATAAAAATATAAATGGCTTCTCCCATTTGAAACTACCTAATTACCAGCTGACTCAGGCCTGAACACTTCCTTGAAAGCTGTGGCAACTTGGGATTTTTCCTTTTTAGCCACTGACAGGCTCTTCGCTGCTGCTTTCAGTGCTAAAGAGGTTCGTCAGAGCAAAGAAATGCTTGTGACATCTTCCCATGTGACCCTTTAGGCTTATGTGCCTACTAATTTTTCCATTAGAATAAGAATATCCCTGTATTTCTCCTTCTCCCTGTTCCATTTAGGCTTTGTTTTATGGTCATGGGAAATGACTTGACATGACCTAAGTCTTAAAATATGAGATTTTAAGGTAGTGGATAAATTGTTTCTTTTCTTTCTGTGGCCAAAGCTTCTGCAGCCCATGAGTCTATGTTGCCCCAATGATGGTCAAAGCACCCCGCACATGGAAGAAACTATGTTCTGGGGCCTGGCCCAACAGGAGCAGTTCCTTATGGCTTAGCTCCTTATTGAGAAACAAGGAGAAGCACAGTGGGCCCTATGACATTCCCATGGGATACCAGGGCATGTACACCCATGCATCTCCCCTGATGCAACTTCTGTCTTTATTATTCTAGCTTCTTCTTTTCTTAAAATATGCCTGTCTTTAAATTTAAAAGCAACAATATGTGGATCTCAGTGAGAAAAGATAAGGGGTGACAGCCTGGGTCACCTGCCAAAATGCACAGGACTCCTTATCCCCACAGGAGAGGGAAGTGAAGGCAGTTAAAACTGCCAACTTCTGCTCCCCCCCAGCCCAGGCTGCTGCAAGCATCAAGGCAGTTTTCAGATTTTTGCTGACTTTATGTAGCCCAGGGGCCTTGTGTGCTTTTCTGGTGACAGTGTTGCTCAATGTGCCTGAAATGCATGTGCTTTGGGTCTGCAGCCCTCACCTCCACTGAGGGCCTATTTGATGCCTGGGGTTGCCTATGACTTTCAGAGGGACAGACAGAAGTCTTCCTCATGGTTGTTGGCTCCTGCAGTTACACGTGGAGCTTTCAGAAGGTCTTTGCACCACTCGGGCCCTTTCCCTGAATAAAAGAGTCGTACTCACAGGACAAATCTTACCTAATATATCTTACCTGTAAAAGACATATTTTCTCTCAGATCAGTTTCTAATACCATGCTGATATTTGTTTGGTTTTTTTTTTTTTGCTGCCAGTTAACATTGCTGATGCTATTTCCTTGCTGAACTATCATACTCATGGAATGAATCTCAAGAGCACTATTAATGGCTTATCATTTCTATTTTCTGGGTAAGCTTTTCACTCTAACTAGGGTTGAGTCAGACTTCTATTCCCACTATCAATTTCACTCCATCCAGGTCTCTCCTACCACCCACCTTGTAAATGTTTTTCTTTATAGTAAGTGCTGTGGAATTCATGCTTGGGAAACTGAGAAAGGATTTCAGGCAATTTGGGCTGGTACTCAAAGATTCTTCTGTTCCTGTGGTTAATCAATAACATTCAAGTGCAAAAGAGGGAAACAAACTTAGGCAGTGGTTAACATTTGTCATGGAACAAATACTGTTTTCTGGTGGTAAAAATGCTTAATTTGCAATGTCCTGGTTTGATGAATTTATCTATTGAGGAATACTAGCATGTCACAGTTTTATTCCTCAATAGCTAAATCCAAGATAGGTCAAAAGTATTTGGGCAAAAATATTTTGGCAGATATGGTGGCATGCTGAACCACCATAGCTGTGTGTTTTGTAAGAGAAACTTGAAGGGTCTCTAGTTACCATCTGGCTTCAGCAGCTGAACTTTTTGATCTCTATCGAGTAACATTCCAGCCAGCCAGTCTCTCATATCTAAAGTACAACTCCATTCTGGATTCAGCTAACTTCTATCTTCTTCCTTATTCTGTCCTCTACATTTATAGAAGGACTTGTCTGGTTTTTTGTGGGTTTTGTTATTGTTCTTTTTTTTCCTTATTTTTCTGTCTTCTCATAAGCTAAAAGAGATGATCTGTTCTGCTTTTAAAACAGGGGGGGGAAATGAGCAGTAGGAAGTCGTAGCGTTGGAGTTATGCTGCATGGATAAGGAAGGGGTAGCATGGGAAGGGAAATGGTCCAGCTCTCTAATATTTCTCTGTAATGTGACTGGAAGCATATATTGTATAATACTAGAGCAAAAGGGGGGCATATCCCTTGCATTTTAATATATATTCATGCCATAGCTAATAAATAAATCATACAGTGTCTATCATAGGAAATTACCAGCCACTATCCTGGTGTGCCTCAGAACGTTTGCTCTTGATGATGTATTCCTGTGATGGGTATGAGTAAGTAGCTAACACCACAGAGCTCAAACAAAAAGCCTAGTACTGATGAGAAAACTATTTCAGACACTTCTGAGATGAATTATAAGAACTCATCTTCTGTATTTCTAACTCTGCTTTTCCGGGGCAGTTCCCTGCAGGGGCTTTTATTCCCCACCTCACAGTATTCTGTGGGGAGAGCAATTATTCTACTTGCTTTTCACATGGGCAATAGGAGCGAGTAACAAAGTAACTTGACCCAAACAGTGTTTTGGCAAGCACAGATCTCCCAGTGCTGCTTTACTGTCTAGTGCAAGCACTCTCTCTACCTATTGCGGTCTATTGTACAGACAATTCTGACTGTCATGGAAGGCTGCCCTTGGAGGTCAGCTTAGGGTGCAAGTTCCAACCGCTAAAGCTGAAACTGTGTTGCAGGAGGAACCTGCTGCATGGTTTAACAAAAGCTGCATGGAGTAGCTGCCTGAACGGAGATGGATGCTCCAAGGGTTATGAAAGAGATTTCCCCCAGAGCTCTCAAATTTCAGGTCTATTTCTATACCTGCCTGTCAAGGTTGGCAGGAACTTAGGAGAAACTACATACTACAAGCTTTTTCTTTCACAACTGAAGAAGCCACTGTATGCTGGTCTCAGACTTCTGAATACTCAGAGAGTCATTTGAATCAGAACCAAACAGCTGTAATGCTGAAGGATGTGACTGAATATTTTTTGAGGAAGCTGAATATTTCTGGAAGAAAATTGTAGGAAGTGAAACCTCCAAAGCGCAGCCCTCCATTCTGAAGGGCAGCACTGAAAGGAGAAGATGACAGCAGAGCACTGACAGCAGCTTCCTCCGAGTTGAGCTAATTTTCCATAGACCCTGAAGGGCAGTCTTGAAGAGCTTCTTTCCCAGAGAGGCAGAAAGCCATGCCAGCTTAGGGGTAGGAGGCTAGGAGATGAAGACACAACTGAAAGCTCTGCTGCCAGCTCAAGTCTGTAAGACAGAGACAGTGGAGGGACATAAAAGTAGGATGTCCTGACAAAATGTAGGGGAATTGCTCTACATCAGAGCTTAACAGAGTCTATTAAGAAAGGCTGCCTTGCAGTTCACAAACACACAGCCCCTCACAGGCCACTCTCAGGAAAACGGCTGTTAGGCAGCACCCTCACTGTCATACTATCCTTTGAAAAACCTGTAAGAAAAGTGCTCCTCGTACACATTAAGGAAGGAGAAATAACATCGTGGAACCAATGCATTCCTTCCAGGGAATACTTTTGAATTTGGGCTTTTGGACTTCTTAAACTTCCTCCTGACTCCTGGTCTGGGAGAGCTTGATGTATATGAAAATGGACTAGGGCACAGGACATCCTCGTGTAATCTTTTGCTTCACCGTATTTCTGAAAGATTTGAAGATAGATCCCTATCAAAGAGGCAAAGAATGATATTGCTATTATTTGACTAAATCACTGGTTTTCATGCTGATGCACATACTACTGCATGTCTATATGCTTACTGTATCTTGAAAATTTTGTTGGTACACACTTTTCATGCTTTACTGGGATTTGCATGTGTAGTAAATAATACAAATACTTGATGATACAGCGTTTGACAATGTCTTTTGTCTTTTCATCAGCAGTTGTAATGAATGTCTGCCAAGAGGCCTTATTTGTAAATACTATTCAGGGTCTGCGTGATGGAAACAGCCTCATTCCTAGCATTAATCTCAAATAGGGTCACACAGTGTGGCAGAAGCAGAATATTTGTGCATCATATATACAGTCATGACATAGTGGAATTCATCAAAAGATGCTACTGATTTTATAGGTAATTTATCTTGGCATGTAAGACTACTTGAGAATGGTTCCACCATCCTAAGTAACAAATTCTTGCACAATTCAAGGTTGCCGTAGGCCTTAGGATAGTCTCAGTAACACATCTTATGCAACCCATTCAATTTACTTTCCATTTATTGTACATTTGTAGCCCAAGAGAGGCTGCTCAGTTTTAAGAGAACTTACTTGAAGATATACATATACATTCATATACATATATATGTATGTGTGATTAACACTATTGCTCTGAAAATAAATGGTGACAATGCCCACCAAGTAACATCCTGTACAAGTGGCTTTGTAGAGTTTCTGCATCTCCTTTGTTCCTCTTCGAGCTGACACAGAATCATGACACAAAGTAGGCAAATGAGAGTTGCCATATTTGTAATGCAAGAAGTGCTGAGGAATTTGTAAAATTTAAGAGACTATCTACTAGTAAGAATCACATTTTAAGTTGTCCAAAATGTATCTATTTTGTTCCATTTATTATAACGCTGAATACGTAGCCTGTGGACAGATGTTTAATTTGCAGGCAGCTGTGTTAATTTAAGATATTACTGTTGCCATCTGTTTGCCGCCAGAATTTTACTGAAGGCCCTTGTCCATACAGCTCTGCAAGGCTTTACTTTGGGTTTTGGGTCTAGCTAGGGCAAGGCACTTGAAGTAGTTCAAACCATCAGCATCGGTCATTGCTGTTAAGATGTGCTGGAGAACATGAAGTATTGCTCCTACAGTGTCTTCTGACTGGGGCCCAGGAGTGGCAACTTCACCCTGGTGAACCCCAGGCCTTCTGGGATCATATTTGGTTGTCAGACCAAATAGCCCCCTGAAAGACATCCATACACAATCTCATATGCACTATTAATTATATATATATATAGTGGATAATCAACTCCTTCATGGATCTTCTATAGGGATGAGATCTTGGGCATATAGGGAACAATTTGGGTACATAAACAAAGGTATTTAATGCCATTTCATCTATCTAGGCTGTTGCAGTGTGAATGTTTTTGGTAACATAGGGTTAAGCTGGCAGTAGACACCTATTTTTAGTAAGAGGACTTTTTCCCTCAGTGTTGATAACTCTCACTGACAGAAGGTAATTGTTTTGTTTGGAGAGCTACTAGAAAGTTTTATACAGCACAGCCTGAACCCAGTGAGCTACAAATTCAAGGACTATTTTAACGACATCTAAGTAATTTGAAATCCTGAATTCTTTGTGAGGAAGATTCTTAAGAAAGAGCATTATAAAAAGAATGTCTCTATAGACATAATAAAATATTTCATTATTGAAACCTATTCCTAGAGGAAGTAAAAACTCTCTCAGTCTTCCTTGGTTAGAGTCCTGGAGATCTGTTTCTCATAACGTGAATTTAGAAGCAGCTATGAAATGTCAATATTAGTGTTTGTATCATTGTAATTTTACAGACAAAGAAAAAAAACCCACCACAAAAGCTGAATTTTTTTCTCAGTGTTTCCTACATGACTGGGAAAATTATGTATCTGATAACAGTGTGAAACAGAATCATAGAATGCTTTAGGTTGGAAGGAACCCTTAAAGGTCATCTAGTCCAAACCCCCATCCATTCCAGGGATGGGACACCTACCACCTACCTGGGCAACCTGTGCCAGTAATTCACCACTCTTAGTGTAAAAAATGTCTCCTTTTATCTACTCTAAACCTGTCCTGGTTTAGTTTAAAACTATTACTCCTTGTCCTATCACAATAGACCCTTCTAAAAAGACTGTCCCATCTTTCTTATATGCTCCCTTTAAGTACTGAAAGGCCACTATAAGGTCTTCCTGGAGCCTTCTCTTCTCCAGGCAGAACAACCCAAAATCTCTCAGCCTGTCCTCACAGAAGAGATGTTCCAGCCCTGTGATCATTGTTTTGGCCCTCCTCTGGACTCACTCCAACTCAACTCTTTCTTGTGCAGAACACTCCTGAGCTGAACACAGCTGAACAGAGACCCCACAGGTGAGGTCTCAGCAGAGCAGAGCAGAGGGGCAGAATCACCTCCCTCAACCTGCTGCACACACTGCTTTTGATGCAGCCCAGGACACGACCGGCCTTCTGGGCTCTGAGTGCACATTGCCAGCTATGTCCAGCTTTTCATCCACCAGTACCCCCAAGACCTTCCCTTCAGGGCTGCACTCAATCCCATCATCCCCCAGCCTTGTACTGGTACCAAGAATTGCCCTGTCCCAGGTGCAGGACCTTGCACTTGCCCTTGTTGAACCTCGTGAGGTTCCCACTATGTCACTGATGCAGATCTTAAACAGCACTGGTCCCAGTGCAGAACACTAAGGGATCCCACTTGTCACCAGTCTCCATCTGGACATCAAGCCATTGACCACTATCCTCTCAATGTGGCCATCCAACCAGTTCCTTATCAAATGAACAGTCCACCCATCAAATCCATATATCTCCAATTTAGAGAGAAGGGTGTTGGAGGGGACCATGTCAAAGGCTTTATAGAAGTCCAGATAGATGACATCTATTGTCTTCCCTTGTCCACTGATGTAGTCACTCCATCAGAGAAGGTCACTAGGTTGGTCAGGCAGGACTTACCCTTGGTGAAGCCATGCTGGCTGTCTCAAATCACCTCCCTGTTCTCCATGTGCCTTATCAGAGCTTCTAGGAGGATCTGTTCCATGATATTGCCAGGCACAGAGGTGAGGCTAGAAGTATATTGTCACAACAGAAGATTCTTGAGATTGACATAGAAAAGCAAATGGTCCCTAAATTACTGGTTTATACTTCTCACATGAGAGATGGGTCAGGATTTTTTTGCAAAACTTTGCTTATGGACAGAGCACTTGTTACCCTTGATTTCTCTTTTGGATGTGCAATGGTGGAATCCTTTCAATCACAGGAGTGTGCATCTAAAAGCTGATAAAAAGTGTAGGTTTTGTACATTTATTGTCCATTGCTTTCTCTATACATGTTTTCACTCTTTGAATTCAGAAAGCTGAGGGACAGTTCTTGACCGTTTCAAGCAAACAACTGAGTCTTAAGTGATTCCACATGCTGATTGAGAAAGAGTCTTTACATTGGCCCTTCACTGTACTGATCCTACAAATCATGCTCATAGGACCTTTTCTTTCTGTTTTTGACCTATCACTTTAAATTCAATGTATCTATTTTAGCTGCAATTTAAAACAAATTGTCCCAGTCTGATGAAGACTACTTACTTTCAGCGCCAGAAAAGGGCATATGTCACAAGAAACACTCTGCACACTTATTTCGCTGTTGCTTATTTGACAGATGACCTTGATGTGAATCTCCACTGGGGGTTGAGGCTGCTTATGTCCATGTTTGGTTCAGGTTGTCTTGTTACTATTTTCTTCAACTAGGGCAAAGGTACAGAGTTCTTCTAATTTTTGTCTCGATGATTCTCAGCATCATCCAAAAAGAACAATTTTGTTTTTCAAGGGAGGAATCTAAGGCCAGAACTCTCACTTACTGTATATTTGTTTTCAATGATTTATAAACACCAAACATCCAGATGGCCCAGGCTGTACTGAAATTGAATGAGACTCATGAGGTACAAGGAGACTGAGGAAGGTACTGTATATGCCCAGATCTGGCTGTCTCTCTAAAACGTGCACACAGTCTTTCGGTGCCACACGTTTTTCACTTCAAAATATAAACATGAAACAATATTCTAATAAAGGATAGTTATATGGTCCACTTCAGAGAAGTGGGCCAAATCTTTAAGACACTTGTTGCCGTGTCCCTTCTGCTTTAGGCACCACAGGACCCCGAGGGATTAAATAATTAAGTTCAACAGAACCACACAGTAGTAAGACTGCACTGTTAAGAGGTCACAGATTACGGCTGTGGACCAAGAGAATATAACTGAGTTTTCACAACTGCAACTGCAAATACTTCATGTAAAGAGTCCTGTGTATTCTCCTTCATTCTTCCTGTCATTTTCTCCTCTCTGCCTACAGAATGTCAACACTTAAGAGTAAGTATAACATTATTTTTGAGTATCTATATGCATATATATATGACTTGAGGTTAAATTTAAAATGACTCACCTAATAACTAAGACATTTTTACACTTTACAGCAACGCAAATAATAGAGAAATGCAGCTCTTAATTCACTGTTTTATGTCACAAATGTTTCATCATTTGTATACCTGTGGCACATATAAACTGACGCATGAGAGAAACCATATTAACAATGGTGTTTTATTCCAATCACAGTAAGTTCAAATCCTTTTAAGGAAAAATATTCTTTTCAATATTCTAGGATGGTTTAATAAAAAAAAATTCCCAGTGCCTAAAGGTTCAATAAGCTTGAGTTACATTATATCTTTCTTAATTTTTAAGTAAATCTACATTCCCACAATTACTCAGGATGCTCTTTTTATGATACTGTGTGCATGGTGTTTCATACTGTGATGACAACATTAGATACACATTCAGTGGCTGCTTGAATCTTCACCCAGACAGCAGCTGACAATGACACACTTCACACTATTGCAAAAGGAGGTACAGAAACAGAGTGGGTTTTGTAGAGGGACACTGACTGGATTAAAATATCTCTTTAAATACTGCCTTCAAAGCAAGAATACGTGGCACTTTTAAAAGTCCTTGTGTGTTGTTACTAAAGTTTTGTTATAGAGGTAGAAATTAATGCAGTTTTCTTTGTTTCCTAGTGTTTACTCTGTTTCCATTTTGTTGCATACTTATGTCATGATTCAACCCCTAGAAATAGTCATATTCTTCTGGGCTTCCAATGCTCTAACATTTTGGCTCTCACAGCAAACACACTTTTTTAGCATAAAGTTGCCCTTCCTACAAAAACCATTTCTGAAGGCTTTGTGAGTTGGAGTTGCATTAATCTGAATGATAGACTCTCCTCAGCCTGTTTAGCATTATACCTCATTCAATAGACAGTTTAATGGATGATCCACAGCAGTACATTACATTTTTGAGCTCTGGGAATTACTCTGCACAGCCCAAGATCGGGGACTGGATTTGGTGGCTGAAATCCAAAAGCTTTTTCCTTTTTTTAAGTACCAAACATTGCCTCTTGCCAAGTGGGATCATTTTCCCATCTGTTGAAGGGGTTTCTGCCCTTGGCAACAATGTTCAGTTTCTCTGTCTCCTTTAGACTCGCACTAGTGTGAAACAGAAGTAGCAGAAGTTATCAGTAATGGCAGTAAGCAACTGAAGTCAGAGGCATCAGAGAATCAGACCTGTAGGTGTGTAGGACCAGGAGAAGGCTTTTCTGCATCTGGAGTGGCTTAATATAATCTCCATTGTCTCCATCTCCTTTTAATAACGGATGTCTCATTTAAAATCAGGAGATCTTTTGCTGTGATGCTATCTTGACTAAGATGCCAAATGTCTTTGAAAAGATGGGAGAGGAGTATGCTATGATGGGAACCTTTCTTTCATATCCCTAAGGAGTCTTGTGTGTAAAACCCTAGTTCTCAGTGTGGAGTGTGGCAGGGACACAGCATGGTATGTCCATTAACACTGCCCAAAGGCACTGCCGCAGCTTGATAAGCTCTGACCTTCAGAGAGCAACAATGTGAGTGAAGAACCGGCTGTAGATGGGATGGGCTGGTGGCAGCTGAGCTTGGCCAGGCACAGCTGGCTGCCCCAGAGGTGGACTGGGTTGGGACACCAGGCACAACAAGATGACATGCTGGGATTTGTTGAGCTGCTGACCTGAGAACTGAACCTGCCACAGCTCAGTCCTGAGAAGACTAATTTGTCTTGAGTCCATAAAGTGTAAATTTTCACTGTGGCAGAATATGCATAGGAAAGGGCTAAGATGTATAGACATCGATATACCGAAATGTAATAGATGTATAGTAGTACATGAAATGTGCAGGCTCCAAAGAAATTACTCCAGTAGTTATTCCCCAATAGCTGGAAAATGGATTAAAAAATAATTTTGTGTGGATATGTTTGTCACAACACATTTCATAACAGCTGTCATAACACTGAGAATTTACTTCCAAAAATATATTTAAAAAAAAGACCCTTCATCTGCCAGCAAATGACTAAAAAGCAGAGACTGCAGTACACATAGTATTAAAGCACATGATACAAAAAACCTTCTGGTTACTACTGGGTTAATTAGCATTGTTCTGGAAAGTACCAAAAATTGCATGTAACTGTTTCAAAAATCACAGGGATATTTTGAACATTTCCACAGGGTCAAAGCAAAAATAACTATACATCCTTTTTAGGTGATTATATTCAGGAGACTGTTCTTGCTAGAGTGACTTAACACATCCATTATTGCAATTATGATTTAGCGATAATTACTCTGTAGAATTCCAGTGTTCTATTATGGCAAGTAAAAGCCCATACAGAAAGCCAGCGTCTGGCATCTCTAGGGCCTTGGAACAAGTGCCTGGGATTTTATAATTTCCAGACTTATTACATTTAGTTTGGGAGAGGCTATACCTGCATTGTGTACATTAAAGAACCCTTTTTTTTCTGATTAAAATGAAGCACTGTCATTGGCATATTAGAACTAATACATCTAATTAACATGGAACATATATTTGACATACGCTGGTTAAGATGAAAGACTTCCTTGCACAAGTTATAAACATTTGTAGGCATTACACCAAAATTCAAAAGCAATTTGTGTTTTATGAAAATGTATTTAAGGTTCTATTCCAAATTTAAAAAAATAAATCCAAAACAGAAAACAAACCAACCCATCACACAATGCACTTCTTCAGAATCAGAATATCAACCCTCTGTAATCTGTATGTAACCAAATCCATTTCTGCAAACAGCATTCCTTCATAAAGCATGACGACTGAACTGAAAGATAAGGCCTACATTTCTGTTTAGAAAATTGCACAACTGTAAAAGGCAAAGGTGCTTTCATTTCCCAATACTACTTTATTTTCTGGTTTTTAGTTCTCAAATGTGGCCCCATATAAGAAGAATGGAGACAAATACTAGCCACCTAGAAAATGAAGGAAAAAATGACTGATGGAGAAAGGATGTGGAGAGAACCTAAGGCTCTTTTAGGTCAATGAGGGCCAAAGCTGCTCAAGGCTAGTGGAAAACTTTCAGTAAAATTCAAAAGGCTGTCAATTCAGGACAACATCTTCTACATTGCTTCACAGTATTGTACTTCCTTTCAGTTCAGTTTAGTGGAGGAAAATAAATAAATTACCAGCAGGCTGCATACAACCAAATCCCAGCCAAACAGTGTCCTCGACGTCGCTCTCTGGTTGGCGTGGCGGTGATCTTTAAAATAGTTTAGCAAATCTCGTGATGGTTAGAACAGCCAAGAGAAATCTTTGAATGGTATCAGTAGGTCAAGAGGCACATCTGAGCAATACTTCTTCCCCTGAAGATCTCAGCTGCTAACATAATGTTTTGAAGCTGTAGCCATCAGTGCTACAGAGCCCGTGACCAGTGCAGGAGTCCATACAGACCTCTGGCCTGTTTTAGGACTGAGGAGACACAAACATGAAGTAACAAAACCTTCCTTCTTTTCACATTTTGGTCTCTGAATGTCATCACTGAGTCAGGAGAAACCTTGTATTTGTCCATTAAGAGGACTGAAGATACACATACATACTGCAGGGATATCATATTCCTTTCAGGTACCTTTCTGTCTCTGATACCAGCCAGTTTTTGGACCAAGCAAAAAGGCAAAACAAGCTACACAAAATGTCTACAATTGCCTTCACAAGAAAAGAAATCAGCCATTTTTTTCCCTTTGTTTTTCCATGAGGAGCTAGGACCGAGCTGAATATTGTGGCTCCAGGAAGGAGGCCTGGGCAGGAGATCAGGCTTGTTAGTCTACTGCTCATGTATGGCCTGGGTTTGCCCATACTTGAAATGACAAAAGGTTGGCTGTTGCAGTTAAGTCCCAGCTCTGGCATGCACGGCTGCTTGCTGTTACCAAGATAAGATAAGTTACATGAGGATAGCAACCTCTGTGTTAAAAAGGTTTTTTGTCCAGATTTTTCCTCTTGGCCTACTCTGTTCCTAGCCCCTGTCCTTTCCCTGGCACCAAGATGGAAGGGACAACTGCAAGAGGAAGAGGAAGGACTCTTCCTATCATGGCAGGTGGGGTAGAGGAATACCGTACCATAAACAAAGGAGCAAAGTTGAAAAAGAAAGAAAAGAGCTACTGTTTTTAGTATCTCGCTGATAGTTTTTGTTATGCCCTCACCTTCACCTCATGGGAGGATCTGTTTTGCTATCTTTATAAACTTTGGCCACCCCAAGTGTGACATTGATATTCCCATTGTGGCAAAAGTCGGTCTTGTCTGCGCTGATAGAGAGATATGAGACAGCTCTGCAATAGACCTTGATTTCCAAAAAATAGTGAGCTACAACACTTAGAGGGCCTTAAGGTTATCCAAAAATAACTAATCACTTTTAAAAAAATGTTGTTGTGCCTTTGTTCAGTGACAGATTTCTGGAGGCAAACGCTACAGAATAAACTAATGAGCCATTTCTTGCAACACTTTCAGTTTGGGTTCAAACCGGAAAGCACAGATCCAAGTTCTACTGCCTTGGGGATTTTTTTTCAATGTGAGGTTTGGATCCAGCCCACTATAAAGAGCCACTATACATGCGAAAGTTTGAGATTGCTGTAGGTTTGGACTCTATCCACTGTCAAAGTTCAGAAGATTTTGTCTGGCTATTTTGATGTGGGCCTATCTCCATTTTAATTTGGGAAACAAAAAAACCCAAATACACAAAGGAAAGAAAACCCCCTTGCAAATAAGCTACTTACCTATCATGTGCAGAAACAATTTCAGGGCTTTCAGCCCTCCAGCTAGTTACTCCTGAATTGACACCCATTGTTTTCAGTGGGCTCCATGTGTGAATAATTATGCACCTGGGAACAACCATTTGCAGGAGTGGGCTGATGCAAAATAATATGCTGCTGAAAACTTAAAAGGTAGCTGTAACACTTGGGTGGATTGGTGTAGACTGTTAGCAAAGAGACTGTCTGGATGCAAGCTATTGTCACCCTCATTTTAAGAAGCATTTTTAAACAGTTACATTCCCCTGCCCTTGGTTTCCAGGACATCTCCTGCTCCTCCTTCTGGGAGGAGACAGCTTGGAAATGCACGTTAACAAATTCAAATGCTACAAATGAATTTTACAGTCCTCCATGCCGGTTATTCTCACCTCATGAATCCAGAAGTGTCTATGAATTTTGAAGGATTGTTTGGGGGGAATGATGTCATCTCCAGCTTTACATATCCTCTAGTTTTGTTTGCCCCTTCAACTCATTGCATGCACTCAGCTAGCAAGCCAGACTAGGTCAAGAAAAGGACAAATTACTATTGCTTTTCTTCCTCTTCCTTTCTTTACATTTGCTGCTTGTGTTCATCATCGTGCTGTGGGGCAATAGTTTTTGTCGAGGGATAGTAGTTATTTCTTATGTTTTTAATATTACATGTACTTTTTATGTTCTCAAAAGCACAATTTTACTATTCCATGGATCAAATAAATCCCAGGCTTTCAAAAACGATATAGTGGAAGCTTTAGCTTCACAAGCACAGCTGCAAATTAGGCTTTAATTGCCAGCTTAGGAAAAGGGCTGAAAATGTCTAGCCAGTGAAAATGCAGTAAATTGGAGAGGTCAGAGCAATAGTGAGCATGCCTGTCTTCCACAGAGGATAGCATAAAAGGCTAGGAAGCATTCCCATGAAGCATGCGATGTGTGACCAGACATGTTTCCATTTTTATTGTAGAGATAATGAAAAGTGAAACAATACTTCTTCCTTTTTGTTATTAATTCCTTCACTGGTGAGGAGTGTTTTACCATACTTAGAGCCCTTGTTTTGTATATTTTTTTGTTTTTCAAAAGTAAATGGAGATTTTTTTTTTCCAGTATTTTGTGTTCTTTCACACATATTTTTTTGTCTGTGTAAAGCTCAAGAAAACTGCAGTTGTCAGGAACCAGTTCTAAAAGTTCAAAACAACCGATGGATCAATTATAAATGACCTTAATGAGAGCTACAAAAAACCTCCACAAAATATCCCTATAGGCCAAATTTCATATTCCTATTTCAAAGCATGAACGTTAGAGAGATTCTCAACAGGAGTTCATCAGGCCTTATTTCACAGGGACAAAGCAACATTTCTCCTCCCAAGAGCTTTTCTAGGAAAGAAACACAGTATTTTGTTACCCAAAAAATGGGTCATAGGCAAACAGAAAAAATGGAAAATTACAACCCCAAATAGTTAAAGATTTACAAGTCTATAAACAGCTGGCAAGAGGGTCAGATAGTGGGGTATGTTATTGCAGTTTCAAGAATAGATGGTATTATTAGCTCAGCCTGTAACTGGTATTATTATGGGATGTTACGGAAATATTTCATTATATAGTAATCGGACTTCTCTGAACTAAACATCTCAACCTCTTGCAGCTGACTCATCAGTTGTTTCTGATACATTGTGTCTTTGACGTTGCTACAGAGGCTGCCAAAAGCCAAATCAACCAGTGCCAGCTATTACGGTATTTGCGATATGAATGTGTCCCCAAAGGGCATTTGTTTTATTTTAATTTTCACTATACCCTAGTTATGTATTCATTCAGGTTGTCTGTTTTGTACACTTAAGGGCAATGCAGTTCAGGAGGGTTTTGAAAAGTGTCTCAAAAGTCAAGATAAATAAATACATTAAGAAAACAGCTGTAATTTTTTGCTGTGGCTTGTTACCTACATTAAATAATGATCCAAAAATAACAAAAGCAGAAAGTAAAAAAAAAAAAACCAACACCAACAAAACAATCCACAAGTGTAAAAATAGTTTGGTTTAGTTATAACACAGCAAAGTTGCAAAAACTATTGTAATGCTGATTTTACAAACAATAGAGAATACGATAACATTGTGTATTCTATTATGTTCTGCAAAGTCTGTGTCCTGGGTTTTCTCACTCACTTCAGAATTGTTTGTAAAGGAATGAAAGAAATATAAATCACAAGGCCTGTAGTACTCCTGCGTGTCCTACTGAAAACTCTCAACGTGTAACTGGAACTACCTTAGAGGCCAATGAGCAGGCACACACTTTTAATGACTGTCATCCGAAGAAGGCAGAATAAATAACAACATTTTGACTGTATTGGATCGGTGAAAAAAAGTAACACTTCATCTTACCATCAGTCTGTGGAATTCATTGTCATAGAATGCAAAAAGCTTGCACAGGTTAAAAAAAAGAGCTGTTAATTCAGGGAAAAGTCCAGGAAGAGCTGTGAAAGATGAAGGTAAAAACTTTACCTCATGAGCTCCTTAAAAATGTAACATAAGAATGTTATGTAGAAACATCCCAACATGCTTCTCCTGTCCTTACACAGGAACAGGAGAGAGGAGGGTGCTCTTCTTCCCACCACTCCTGGTACAAGGTGTTGCTTAACTGTTCCTACGTGCTGAAGAAGCCCAAGAGCACATGATGGTCTCAGTGCAAAGAGAAGAGAGAGGGAAATCATTGGATGTTAGCATTCTAATTGCTAGCACAATAAGCACAGAATCACAGAATGGTAGGGATTAGAAGGGACCTCTGGAGATCATCTAGTCCAATCCCCCTGCCAAAGCAGGTTCACCCAGCACAGGTTGCACAGGAACACATATATTCAGGAGGGTTTTGGAAGTATCCAGACAAGGAGACTTCAGAACATCCCTGGGCTGCTTGTTTCAGTGCTCTGTCATGTTCACAATAAGTTTTTTCCTCATGTTGAGGTGTAACTTCCTGTGTTCCAGTTTGTGTCCCTTGCCCCTTGCCCTATTGCTGCACACCACTGAAAAGAAACTGTCCCCATTCTCTTGACACCCACCCTTTAGATATTTGTAAACATTAATAAGATCCCCTCTCAGTCTTCTCTTCTCCAGACTAAACAGCCCCAGGTCTCTCAGCCTTTCCTGGTAAGAGAGATGTTCAAGTCCCTTAATCATCGCCATAGCCCTCCGTTGGACTCTCTCCAGCAGTTCCCTGTCTCTCTTGAACTGGGGAGCCCAGAACTGGACACAATACTCCAGATGTGGCCTCACCAGGGCTGAGTGGGAGGAGAATCTCCCTGGACCTCCTGGTCACAATCTTCTTAATGCACCCCAGGATACCACTGTCCCTTTTGGCCACAAGAGCACATTGCTGGCTCTACATTTCTCCTTGTTGAATTTCATTATGTTCCCATCCTAATAAGGTTCTCTCCTAATAATAACAAGGTCCTTACTGTGTTTGCTGCTTGTCTTTCCATGTCATTTCTTAGATAAGATATACCAAGGTCTCTCAATCTTCTAGGCAGTTATTCTTTCTGTGGCACCAGCCACAACAGTCTAGTGATGGGAAAGATTTCATTTACCTCATTTCAGTTTGTACCTGTACTGTCTTATTACAGTTGATGGACTTACCTCTGTTGGTATTTTATTGCCTGCTAGGTTTCTGCCACAGAGGATATACACAGAGCACATCAAAGAAGAACAAAATGTTACTTGAAAGTGGGAACTACTACTCTAGCAGTAGTAACTGCTTCTCTAACATCTGTTGTTCTTCAAAGCATGCTCTGCATTTTTTACACTACCTATGTATGAGCAGAGGCTGATGTTTTCTTAAATGTCCTGCATCTCAGCAAAGCCAGCAAGGTCTAAGCTAAACCCTACAACAGAACAATGAGAGGAGACTCTTGGATAGATCTGCATAGGTATCTTCCAGAGAATTAAATGGGCTATGCAGCTCATCACCAGGGCTCCTTGCTTCATTTCTTCCCACTCCTTATGCTGTTTGCCTGAATCCCATGCCCACGTGGGCCTAATGCACACACTCTAATAAAAATCAGGGGCACAGCCTGATGAACAACTGCTATTTTCTTTTATTGTCTGATCACAGTTTAGTCATGACTATGTGCTGTTTTCTGCTAGTCCTTAACAAATATCCAATTAACAACATTCATTCTGTACGTTGCCTAACGGGCTGCATCTTTGGTGGAAATAACTGATCCTGTATTTCTAAAAGAAGTTATTCCCAGTAATAATTATCCTATTTGTGTGATAGCTGGGGAATGGGAATTGATGTGATTAATTTCTCTGGAAACTAGACATGGTTGGTAAGCAAAGATTTGAGGATATTGTTTAAAATTTCAAATCCACTTTGGCCTTTGTCTTTTCCAAATCTTGCTGACTATTACAATCTGGATGTTTAAATGTGGTTTATACGGCCTCCTCCCATGCCCAAGAAGTTCTGTTATATTTTTGTCACTGAGTGTTGTCATTCATTGCTTGAAGTAGGTAAGAAGAACTGAGCATTCCTTTCAGAAGAGGAACATCCCTAAAAGCTTATTTCAGATTCTGGTTTGAATTTAAAGTCAAAGTTTAAAATCTGATTATTGCATCTTCTTTTTAAACGTGCTTTTAAGTCTGTTCACATGTGGAAAATGTTTTCAGTTAGAAAAACATAGTTAATGTATTTATTCCTACAAACTGAATATGTGACACGTGATACAAGAAACCTTTACATCTATGAAAGTTAGCCATATGAATTTTATTGCTCCTGCTGTTTCTTATGTGAGTCTGCTGCTGATGTGGTTAAATACAATTTGGCCATCACTTTGCAATGGACAAGGAGTTTTGAATGCATATCCCTTCCTACAGGCTCATGGAAGATCCTTCCTTTAACTACTGATGTTCACTTCAGGACAATGCTTTACTTACTTTTTTTTTTTCCCCAGTTTCTTTTAATGTCAGATTGTTACAGAGTGTTACTGTACATGGTATAGACAAAATTCTTACCTCATTTTAGAAACTGTAAACTTTGTTTAGTTCCTTGGAGTTATGCAGAGCTTCTTCAAATCTATGGCAGTAAGATAGGAATTCTACCTTCAATGCTCATCTGTTCTGCACAAGCTCCCTTAACTTACAGAAAAAATCGTAAATGAACATTCAGGTAACCGAATGCTATTGAACCTTGTTAAGAAAGACTAATAATTATTATGATTATTGCTGTTGTTGTTTTTATTATTGTTCTTCATTATTATTATTTTAGTAGCTAGAGTTAAGCTGAGAAGGCCATGGTCATGTGCCCTTTTGGGCCACTCATTTCAGAGAACCTGGTAAGGGAATTATGATAGAATAAGCAAGGGGAGTGCTAGGATGGGGGGAATTCAAGGTCAGGTCTGTCTTGATGAGTTCATCCTGGTTCCTTCAGTCCTCTTCACTGTGGGTGGTAACTGACTGAGTTCCCCAAAGTGTTTACAGTTTAAGTCATCTTTAGGCAGGTGGACTTGTTTCGAGTCCTGCCAATTTTGTATTTATTTTCCTGGACTTCCACCATAGTCCACATTTTCATGTTTTTGCTTCATGTAGGAAGATGCTTACCAGAAACTTTTATTTCCAGTATCTCTTTTTGAGATTTCCTGCATTTAAGAGGTGTTGCATATTGACTCATGGATGATTTCTTTAAAAGAAATACAAGCATAAAACAACAAACTCCACAAACAGCAAAGATTTACGGGTATCTGTATAGGGTAGTGCTCCTCTGGGGAATCAAATCACTCAAACAAGATGATCAGCTACTAACTAGATGATGATTGTAGTCTGCACTGGAAGATGCCTTGTAATGAAATCTTTAGCTGAATTAGGTGAGAAACCCCAAACTGTGAGAGATGTGATCCTGCATGACCACTCCAGCATGTCCATGATCCATTAGTATTGATTATCTTGCAAAACCTCTCCTAATTGCTTTGACTATGTACAAAAGACTGACCATTTCTGCAGCTGCAGTTTCTTCTGTTTGTTAAGTACATATCTAGGTACAGTTTGGTCACTTCTGCTGTAGGAATTGTCTGATGGAGCCTCCTTAGTGCCCAGGTTCTCCACTCAGGGTGTTAACTCTTATAGCATACCAGTAGTGCCTGTTTGTTGGGAGCTGCCTGGGGCGATCTCAGGAGTCCCAAAAATTTCCTCCTGGAGTGCTCCATGAAGTACTTTGTAGTGAAGGTGAATAGGAATGGGTTCAGTCAACCACCATGTCTCCAGATTGTCCATGGTCTCCCATCATCCTGTTGGTCTTACCTCTGCTGAGGAGTCCCTGGGCCACCCAGACAACTAACAAGTGCTCTGGGGGAGCACGCACGCACAGAATTCATACCTGGCTATATCCCCTATAATTACAGGACAAACTTGAATTCAATCCTTCTGTCACGTTAATAAATTTAAGAGCCTATATTAGAAAGAAAGTGCTTATTACAGGATCACTGGTAGCTTCTTAGGGCTGCATTAGGGCTTCTCTGAGACAGTTTTTGTAGACAAAGGAAATGCTGAGCAGCTCTGCAAGGCAGTGTTTTGATACAGGCTGGAATTTTAGCTGTCTTTCTATTGAAATTTGGAGATGGTTTGTACACATTCTTCTCACTGCCCGGAAGTTAGGCAAAGAAGAAAAAGGCAGTCAGGCTTTAGAGCAGAATCAAGACAATAAAAAAAGGCAGAGGTTAGAAAATAGCAGAAACACCATTTGAGAGAAAATGAAAACAGTTGCTACATAACTTGAAGGCATTTCAGCTTCTCAACTGGTTGCACGCGTAGACAGCTTTGACACAAATGAATGCATAGATTTAGAACAAAATGTTACCCACGAGGGTGACATACATTATTGTAGACTTGGGCACCGCGGTAACCAAGCCAAGGGAGCAGAAACAGAAGGCATTCTGGGGGCACAAGGAGCACAGGTGCACAGCTGTGCTTACCCACCTTCCCACAGACACACAAACATGCTCACATGTCATTCGAATGGATGTGCCCCGGGATCTTTCCCAAGCTCCTCACACCTTACCTGACATATGCACACATATGTATGTATGAATATACCTATCTAGATGTAAGTACTTATGCGTTGACTGTACATGTATCACATGTTCTGTGGCTGGCACTGGTGTATTTCCTAGATGTATCCCTCTTGGACCTGTAACCTCTCTTATTGTCTGGCAGGGACCAAACAGTACCCATGGGAGAGCAATGCTTCTATGTTTTTCCGTCTTTACATATTAAAACCTCCTCTACTTTGTGTTGGGGGTGGGTCTATCTGAGAGGCATCAGCTGGGAAATCTCAAACAGCAAGTATAATTTCATGAAATTTAAAATAAACTCCCCAAACGTGCCGGATGGAAAGTGACTTTATGTGTTGGATGTGTACATGATATATGGCTTCCAACATATAAGTGACTGTGTGTCTGCAGGATGAGGAGCACTGGAAAAGCTGGTGCTGGGTTGGAGGTGTGCCAGGCACCTGGTGCCCCTGCTGCGGCACGGGGGAGGTGTTTGTGTCTGGGGGCTTGGCACAGCCCCACAGCGAGGGCTGTGCCAGATGGAAAGCTCAGCTTCAGGTTCAGCTCTCAAATGATGTGAAGATTATCTGCTGTGATTTATAAATCTTTTTCTATGACATGAAAAAGTATTAGTAATTATGTAGTTTGTTTCTGTGGTTTTTTTTTGTTTTTTTTTTTCTTTTTTAATTTTGGTCTTTTGGTTTCTTCTCTTGGTTTTGTTGTTTGGTTTTTTCCTGCTTTTGTTTGTGGGTTTTGGTTTTTGGTTGTTTTTTTTGTTATGTCTCTCTCTCCCCTTTTATTCATTCTTTTTCATTTCTTATTTTTCCTTTGCCTTGACATGAGTGAGACTCAAAATACTTAAACACTAAATTTGAGGACACTTAATAAAATATTTATGTAGCGTCAGAGTCTAGTCTGCTTAAAAATTCCTCTATCATGACAAGATCTTAAAGCACAGATACCACTATGCTGTTTATTAAAACTTGCTCTTGTGAAATTTTAAATCAATATAAAAACTAATAATCTACAAACTAAGTCTTACCAGTAATTTCTGCTAAGAAAAGTTACCTCAAACCAACCTTGGGTTGGTTTCATCTCACTTAGCTTAAATCATCTACTTTGAAGATGTTTACCCCAAGGTTGTCACTGTAGCCTCCTTTTATGGTTAACAGACTGAAACAGGTACATTCTTCCTAAGATACATATGGCCGATTTTAGACTAAGAGAAATTGCAACCTAGAAGATCCTGTCTATGGCATCACTTGCTGCAGGATGACTCTTGTCCCCAAATATTACAGCTGCACAAAACTGAAATTGAAGGAGAACAGCAGATTGAAATCCAAACCTGAAAAATTAGTTGTAAAATAGAATTTAAAGAACTGGTTTGATCTGATTGCTATCATGTAGTTTGACTGTTTAATGCTTACTGACAGAAATTTCTGGACTGTCTTTCTAAGTTCAAACATCAGCTACAGAAAGAATCTATCTTTCTCTTATGTATTTCTTTCAGTAAAGAAGTATATTTGGGTCCATTATGCTCACTGAAAAACACCAACCTATCAAGCATTAGTTTCCTGTCACCCATCTTCACTTCTTTAAAATCTTTCTTGAATAATTGTTTATGTGATTTATCTTATATTTGTAGACCCTTTTCTAGGTAACTTTTAACTGGTCTTAACAGAACAAGCTCCCAAAATCTCTCACTGAAAACAAGGTGGGTTAGATAAAAATGTGTGTTCAGCAGAGGTTTCTCAGCAGTGGTTTGGCTGGCAGCTGTCAGGGATCATTCATTTTCTGTGTTTTGCTGGACATTATTGTTGCTCTTTTCCTAAAATTTTTCTTGAATGGAATCGGTGTATAAATAAGATCCATACCTTTTTGTCAAGTTTATGAATCCACCTCCTAAAGACATGGAAATCAACCAAATAACTCACCAAAGAAGAGATTGAAACTCAACATACATATGTGCATGAGCAAAAGCCCTGGTCATGACTGGATCTGAGAATGGTTCCTTGTGGTTTCTGTGATAGTTTAAAACTTTCAAATGTTCTTCCATACTTATAAAAAGAGTGGATTTTCCCAAGCATGTCACAAGTGGTCTTTGCCATGGCCCTATATTTGGCCATCACATTTGTGGTGCCTGCTGTTTGACCATTTTGATCAAGCTGTAGCAATGGATTGAGATTATGCTGCTGCGTGTTGACACTCATTGAAGAAGCACTAGCCTGCTGTCCTAGACAACTCAGGTGAAGATGATGGCTGTGGCATAGGACATAGGCAAGGAGAGCATTTGGCCCACAGTATTTCTAATGGAAATTTAATGGCCTTCAGCTCTACCTCTGTGTGAGATGTTAAAGATGCCCTGATTATTAGAGCTGGTTGAAAATTTTCCAGTGGAATACTTCTCTGTTGGAGAATTTTACAGAATTGAAACATTTCATATGAGCATGTTGATTCCATTGAATGCTTCAATGGAAAGCAGGCAGGCAGGCTGTCCAGGAAGCCTGCGCTCCTGGTCGCGTGCCAGTCTGAGCTCTCCTGGCTCCCCACTCCCCAGGCAGCTGCTCCTCCTGCTTCCTGACACCCTGACCAGGCCTTTACCTCAGGACTGGGGTGGCTTGGGGGAGGGAAAACATGAAATAGGGGGGCACTGGCATGCTTGAGGCATGTATTACGGCACCTGTAGGATTCAGTTGTCTCATCATTGCCCATATGTGCCTTAGACTGTGTCTTCTTGTTGGTGCTATTGGCGTGTGGAAGCTAATTGTCTAATTAAGTTTATATGGTCAATAAAACTACTAAGATGCAACTAATTGTTTGTAAAGTATTATGTGTGATTTGGATTTAAAAAAAAAAAAGAGGTCATATAAACCCAATGTTTGTTCTGTGTTTTACCACCTGTGGAGAAATGCACAAGCTATGAGTGTTTATGTTCACGTGCTTACAAGTTTTGACTTGCACTGAGGTGTCACATTGCTGATCATTTCTGTGCTATTTCCTCAAATTTGGTGGGTGGCATACTTACAGTACACCCAATCAGTGAATCAATAAATAATGAAGACTGCATATTAAGAAAAGTTTAGCAAATAAGTGCTCATAATGAAAGTCAGTGTTGTGGGGTTTTGTTCACGGTTTCACTGGCAGTCTTGCTTTTGATCTGGGAGCTGTTAGGAGCCATTGCACCACAGATGAAAGGAGTTAGAAAATTCCATATCATAATGCAGTTAGATCAGTAATTCATGGAGCAGGTAATTCACAATGACTTGCCAGTCCTTTGATTGCACAGGGTTTATGACTATTAGCAGTTTCCCCTTTCAAATTTGTATGCTTCCATACTTCCTTTCTGACCTCTTTTTCATCATTTATAGTCCAATTTGGTAGTGAAAAAACATAACTGGTGCTCAAGAGCATGGCTGTCATTCAAACCCAAATGCGTTACCAGGCAGTTTGACATTTGTGACTATGAAAAAAAAAAACATTAAGCAGGTGTACAGAACACTAACCAGGTCCCTCAAACAATGCTTTATGGGATTCACAACTTGCCTCTAGGCTATAAACCTGATTCAGCCTGGGTTTTCAAGGTAGATTTAATCTTGATATTTACTTACACACACAAACGTCTCTTGCAGTAGAACATAATTGCAATATAAATGACACAAACACATTTCAAGTAGAAGGTCACAGGAAGAGAAGTGTTACTGTAAGAGCTTTGCAATGACATGTGTTGTTTGAGGTTTAACAATTATCTGTCCTCAGTTTGTAAAATCAAGGGCCGCATCCTCAGTGTCAGTAAATCGGTTTGCTCAGAGGGGTCCTGACTCTAACAGTTTCTTAGTAGAAGCATAAGGGAGTAAGGTTCAAATTAAAAGAAACCAAAAGAAATGCTGTTTAATCACTTTTGCCATAGTCATCTGCTATACAGGTGTGTGCATATCACATTTTATTTCAGTTATACTTACCAGGTTTCTGGGAACTGATGTTGCAGCTTTACAAAGGTAGAGAGATTTCTACAAGTTGAATGAATAACGTCAGGGAAATCAAAAGAAGTTACTGCTTTGTCTCTAAAGGGCTAATATAATGTTCAAGTTGCTGAAAAAGGACCTCTAAAAAGAGCATTGCAAACATTTAAGTGGTCAAGTAGGAATAAGAACTGTGAGTCCGAGACTTAAACAACTCTCTAAGGTGCCCAATTAAAATAATCTTTATATACAAACATGAAAACTATGCACAAAATCCTTCCCTGGTATCCCTCCCAGATTCTAGTAGTCGGTGGGTTAGGGACTTCCTCTGCCAGAGGTGCATCCGGATCACTGTGCTTAGTAGTCATTGATAGACATATCCTTCATGAATTAGTCCAATCTCCTTTTGAACCCTGTTATACTTTTGGCTTCTGCAGCATCCTGTGGTAATGAGTTCCATGAGTTAATTGTGCATTGTAATGAAAAGTGCTTCCTTTTGTTTGCATGAAAATTGCCGCTTAAAGATGTTGGTGGGGGCACTTGCCTGCTGTATCTGCTCCATTCTGTTTAGTAGATAAAGCTGGTTAGTCTGTTCATAGTCTTAACGAGGTTTTTGTTCCTTATGATGGCAAAATCCATAGCCAGTAAGAAGGAGAGAATGACATACTGAGATTGCTTCAGTACTAATGTCTTTAATGAATGAATAGCAGAATGTACAGGTAATTCAACTGTAAATACTTTGATACTATGCCTGGGGTTGGAATGGCACTTGTGAATAAGAAAGCACCAGTACCATAGGAAGACTTTGATAAATGTTCTCAACACATATACACACACACATATGTATATATTATCAGACTGTTTCTAAAGTGTTGTGTGCTCATGCCCTTTGTGTAGCACTTTTTGACAAGAAGTAGAAGGAAGATTTTGTGGGCAAAGTTTGGCAAGTGCACGTGAAGCATAGAAAAGACCAAGGTTTGGAAAGTGAGCACTGGCAGCAGCTTATGAGCAAAACCAGAGAGAATAAAGTGGATATCTGCCTCCTTCTCACTTTCTCTTTCATTTTGTACAGCGTTGCTATAGGTGGTGTCCATGCCTTACATGAAACATCTGACACATGGACGGTCCCACATCTGCAGTAGAATATGAGATAACTTACGTATTTTGCTGCTTGTGCAATGATATGAATTTATCTTTGCCTTTTTCTTTTCCTTGGAAAAGATGAAAAATGTTTTATTCAACATTATGGGGAAAATATATGTTGTTTTAAGATTACAGGGTTTTTTATTAAGTTCCAGATGAAGGCTTCCCTGGATTTGCCATTTTCTTCCTCTATTAACAGGAAAAAAATCAAGAAGAAGGAAGAATCTTAAATTTAAAATTCAAAGAAATGGAATGCGTAAAATATTATACATTTTTCTAGGATCTGTTTAAAACGAAGCACAAGGCCTTACTGAAACATGGCATTTGAAATTTTGTTTTTATTAATTATACACAGAGTAGATTTTTTTATTCCCTGAAATGTCTTTTTACAAATAGAAATGATTTAATCAGAATAACTTTTAGTAAAGAATTTTTCCTTCTCTATTCAGCTAACTTTCCCTCCTCCTGTTGTTATACTTCCTGCTGTACTCTGTTCTTTCCTTTTGCTCTTTAGTACCACTCATTTTTGCTCACAGACCTACGAAAAATTCAGCCTGAACTCTTGGTCTGCCCATGTCAAAGCCTTGTTGAACAAGCTGGATGGAGCTCACTAGGTACAGATGAAAACAAGCCCAATTTTTTTTCTACCTTGCGAAGAAAATAAAATCTTGCAATTGTTTTATTCTTTTTTTTCCCTTCTTACCCCATTTCCTATTTAACACGGCATAAGCTCACTGACTGTTATTGTTAGAAGATCTTAAATTTATTTCTCTTCAAAAGAAGTAATATCTGCTTTATTAATGTTTATACACCTTCCATCCCTAGTCCCTACTAGTGTTTGGGGCAGTTCTGCAGAACAGTAAGAGGATGGATAATTTTAAGGAGACCTTGGTGCTTTAGACCTCACTACTCCACTAAAAAAGTTTTGGGGGACTGAGGGTGGTGGGTCAAAACTGGAACAGATGAGTAATGTGTTGCACAGAGAGCTCATTACCCCTCTACCCTGGGCTCCTTTTTTGTTCAAATTAACTCTTTCAAGCAGTGAAATGTTTGATAAATCCCAACTGCCCAAAGGCCCTCAGGTGACTGACATAGCAGAGTTAAAATTTGGGACTGGGTAGGACAGAGATCATCTTCAGGACATGAGTGACATTCTATGAAGTGTACTTACTATTTATAGTATTTTAGTGGATATTTTCAGAATTATCTTCTAACAGTAAGGAAAGTTGGGGGTTTCAATGAATTAAACTAAATTAAACTAAAGTTATTATAGCCTCACTGACTGAAAAAACCTAACAAAAAGACAGCATCTGTAATAAAATGTAATGTAATATAATACTATCAAAAGAGAATTGAAACAAAAGGTAAGCAATGTCTTAGGTACAGGAAACTTTTACTTGGTTTAACAGAACAACTGTATACTCTTGGAAAAAAAATGCCTTTGTTCATGCCCTGTAGCTTAGCAAGCTTAAAGAAAAACATTTCCTAAGCCTAAAATTTAATTATTTTTTTTTTTTTTAAAGTAAAAAAACCCAGAAGGACTTGTCTTCTGTTCAGAATATTTGGCTGCTCCTTGCAGGTGTTTGGGTTTTAAAATGTTTGGGCAGAACACCAATAATTTGGTTTACAGATTACAGTGTTGTCCAGTTTCCTGCACATTATTGCGATGTGGAACAATGACATTACAACAACCCATGTCTGCTAGGAAATTTTTTTTTTTTTTTTAGACTGCGTGTCTCTTCACAAAACATTGAAATGTGTCTTGGCAAGTTACCTCAGCTGTTTACCTAAGTAGCTACAGGACATCTGTTTCAAGATAGGTTATAGGCACATCACATTTCACCTTCCTGAAGGGGAAGAGGACAGGAAACTTAATTTTCAAGTTCAGCATTGCCAAAGCTTTCTGATTTCCATAAAGATGCCAGACAGTGACATCATATCTACCATGTGTCCTTTTGCTTTATGGCTGGAACTTCATTGCATGGTGGAAATGTTGCAGGAGAACGATTGATCTTGACTTTTGCCAGTGCTGTACTAAGCAAAAGTAATAAATGGTGTCATTGCTGAAGCCTGTGAAAAAATATTTTTAGTCATGGTTGTAGTTGGAGCCAAAGACAGAGGCACTGAACCAGAACCTACATAGAACCCAAACTTTCCATGGTCACATGTTATTTTATTTATTTGTTTTAACTTGACTAAGTAGGGTTTTAATCATTTAACCATAGTTCTTGTTCATAACAGTCCTGTGGGTTTGTGAGAAAACAACTCCTTGGTGTTTTCAAATATGATTTCAATTAAATATAATTATTCAGAACAAATGTTTTCACCTACCACATCATGTAACTGCAATCTGTGTTTCTGCTTTCAAGTCTGTTATGGTTAACACAGGTTAACTGACCACATAAAATAATTAACAGTGGCCTTGTGAAAAACAAGTACATTAAGAAATAAGCTAAAAAATTCTAATCTCTAGTGTACTTAACCAAACCAGCATTCTGCTGGCAGAGTCCTGAAATACTGGCTTCTGGGCCACAACTGTGAATCGAATGCAGACCACTTGCTGCAGGGATGCATTCTCAACTGAATAATGCATGTTGGAAGTGATTATTAGTGATTTTAATTATATCATAGCAAGTACTGTAGCAACTAGATACATTTTTTGATTATTTTTTTTCTCTTTCTCACAGTTCCACTTCTCAGCCACTCAGTCTGTATAAAGATGTGTCTGTGTTCTGCTCAACACCTGACACATGCTTCTCAGAAATGGCTCCATTTCAAATGTAAGTGAAGTGATCCCTGCACAGAAGGCCTAATTTACAAAATTACTGAACCCTCACATTTCTGATGGAAGTCAAGGTGAGCTGTTGATTAAAAACCCTTTCTGGATGTTTCCGTCTTGTAGTGGTGATTCATCAGGTCAAAAAGGGCTATGTGCTACATATATGTTATCACATTTTTATTCTTTACTAAAGCACAGTGAATCTTGTAATGAAAAAAAAAAAAGAAAAAGGAAGAGTACAACTTGTAAAACAGAGCTTTCACTAAGCACTGTAAATTTTCCCAGCTTTACAAGAAAAGCTGCCATGACCCATCTTTTTAACTTTAGGAAATATTATGTTACAAATGTTACAAACATATATGAAGGCACACTAAGTGTTATGTCAAAGTTTAGGGTCTGACTTTTTTCACCTCAAAAATAAAGATGCTTTAACCAACATGCATTCATAAAAGAAATGCTGATAGACCCGTAGCTCTTGTGAAGCCAGTGATTACTGGCATAGAGCAAAGAAATAATGCATTCTGAAATATTTTACGATGAAATTATATACCACATAATTTATAGATGTATAAATTTTAGATTAAACCAGCATCTTCTTCTGTGTTTATCAACAGCATTTAAAAAAACCCCAACAAACTCAAAACCCAGTAAGCAAACCTGGAATATCACAAACCAATCAATAAAGTTTAAAAGCTCCAGTGAATCTAACCTATAACAGGTCCTTGTTTGGAGAACATGCTCAAGAAACACATGTGCCTTTAAGAGGTCTTGAAAGAATTTACACCCATGGACCATTACCATTTCCAAACACCCTGCAGCTTTACCAGCCCAACATGTGCTGACTGTATATCACCATGACCCTTTCACTAAAGCTCTTTTGACTGGAGTGCTTTTAATACCCACTTTCTCAGCTGAGCTCAGGAGTGATTTGTTTTACATGCCACATTAATCCTTTCCACATTTTCTGGATGAGGCAACCACAATTCCACTTGTGAGGTGTTTCTAAAACATAGTTATAGGAATAAAGCAGCAGGGTCCCAGACTTGACAACTTCCCTTCAGGCAGCTGACAAAGTGGGCTATCGTGGCTGGCGTTGGAGCTACTAGCAGTTGTGCCCGGCAGTGAGGGTGGGCTGCTCGCCATGGTTAGTCAAAGACCCAATTATTGTTGGCAATTCAGCCACAATTAAAACCCTGTAGGGATCTTCGTAGACTTAATGTCCAATGAATGCTGATGCAGATTAATAAAATCCAGTTCGTCTTTTATAAGCTTAAGATGAAATGCAACAGAAAGAAACAGAACTGAAAGTATAAATCGCAGCTCCGTAAAACCCAAGAAGTTTATGCCTCACACCTACATGATTGGAGGAAAAGGGCTTTTCATAAATGGGCAATTAGTGTTCAGTGTACTCGCTTTTATTATGTGGTAATTTTACAGTTTTCACTTTAAAGACACCCCAAAAAAAAAAAAAATCAAAGGCCAAATGAATTTCTGTTGTACGCATTTATGAGCTTTCTACATTTATAATGTTAGCTCAATGTTACTAATGTAGGGTTTTGAAAATTTAGTGTTGTCAACAAGGCTAACAGAGTGGACCAACCAATTATAAAACTGTTTTTACATGTCAGCGCTGTGCACATTTTATTAACAAGTTAGTATTATACTCCATTTTTTATGTGTTAAATCGAACTGTACAAGTAACTGGAGGACAAAAATTATGTTTCTACCCAATTTAATTTATTGCTCTTCCCTCATAAATTTTACTTGCAAGTTCAATGGTCTGAGCTGAACTATAAATTAGAGTGAGGTGAGTCATATATAACTTGATTTACTCTGGTAATTTCTGAATGAAGTATCTGAGTCTGCATGCGTGTCCACTATTGTCTTTACAGCAAGCTACAGCAACAGAACGAAAGAAAGCAGTGGCTAATTAAGAGCTTTCTGTTGAAGGCTTTTACGGTCATACACCAGGCTATTCGACAAAACTTCAAACAATCAAAGTAGCTTCATGAGTACTAAGGTGCAGCCATTCATACCATGTGGCAGGTGTCACCCGGTGGTGCCATTTCAAGCTTCCAGATTTTCAGATTTTTTTTTTTCCTTGTATTTAAGAATCCACATAAATATGCATTCATGGGAAGGCACGCTCATTTGTGTTATATACAGTTGTGTGTGAGGGGAGTTGTGTTATCAGATGGCAAGTCTGCTATTTGCCTTGATCTCGCATTAAAATCCATTTCTTGGGTGAAATTGTTGCTTTTAATACCAATTTTAGTGATGATCTGAGACTCCTGAACAAGGGAATGTCTTGCACGCTGTTAAATTATCTCTGTTCCGGGACTTATTTATATGTGCAAGTAAAACAAGTTATACTTAGAATACAACCAGAGCCCACATATCTGATTTCCCTGATATTCCAAGACATCTGCAACTGCTCCGCAGGGAGACACCAATGATGTCCACACAAATACTGTTTCTGTAGAAATGAGATATTTATTGATCTGACTTTGCAGATATGCTAACTACTTGAAGCTGGGACCTGTGAGCACCCAACATTTTTACAGGTCTCAGGTTTGTGGCCTGACTGCTCTCCTGGGCATCAAGTAGGACTTGGCTTGCCAGCTTCGCCAGCTGTACATTAAGAACTTGTTGACTGTATGTTTTCAGTGGTTTTTTTTCCTTCTCTGACTGTATGCTGGTGGGGATCTTAGTAGCACAGAAACATCAGCAAGTCTTCTTCACATTTTCTTCTTGAGAGAAGATTATAGGTCTGTTAAGGAAAAGTGTTTAGAAGAAATGTCAGAAGTCCTTATTTTCACATTTAATCTAGATTCAGTATAGATAGGCTGTCCTTCAACTTGCTCTTCCCACTTGTCTGACTAGCTATTTCAAATATTTCTTGAAGCACATGGGTGAGAAGAGGTATGGCTGAGCCACTGTTTGTTGCCAGTAGGATAACACAGAGGGCAGTGTGAAGTATCCAAGAAATGAATTTTACTGTCATTGAGATATTGCTGCTAGTGAAGAGAGAGAATACACCACTGACAGCACTTCCCTCCACCATTCCCCCAGCACATGGACCACATCATGTGTGGCCTGAGCATGGACATTCTGTCCATAAGGGCAAAGCTGACAAGTTGTCCCAAAAGCCCTGTCAGCTGAGCTCAGATTGCGTTTGAAGCTCTTCCTAATGCTCTGCATTTGAAGAAGACTGCATGTGTAGGGGCAGTCTGTGCCCCAGAATGAAAAGGACCACCTTCCACGGAACAAACAGCCAGATGGTTATTACCAGACATGTAGTGGCTACATTTCCTGAAGAGTACCCTCTATCTAAGATTTGATTCTTTTCATATATAAAACCTGTGGGACTGCATGGCCCTCGGATCACCATGCTCCTTCCGGCTCTATGTGGCTTGCACTGGACTTACTCAGGCAGACTTCAGGCAGGCTGGCAGAACCCTGCACAACAGTGGCACCATGCGAAGATGCTTATGCCAAGTCAGTGGAGCTCTGGCCACATGGCATTATGTCCACACTGCTCAGCCTTGTTTGCTTACTCCACTTACGTAGAGCATTGCACCGATACAGCAATAGTTGTCTGGTCTCGCAGCTGGCTGGTTCAACATGAGCTTGGCTCCTCCTTTCAGAGTACAGGCATTTTCTTTAGCCCCATAGGGCTAATGTGCACTGGGCTGACCGCTATACCTGTTCCCACATACGTACCTTTGGTTCTTGGGAAATATTTTAATTCCATGAATTTACACTGATTTTTTTTCTTCTTTTTATTAAAGAGACTCTCTGCATAAAAAAGAGATTTCATACACATAAGAGAGGACAAATCCACCCTGATGAGTCTGACTTGTTAAAATTACTTGTAGCTACCTGTATCACGATAATAACAACAACACTTACTGTATGTCACAGAAAATGAGTCACAGAAAATACTGAAAATGCTATCTAGACAAACAGATTTTCAAGATGATAGTCCAGATTGTACGACACAAATGAAAACTGTGATTCCTTTGGCAAGACAACTTCCTGAAACTTCGAGTGTATGTGTTGGGTTTGTTTTAATGTCAACCCAAACTGGAAACATTTTAGTAAATAATTTGTTCTGTAAACCAACCAGAAACAAACTTTATTCTGCTTTTCTTTGTAAATTATTACTTATGGGCTTGGATTGCTTTTCTTTTTATTGTTTTCAGTAGCCATTTAATTAGAGCTTTATAATTGTTTGCACCTCAGGATACAGATTTTGGTTATGAAGAAGACAAGAAGAAAAACACAACCCTTGAGTTTTTTAAAAACCTCAGATATCTTTTGATTGCTTTTAAGATCATATATTTGCAAAATTCTTTTATATGCCAGAGCAAAAATCAACTCGGCTGTATTTTGTGTTGGTATATAGTCTGAGCCACAAAAATTGCCTACTTCTTTTTTGCCTTTGGGCAATTTTTCAAACTTAACTAAACCGAGTCCATAATGTATGCCTGCTGGCCAACATTCCAGGTAAATGAATAGCTTTTAAGGAAAAATGATGCTGTTTTTCAAACGCTTGACATTTTTAAAATACAAGTCCAGAATTGAAACCTTCAATAATTTTTCCATGCCTATATGTTGCAAGCAGAAAAATGTTACACAAATGAATACATCTGGGATTATTTCAAGCTGTTATTTCCCACTAGGGAAAATATTTAGAAATAAGGCTCAATTTTTTTTTTTTTTGTGCTGAAACTACAAAGAGGCCAGCCATCTTGATGCTTTTCCAGATTTTTTTAATGGTTTTCCTGATATTGTATAGTGACTTTACTGGCCTGTTTTGTATGCCCTTATATTCACCATTTATGTTGGGTTTATTCCAGTTTTTAAATCTGTTTTGTGGCATTTATGGCCTAAAGCTAATAAGGACATTCAGTATTTTCTTGTAAAATATTGAAAATACCTTTTACCATGAAAATAACAGGGAAATGTTCTTGTTGGTTAAAAAAAAAAAAAAAAAAAAAAGGTGACCTAACCAAGGCAGGAACCATCCTTATTTTTAAACTCAGACAGGCTTTGCCATAGTGGTAAATGCTACTTCCTAGGCATCGGGGAACTGGCAGAAACTCATGAAGAAGCCCAAAAACCAGCCTGCTAGCTGACCTCTAGCTTACTGGAGAGCAGACTAGAGCCCAGCAGAGGTTTGGCAGTACCCAGGTACAAAACAGTACTACTGGACCAGGCTAGGTGGAAAACTTTTAATGGAATGGATCTTTAGAAAAATGCCAGTCGGTTGAAAATGAAACTTCCCCACAGAAAAGGATTTGGATGCATTTTTTGACATGAAAAATCTGAAAGAATTTTTCATTGATCAAAACGTTCCATTTGAATCTCTTTAAAAAACAGCATCCTGCTTCTCTGGCTTGAAATTATTTTGCATTTTGGAAAACAAACCAACTGAAGAGTAAAAAAATGCAAATAGTCTCTCGTGAAATATTTTAGTATAAGTAGAATTCTGCTTAGTAGAAAACTTTTAGTTAAAGAAATATCTCAGTTTTCAAGTTGGTTTTTTTCACATGGCATTTTTTTCCTCAGAAATGTGAATACTGTCCTGGAGCAGAAATCAGGTTCCTGCCCAGTGTGTGCAGTGCTTTTGTACTGCACAAGGTGCTTGCGTAAGGCATTATGCCCATCATACAGACTGGAGGCTGGGGTATAGATCTGCTTCGCTCACCAGGCCAGTGGCAGAATTATTGTCCTTGAACCTCATTTTTTAGTGGAAATATTGGCTGGCGCTGGCCATGTGATGCACAGCACCCATCCTGCTCCCTACTGTATAAATGCATTGCAGTCTGGTACTCAAGTGACGATGCTTCCTCTCAGCTTACGTATTCTCTGTATAATAGAGGGTTAATCTGGATAAATGCCTTATTTACATCCACAACTGTACAAAATTGCCTACCAAGACCCTAGGTGCTGCAGTGTGCGGCTCGGTGAAATCACGGTAACATTGAAATCATTATTCTGACAGGAACCCAGCCAGCCAGACGCCTACAGAAGCGCTTTTCCTCTCCTTCGCTCTGGGAAGCACGGCCCGCAGCCCTCTCCAGAAAGCTCTCCAGCTCCATTCATTTATTTATTTGCTGCATCGCCAGGTCACTAAATTCTGGTTTCTGCGGCCCAGGGCGGGGGGGGCCGAGCTGCCGGGGCGGGGGGGCCGAGCTGCCGGGGCGGCAGCGGCGGGAAGGCCCTGCCAGCGGCCCCCTCCTGCCGAGCCAGCGGCGGCGGGGAGGCAGCGGCAGCTGGAGCTGCAGCTGGAGCTGGAGATGGAGCTGGAGGTGGAGCTGGAGATGGAGCTGGAGGTGGAGCTGGAGATGGAGCTGGAGCCGAGCCGGCTCCCCGGGGAAGGGGGGGCCGTCGCCAAACGGCCGGCAGCACCAGGGCTTCCTGGCCAGCCACCTCGGCCCCGTGTTTACAAGGAATTGCATGCGTTTTAACGGCAAGTGGGACAGCGCTGGCCTTGCTGCGCACAGATCGGCTCCTGCTGCCTCGTGCGGGGCGTGGAGGATTTGGGTAGAATATGGGCTTTTCAAATTTTTAATCTAAAGTATCAGTGCATTGCAAAATAGGGAAAGGAAGAAGAAAAATATGTCTACAATGAACATCGCTCTGAAAAACACATAATCTGCAAGGCATTGCTAGCTAGTAGCTAATTATTGCCCAGCTCTCCTCCCACCCCTGCTTATTAGAAAAGTTTAGGTATTAGTTCCCGTTTGCTGTTCAGAATAGCACAGATGGAAGGAAATGAATATGCCATTTGCTTTTTGTGACCTCAGGGGAGTGGAGCAAAAAATGGATGTGAAAACATTGCCAGAACCCTGAAAGTTATATTCTCATTCATTAGTTTTCCTGCCTCTCTATTCCATATACCCTCCTTCCCTTCAGCTCCATGGAAAAGTATTGACGAGCCAAACGAGCAATACAATCACAGCTTATGTATGACCTGAACGATGCATATGGCTTGACTGGCCCGTTAGCCAGGGTGGCTGCTGTGCTTCCAGAACTGCTGAGAACAGCACAGACTATGGGCATGGAAGTCCGCAACTCTCTTAAGTCTCCAAAACAGCTTTTGATGTAGTATTTGTGGATTACTGCACACGAATGGTTCAATATAACAAGAAGTCACGATGAATAAACAGAAGGGACCGGATTCTTCATAAGGATGTACACATGGTTCTCATTTTAAGGCCTGAACCAATCCACTTAAGTTAATGTAATTCCTTCTCTTGACTTCAGCAGGAATCTAGCCTTTCTGGCTCGCTATAGTAAAGGACTTAGGCACCTAAGGCAGGATGTAGGTGGAACAGTATCCAAAAGTGCTCTCCAGAAACCAGTGCTTGGCTGCTGCCTAATCCTGAAGGCGCCACCTCCCTTTTTGATTTTAAAGTTCTGTAGGTGACAATAGTTGTCCAGATCAGCCTGGTCTGAGCAGCTCATCAGCTAGTTCTGTCCTCAGACTGGTCTAAAGCCAGGAACTAAGCCGAAGACGCCTAAGACTTTTGAGGGCCACATCTGGTAGGTGTTTTCAGAGCATCCTAGCATACACTGATGGATCAAATGCTCTTCATATCACTCTGCTTTAATACTAAAATGCCAGAAGACATTTCTTCCAACTGGAGAAGAACAGAAGAAAGGCTAGTTCTTTATGAAGGTAAAAAGAATAATTTGACATAGACTGGAAATATGTTCAATTATTCAAGGTATCTTCACATCCCTTTTTGTCCCTCCTATGTATTTAAAGGGCATTTTAAACTCAACTTTAGGGTGAAAAATAGTTATTTTATCCCTAAATAGTCTCAATCCTAGGAACATCCTAATTCCCTAAATCAAGTTGAATGCACCTATGTCAGATGATTAAATATGGTCATTTTTTTCCTACATTAAATTCAGAAAGACATTCCGCCTGTATTAAGATTGCAACTTATTAACAGAAAGGAACACTATTCGCAGAAGTATGCTGCTTTTTGCACAGGTAAAACTTGGTGCTTTCGAGGCATGGAGGAATGCTGTGTGTTATATGAACACTGCAAGGTGGAAGTGTTAACTCTGTGTCAGGCATTTGGCAAAACAGAAATATAGCAACAAAAATAGAACATTTTCAACACATCCTGCTTTGAAAATAAAATAACTTGGCTTCTTAGTGGTATTTTTTCATTAAAATGGGGGCTTTGCTGCAGCATTTATGTGGCAGGAGGAGCCCATTAGTCTACGATGATATTCTTTTTCCACTGACATTATCTTTTAATTATATCATTCTGAGCCACATCGCTAGTGGAGGATCGATTTTTACAGCCCCGTTTACATATCGCTTCAGCATCTAATCCTGAGGAGGTGTTACACACTTTGAGGTTTCTGCTTCCCTTTTTTAAAATAATTTGGAACTCATGACTGCTTAAAAAGGCATCAACAAAGGTGCCTGTCTTTCCTTTGAAGTCATTTTTTGCGGAAATCACAGTCACTGACCAAAAGGTTTCAAAAGATTAAATTGTGCTTATTTTACGACATTTTAAAACAGCAGGGTTAAATGCTGGGCCAGCTGCCAGGCAGTCAGCAGCACCCATACTTTCATGTTCAGCAGCCAGACACATCTACAGCAGTTATTTCTGAGTAGTTATTCCTGAAATATGTCACTCAGAACAGCAGAGGGGTTTTAAGATTTGCGTGCTTTGATGACGGGCTAATGAAAATGTATTTTATATATATGCCATCAGCGTAATGAATTTCAGAGTTAAATATATATATATATATAGAGAGAGAGAGAGAGAGAGAGAGGGCAAATTAGTTATTTGTAATTCTCTTTGTCAACACTGCATTCTTCCTGTGGTTGGAATCGACTTGGAAAGCCACGGAATCATGGATATCAGACACTCGTGTCCCATAGTGAATTTTCCACATGCGGGAAAACGTTTCTCTTTTCTGCTCTCTCCTCTGTAAAGGGACTGTAATGGACTAAGGCCCAATTTAAACTCCTAGAACTATTCAGAAAGGGAGAGTAAATCTTGACGTCATTTTTGATGAGGAACCAGAGGAGAGGGAGGACAGTCACACACTGTCTGTCCTGGGCAACAGCACTGTGGGCTTAGTGGATCTTTTTTGAAGTGTAGTTCTGTTGCAGTCAGGAAGTGATCTGCTCCATTTTATAAATTTTTATTCTCATCTTTTCTTTCTAATCCTCCTGCGCTGCCTGGTTTCCCCTGCCTTGGTGTGGTTTGCTGTTTTTTTTTCATCTGCCTTTTTCCATGTTGAGGACTCACTGGCCAGACTCGCCATGCTGGTTTCCGTCACTTTGTATTGTGCAGGTGTTGCAGAGCACTGGCTTAACCGGCCCTGGGGGATGCTCCCCGTGCAGCCAGCGCTGCAAGGCGGGATAAACAGCCTGTGTGCCAATTCTTCTCCCCATGCTGGTGCAGGGAGAGACCACAGAAACGGAATAGAGTGCTCTCGGTCCTTACCGGGAACACCTCAGGGACTGAAATGAGATGGGATTAGTCAGGGTGTACTTGAACTACATAAGCTTATCTAAGTTCTGCTGTGGCTCAGGCTGACACAGGAGAAGTCGCCGAGTTGTGTGACTGTAACTGGCTCCCCATCTCCTGCTCTGAGTGGATCTTGGCACAAGGCAGAATATGGGCCTTTTATTCTTGTCCTGCTGGCTGGATGAAACCCCACTGTCTACAGATCAAAGGGGTTTGATGGACTGCCAAAAATAGTAACCTATACGTAAAACATGTGCTCCATTTATAGCAATCATTTGGAAAGTTTCCTGCTACTGCAGAAATGCAGATTACATTGATTTACTGTCCAGTGCTGCAAAATACTGAGAGGCTTGTCAATGACTTCTATTGTATGCATTTGGAGAAAGGCTGGGGAGATTTCTTCCTTCCTTCCTTTCTCCTTCGGTATATAATACATAATCACGTGAAGTACATCTTTCTGAGTTTTCGCATAGCTCTAGTGAAGTGGAGTAATGTCTGCTCTACACTTTGAAAGACGCTGTCACCTGTGCTAATGCCTTAGCCTTTGAAAAATGATGTGCTGCTTCTATTGGTGTGAAGAACATCTCTCCAGCATTCATGGAATCATTTTGTTTTACCTCTCAGTCTGCGGCCTTTCTGTTAGGTATGGACTATGTCCTGCATGTTGTTTTCAGGCACTTTGATGGCTTTTGTGAGAACAGACCATCCTTAACAGGGAAACTAAGCAGGAAGATACACATAAGTACAGACACCCTGTGTTTTGAGCACAGGTCTGAATCTACACTTGAGACTATCTGTGCTGTAGCCAACATACCCTTTCCAATCCCCATCTGTGTTCTGTTGGACAAAAAAAAAATTACTTTCAGAGTCCTTCTTAGAAGGGTCTTAATAGCACTGAAAAAGCACAAAGGTGCTGCGTCTACAGACAGCCTGAGCTGAGGTTGTTATTCCAGCAAGGAAGATGTGCTCCATTGGGCAGTATGAACTGATGTGGACACTTAGAAGTAAAACCAGGAGTATAGTAGTCCCAAGTCCTCTGATGGGACAACCTACACAGATCTAGGATCTGTGTTAACCCAGTAGGATTTGATTTAGTTTACAAACAAGGCTGGAAAGAAAGGAGAGCATCTGTAGCTCTTCTGAGTCATAAGAAGGCTTGTTAGTCATCCATGTGTTGTGAAAAGAGTAAATTTACTGGAAGTTCACTAATGTAAGAAGAAAATAAAAGCTCAAGAAATGTCCAGCAATTGGTGTCCTATGACCTTTCAGCCTCTTTGGTGGATAATAAAGATGAACTTGGCCTTCATTTCATGACTCATATTGAGGAAGGATGCCATCATTTTCTCTCCAGTAACTTATATACCTAACAGTATTCAGAAACGCCTCTTTTCTCTTCCTGGTTTTATTTTTTAAATCCTTTTCCTTCAGACCCTAGCTGCTAATAGGCACCATAAGAGTTAATTATTCTATCTCTGGATACTATTAAATTCACCCCAATTCACTCCTCTGCTTCCCGTCTGTTAATGTCCTAAGGATCAAAGCTCACTATAACTATTTTAGGCCAAGAGTTCAAAATGCTACCATTCATATTAAAACTTAACAGGAAAGCACAAGCTACTTTTCTTCCTAATAAATCATATCTTTTTGAGTAACCTTTTTAAAATTTTTTTTTTAACCGAAGAAGTAATTGCGTTGTTCCTCTTTTACAGCCCCCGGATCTCCAAGATCACATCACTCTGTTTTCCTGCGTCCACTGTGTGTCAGTTATTTAAGGAGGACAAAGTACTAATCCTACTGTACAGGCAGGACATAAGAAAAGGGCAGGGACACTTCAGCAAGAAACACGGGTTTAGGGTGGCAGGAGAAAAAGCAAGCCTTTCTCCGGCGGCTCTTCCCTTGGTTGTGAGGTAGGCAGCCACCTTCCTTCCCTGGCTGCAGCCGAAGGTGCGCGGCGTGCCCGGCCCGGCCACGGCAGCTGCGCGGTGCCCAGCGCGAGGGCGGGGCTGCCTCCTTCGCGGCCACCGCAGCAGGGGCCGCGAGCTCCCGCGCGCTGCTAGGAGCGCGCCCCCCCCCCCGTCCCGCGAGGCCATCCTGACGCCCGCGTGGCCGCTCTGCCCCCCGCGCCGACCTTCCCCGCCGCCATCCGCGGGCGGCACCGCCCACCGCGCTCCCCGCGCTCGCGCGCGGCGGCCCTTCCCCACGTGCGTCCCGCGCTCCCGTCGCCTCGCGGCGGCTGGCAACGGCGGCTCCCCCTAGCGGCCGCTGCCGCCCCGGGTCCCGTGACGCCCCGCGCGCTGGGAGCGAGCGAGTGGCGGCGGCGCGTTCCCTCTCGCAGCTCGAGACCGCTGAGGCCTCGTGCGCCGGCAGCCGCGCGGCCAGAGCCTGCTAGCGGGACGGGGCAGCCGCGAACGCGCCGGCGCCCCGCCGATCGCACCGGCGGCCTCGGTACCGTTGTCACAGCGCTCCAGGGCGAGGAGGAAACAACCTGAAGGGTCAGTTGAAGTCGCGGCCCCAAAATCGCTAACCTTTCCATTCTGCAAAGCGTATTAACAGCCTGCGCCCTGCCGCTGCACGCCTGCAATGCTGCAGCCTGTGTGCTGGGGCTCTGAGTACTTCCTCAGAAACAGGGCACTCCAGTAGAGGTGTAGGATGAGAGACTACAAATTCTTCATTAGGAATTCTGTGCTGCTTGCAAAGTCCATGTCAAGTATCGGTGTCAAATACCTGAGTTATGTTGTTTATAAAAAGACTTGAAATAGCTTTTGTCTCAGCTCATACAGAACGCCCTCAGATGGGAGTCAAAACACTTTGCAGAAATAAACGTGCACTTTTGAGGTAGTGCCGTTCAAACCGTGTAGCGTGACTGGCATTGGCCCCAGCTCAAGGACTGACGTGTCCCTCTCCACAGCCCACCACGCCAGACTCCCTCTCCTCCCAGTTCCACCCACTGCAGCAGCCCTTTTGCCCTTTTAAGTTGATGCCTGGGACTTTTTATTAGCCATTTAGCCCCGCTCAGCTGTACAGCATGAAGAATGCGTATTTTCCTTCTGCATAGTGTTGTCTTTATCAGTAAAATTTGCCTAAAGCTTGATCTTCAGAGCGGTGGAGAGATGATGGGAGAGTGTAATAACCCAGGCCAGCTGTGTGTATTCTGACTGCTCATTTAAGCAAAAGCAAGGAAAGCAGACTGGCTGCAAAAGGTAAAATATTACAGGCTATATCATACGGTTTGGATGTGAACATACATACACAATGCTTCTTTCACAGGATTCCTGCTGTAAACTTTGTCCTTTACTGGGTGATTCAATCCTGTATAATGAAAAAGTTGCCCTACTCTGAACTTTCCTGACTTTTTTTTCTTTCCAAAGAATAGTAATAGCAGAGACTAAAACAAAAGACAGAAGAAAATATACTGCATCTTGTGTTAAAAGGATCTTTCTTGGAAAATGAAAAGCCATGGTACCACTGGGATCTGCCATTCAGAGGCTCTGAAACTTTGCCACAGCCTCCACAGCTGCTACATAAATTCATTTGACACAGTGCTGCATTCCCTGTATGGTTAATTCACACTTAGCTGGTAGGTGACCTACCCAGCTTGTGGACAGATACAGCAATAAGCATGAAGACACCTGAATACAGGAGCAGTGCAGCTGTATTTCTATCATCTATATTCCCTAATTCAGAGAGGTGCCATGTTAAAGTATCAGCTTTTTTCCTTCTCCATCTCATCTGATCTTGTGGTTCTCTGTAAAATAACTGTTGCTGTGTCTATGATTTTGGCTGGCCGGGGTACCCCACTTGTGTTATATAGCCCTGGAGAACAGAAACCTAACCAAACCACAGATTCCATGCACCTATGGAAACACCAGGCGCTAATCCTTTTCTCATTGCTGTTATGCTTCCACATTCGCTGCTTCTTTCAGAGACATTATTTATTTACTCTATGAAAATCTCCAATAAGCATGTCTGGTTTTTTATAGACTGTTGTTTGCAAGGTATGCATTTATTTATGTGTGTGCACACAGATTGCTGTCTAAATTCTTAACTAGTTTAGGACTAAGCACAAATTCAGACTGGGCAGAGTATGGATTGAGACCAGTCCTGAGGAAAAAGACCTGGGGTGCTGGTTGATTAAATGCTCAACGTGAGCCAACAATGTGCAAGTGCAGCCCAGAAAGCAAACCATCTCCTGGGCTGCATCAAAATAAGTGTGTCTGTCAGGTTGAAGAAGGTGAATCTGCCCCTCTATTCTGCTCTCATAAGACCCCACCTGGAGTACTGCATCCAGCTCTGGAGCCCCCAACACAAGAAGGACATGAACCTGTTGGAGCAGGTCCAGAGGAGGGCCATGAAGGTGGTCAGAGGGCTGGAACACCTCTCCTACGAGGACAGGCTGAAAGAGTTGGATTTGTTCAGCTTGGAGAAGAGAAGACTTCGGGGGTGACCTTATTCTGGCCTTCAAGTATCTGAAGGGAACCTGCAAGAAAGCTGCAGAGGGACTTCTTACAAGGGCTTGTAGTAATAGGATGAGGAGTAATGTCTTCAAACTGGAAGAGGATGGATTTAGATTAGAAGTTAGGAAGAAGTTCTTCACTTTCAGGGTGGTGAGACACTGGAACAGGTTGCCCAGGGAAGTTGTGGATGCTCCATCACTGTGTTCAAGACCAGGTTGAATGGGGCTTTGAGCAACCTGGTCTAGTGTGAGGTGTCCCAGCCAGTGGAAGCAGGGTTGGAATTGGATGATCTTTAAGTTCCCTTCCAACCCAAACTGCTCTATAATTCTATGATTCCATAATGAAACTTTGATGGACTCCTGCTTATTAGATAGGCACTCAAACTCCTATAAACTTGCTGGTCCATGTTTTAAAGTTGAGTATTTTCACACAAGAAACACCTACTTTCTGAATAAATTTGTTATCTCTTACATACAGAGATTCAGAAAACTATAGCAAGTCACTGTGCTGCTAGCGATATAACCCCAGGAACACCACCTGAAACCTCAAGAGTTGGAGAGTACTCAATCAACAGATCATTTTATTGCTAAAGCAAGATCATGTTCCAAGAGAGAGAATATGAAAATCAATATAACAATAGACCATATTCTTTTATTATCTACTGAGTGTTTTAAAATACCACCATGTGCAGTCTTTGTGCAAATTGGGTGGAAGTTGAATATTATTAGTGCGTGACGGATATTAAAAGATTGGCTCCAGTAAATACGAAACTGACAGATGTGCACAGTACAGCAAATTCTAACAATGTGATGCACGAAGAGCCCAGAGTATTTATTCCTCAAGTATATTATATTTGGTGCATTCTATGATGGCTGTTAGGAATGCTTACAAAATTATTTTGTAATTGCATTCTCACAGGATGTCCTTCTGTTTTTCCAAGGAATATTCCCCAGTGTTTCTCTTTTCCATCAGCTGCTTCCAGCACGACCACAGGAAGACATTACTTCCCCCTTACTATACAGGAATATGTATCAACATAGGACCCATGCTATGCTGTTACACTTAACAATTGTCCAGTAATTTATTTATCTCTTGTTTCTCACTTTCCAGTGGAAATACCTGGTCCAAACCTGACCAAACTGACTGCAGACATTTCTGTTGACTTTTTAGGCTTTGGTTCAGACTCTGTGATACAAGAGAATCAGCCTTGCAGGACGGGTGTAATTCCATCAAGGACTTCTGGTGACCTCATAAACCATGAGAGCTGTCATTGACTTTAATGGGCACCACGTGGTTAAATACCTATGCATCATTTTGAAAATGCAGGGCTTCATTTGATATTGCAGAAGGATACCAGACCTACCATGCCAAATTGTTTCTCTTTCTTCTACAGAAGCCACTAGCTTTATGTTACAGTCAGTCCTCTTTGGTAGCAAATGAAATATGCCATTCTGGAAAATGAGTATTTTCTCTGGCAAAATGAACTTGAAAAGTATGTTTCATAGAAAAGCACATATTTGGGTTATGTTCTTTTAAATAAACTTTCTAAAAAGATGGCAATAAATTCAAGGAAAGGTGTGGTTTGTGCAGCGTTGGCTTTGCTTCCAAATTTTAAAGTATGAGACATGTAAAAAAAATTACTTCGTAGATCAGTTAGAAAATATAGGAGTGGAATTGGTTTGGGTTAGTTAAAAACTAGACCATGTTAAACCTGGTTTAAGTTAAACTAGGCAAGTTGGCTCAAATTGCTGATGTTGAATGACCTCAGTTAAAAGTTACTTTACCCAAAGCAGATTAACTGTATTCAGTACACCAGATTTAGGACTTGGTTGTTAGGAATTTTCAGGGATTCAGTAAGGTTGACTTGAAGTTTCAATTTGTGAAATTTGTTCTGTTTGTAAGGCACTTGCAGATTTTCCCTTCTCTCAACCTACATTTTGCTTCTTGAAACCTTTGGTTATATCTATAATATATTGCCAGTCACCAGTCCAAAAATAAGATCTGACAGTGTGACTCTGTTTCAGGTAAATGTGGTAATAGAGACATAAGCTAAGTTTGCCAGATTTTTTTTTTTTTCATGTATGACATCACTATATAGCAAGGAGATGCTCTAAAAATTGCCCATAGTGATGAGGGCACACCAGGAAAGGACCTGTCCTTCTTAATTCTGACAGTACAGATCAGTGAACTGCCTAATGTCTATTTTGACCTCAACATTAGAAGTAATTTTATTGCTAGCTTGGTCCATAAATAACAAAATGTTTATGGCACGGCTAGATAATGTTCCTGTATTAGATACATACTAGGATAGGTTATTTTTTATTCAGATTCAGGTAACAAATCACCTCAAGATTGATGGGGGGAAAAAGAATACCTTCTGGACAGATTATTCAAAACCTACTTACTGTGGCCTTTCTACTACCTTAATGTGAAGTCCCTGGTATTTGTCATTCTCTGGGATCACTTTTGAACTGTATGCATCACTGCTCCCTATGCCATATTGCACTGAAAAGTGCATATTTTTCACCATGTGCATGGCTCAGCCATAGGGTACAGCATGCACGCTCTTTCCTGTACTTATATCCCATACCCTATAGCCAGGTAGAATAATTGCCTAGCTTAAGTTTAGTTTAAAAGTCTTCTTAAAGAAGTTCAAATGCAAGCGTGTGGGAGAAGGTTGGTTCTCTGGTGTTAGTGTCATAATACAGTGTGTGTGGAGTTTATATTACAGGCTCCTTCTTAACGGCACTCGGAATTATTCCCGTTGTAATCTCACAGCTGAGATAGTTAACGAATTGCAGGCATATGGAAGGCTGTAATAGCCTTGGGTTGCAAGTCGTATTGTAGTAGGTTAGATAGCTTGTACAGGAGGAGGATCCCTAAGGCTTCTTGAATAAATAGATGGATCTTCTCTGTACTCCCTGGAATATGATGTATGTTTTTGGTTTGTTTGTAGTACTTTCTCCACATGAAACGTGTGTTTGGTCCAACAATTCTGTGGTTTCCTCACTTTGTGATAATAATTAACACCCTCACTGAAGTCTAAGCAGTGATGACATTTGTTTAGGGGCCTGACTCTGATTTTTGTTGCTGTTTTGCCTTATGTTACTTTCAGTATGCAATTGAAACCATTCTGGAAAATCTAAAGGTTCAGAGATTGCTTTTTTTTTTGTCTTACTGACCATTTAGAAACTCTTTCATGTAACATACCCTTCAGCCTTTGAGGATGCACAGCCTCTCCAGCCTTGTGGGTCTGGGCTGGCAGTAGCATGCTGAAACTAAAGCCAGCCATGCAGGGCTGGGAAAGAGCTCCTTTTCTCCTGCAGAAGCAGAGGAATAGGTCCTATTAATACAAAAGTAAATCAGTCATAAGGTATCCATTTTTTAGAAGGTAAATGTGTTAGGAGAGAAAAAAAGATACTTTAAAGATTCCTGAATTTTTTTGGAAAACTTATTTTCAGAAAGATGACAATGGTTCTCTACTCCCCTCAATAATCTTGTAAAAAAGATTAATAGGTTTGGAGTAGATGTACATATTTTGAACTTCCTTTCTGGACAGAGCACAAAGAAAACCTGGCTTGTTTGTGGTTGTAGAAGAATCATAGGTAGCTTTGTGTAAGAAAGGCAGGTAGCTGCCAGGGACATACAAGTCTCCTTCCCTTTCCCTGTTCTTTTTTTTTCATAATAACTTTTTTCAATATGTTGTCATTTTTTCCCCCATTTTTCCTAAATAATGTGAAATGTCAAATCAGCAGAGAATTAAAATATATTTATAAAAAAAAACAACCAAAAGGGCATCTGATGTTTTACAGACATTCCAACACCTTCAGGAAATTTGAACTCACACCAAAGGGTCTGATATTCATTTGAATCTCCATCTGCGCTGAAGCACATGTGCGCGCACAACACACATTGAACCACTGCAGTGGAAAAAAAATCCCTGCTCTTAAATTATAGCAGCTCTCTACAATTCTTCTGTAACCACAAAGGCTTTGGTAGTTTTGAGACATTGCAGTGGCTTCGGGTGATCTGATCACAGAGCTCAGTTTTGTTAAAGAAATCCCTTTGCTGAAAGGTATGGAAAAGCTGTAGGAGAATCAGGGGCAGCTACAAGCTCACAGCATGAGGGTAGTTTGGAGTAAAGGGGAAGGGTTCAAGAAGCTGATGTGACAGCAGACACCCTACAGCCAGAGTTAACACTGGAAACACTGCAGTTTTAGTTCTCTCACCAGAAATCCCCATGCTTGCAGGAACGGATATAGTCATTAGTCCTCAATGGGAATATGACCTTTCCCTTTAAGTATCTGTGTGATGCTTTTGATCCTTTTGACTGTCTCTAAGGGATAGATTAAATATGTGGCACAATATCTACTCCTGAGTGAGGATTAAGCCTGGCTTTTGGAAGCAGAACTATATTGCCTAACCCATCATCATTTATCATGTTCTCTGGGGACCTGTTCTCCATTTTTCTTCCCCTCCCCCCATACCTTTAGAAAATCCCCTTCTCTGGGGTTTAATATTGATCTCAGCTGCATTGGCCTTGGCCTCCCTGTAGTTACTTCTAATTTTACACTTTTATCTCAGATACCTTGTTAAACAAAGTGCTGTTCTGAGCCTCAGCTCTCATGCAAACCACACTCTTAGCACATTTTTGTGCATGCATTTTAATAATAAATACCTTTAAATGATTTATAGGTTTGTACCCCCGTTTATTTCAATGGAATTCCCTGAGGATACACTTTGCCCTGTAATACTTGCGCTCTGATTTAATGAAGCAGTGAAGCATGTGATTACCTTCAGGACCTGTGTAAATCCCATTAACTTCAATTAAGCCAGATAACATGCTTTAGTGCTTCACTAAACAGAGCTGCTTAAGGCTAACATGCACATAGATGTTTTGCTGAAGCAAAGCCTTAGCATTTTATCCATTTTTTTTCCTGTTTCTCTTCTGCTCTGTCTGATGATGTAACAGTTTTGGTCTTGTAGTAGTCTTGCACACTGTTTCCAAGTTAGAAGCTACAGTGGGACTGAAGGTCTCATTCAAGGGAGGATAAAATTAATCCGTTCTGCAGCTGTGAACCAGAGAAGTCCCAGCAAGCTTCCCAGTAAAATGAAAAAGTGATGGTATGCCACGCTGGCTCATAAAAATGTAATTTAAGCACTGCCCTCTCAATAAAAATATCACATTTAGGACACAGTAATCCCCTTCTGAACCTTATCTTACTTTTCAACAGCTCTTTGGACTCTTACAATTGATGCACTTTGAATTTCCTGTTGGTCAGGTAGCATGACTTTCTGTACCTCCCTCCCACAACCACAGCTTTGCGCTTCATTCTAAGCAGGCAATATCCAGACACAGGTGGAAAACTGAATCCATGATCTAAAATTCAGTAAATTCAGGAGCTTTTAGGTACTTAGTTGACAGACTTCAGAACTACTAGCGCTCAGAGCTGTGGCCTTTGCACATATTGCACCAAAATGAATGAAAGTTCAAAACTGCTTTTCAGTTGTTTTCTCAAGAATCCTGCCAGAATATTTGCCTGCTTTTCATACTTTTTTAATGAGCTCCTGATTTATGACAAGGAATCACCAGACACCTAGGTTCTATCGGCTTATTAAAATAGACAAATTATTTGGTGTTAGAAAATCATCGTAAGAATGTATATTTTTTCCATACTGGATTGAATCATTGTAGGCAAGTGCCCCAGACCTCCTCTCAGCTATGGTCTGGGGGTTGTATTTCAGCATAGCAAAAAAACCTCACCCTTTTCAGTTTCTGGCTCAATAAAGTCAATGTTTTCACTGGGGGCAGAAGGATGATTCCTTTCTTGTCCCCGCAGTATTCTGCATGTTTTCTATATCAAAAGATTTGCTTGCTCTGCCTTAGCATGTACAGCGTAGTTAATCTTCCAAATAGGAGTCATCTTCTGAGCTTCCATTCTGACTTGCGTTGGTGATTTATATGCTCACAGTCTGTTTTCACAATGTCTTTCCTGGCTGTCTTGTATCTCTTCCCCGTGGAGCACTGGCCCTTAAAAATCATTGCAGTAAGGACAGGCAATCAGTCTTCTTTAGATACATACTGGATTTTAGTGGTGCCTGAGCCTATAGAACATGCCAATGTCTTTTGTGGTTCTGGCAGGGAAACCTCAGGAAAGTGTGGAGTTTTGGTTTGGATAACAGAGGACCTGGTTGGAACTTTCTAAGCAAAGTGTTCGTTTTATTGTTCTTTTTATCAGATAATGATAGGAATATATGAACAAGTTTCAGAAGGGGTTTTAGAACTGCAGGGTGGTGTTTTTGCTAAAAATCACAGAGCTGTGTGTTAGCTTCGGATTGTCTCTTTGGAAGCAGCCTCATTGCAAAGTGCATCTCTGTTTCGGGTACGGGATTTAAGAGTATGAGAATGACCACATCAGACATATCAGAGGCCTCCAGCCCAGCAGCCTCTCTGACAGTGGTCAGTAGTACATGATTAAGGAAAGCATCTGCTTAAGGCCAAACACAAACTGAAATTTTCTGTCCCACTGCAAATTGGAGTCAGTCATGTGCCATTTAACTCTGTAATTAGTAGTCCATGATAATATTTTTCCATGAATATTTCTAATCACTTCTCACGCAATATAAAATTATACCACCTGCAACACCCTGTGTAAAGGATTCATAGAACTTGCATGTACCTTCCATGAAGTTTTTTGCATAAAGAATCTACTTTGGGCTTACTAACCACTACATTTATTTAATAATCTCTGGTTTTTGTATGGGAAGAGTCCATGAACTGTTATTTCTATCCACCACCTTCATGCCGTTCAGTGGGTTTTTAGACCTTTTTTACCACTTCCTTGGGCTGTTCTCCAAGCAAACAGTCCTGATCAGCCCAACCTTCTTCATATAGAAACTATTCCACACATTTCTCCTTCACTGAAATTGATCTGAAACAATTCCAGTATAGTGTCTTGTCTGCACCATATCAAATGTGCATGGTCTAACCTCAGGCTGCTGTGAGGTTATTTGGGTGAATAAAGATATTAACTGACGCAAGGTTTGCCCTCTGGTTTCAGAGAAGACGAATGCTACAGTCACAGAACACATGGGTAGTCTCTTCCTCCCAGTGCTTCAATGGTTATTATTTAAAACAAAGAAGAGTATTATTTGAGGAAAATGGAAGTGTCTGAGATCACCTCTGTAGCCAAAAGCATTTGGCTTGAAGTAGAAATCTTAGGACTGTCTGGGCTGCCTGTATTGCCAGGTTATTTCTTTCTGTCTGGGATGAGTGATGGGGCCTCACTTTGCTTTTCTCTTTGAAAGGCCCTTACTTCACCCCACCATAGCATGACAGGTGAGGAGGGTAAGAAGAAAAATGTAACACAGGACTGCAAAGCAGCCAGCTCTAGCCTCTGCAATGGCAAGGGAGACAAGATTACACAATTGTTATGCTCAGTCTGAACAATGTGGATTCAATTCGTTTGCCTAAACATAGACAGTGGGTGCCATTTGAGACACAGTAGGGTACCTGAGACGTCTATATAGGGCTGGCAGATAAGGAAATCTGGTCTGAGCAGATAAGGAAATGTGGAGTGACAGCTAGTGAGCTAACTATCTTCAGGGTTTTCAAGTGCCACAAAATACATGTGTTTGGCAACTGCATTGCACATCTCATTTCTTTCATTCTGGTTCTCATTGTCTACGCTCTGCAGATTTGTTTCAATTTACAGAGCTGTAGTGCAAGTGAGGTACAACATCCATTTTGGTACAGTTCTGCTTACTTGTAAAGGATGTGCACAAAATTCTGTTTCCTAAGAAAACAGCAGAAACAACCACTAACATTTTTAGTTTAGTTGCAGTATCTAAGTTGGTTTCAGCACTCAGGACAATGTTCCACATTTCTTCTCAAGTCTACGCTCTTGTGACTTCTTCCTCTAAAGACTTCGGGCTTGTTTGTTTTGGTGACCTTAAGGCAGTTGTTCAGCCCTGCATTAGATTTAAGGAGTCTCTAGGTACATTTGACTTTGCTTAGGGTTAGACCTTCCTGTATCCTTGGGCATTGTTTTCTGCTGTTTCCAAGTATCTCCCTACATAAATATATCTTTCACTTAACTTGCTGAATCCAGAGACTTTATATATATCAATGGTAGGCTATGGGTGACATCCTTGAAAGCCTCCCATCTTTTAAGATTTTTCCAGAAAGTCAGAGTTAACTAAAATAGAGATTAAGGGGGAATCAAAAGACTGCAACTGAACAAAGGCAAAAGAGTATATAAGTAAGCCAGTTAGTTGTACAGGTATCCTTTAATACATGTTAGTTACCAATGAAATATGAATCGATTTCAAGATTCACTTCTGTTTGTGAGTTAAGTGGACCAGATTTAAGTTCTTTCACCAAGTCTTCCTTTTCTGCTCATAAGACTCCATGTAAGTAATCTTAAAATTGTGTAGGCTGGAGGGGGTCTTCTGGAGGTGGTGTAGTCTGACCTCCTCCTCCAAGTAGGTCCAGTTGAGGCAGGCTGCTCAGGTTCTGATCCAGCTGTGTTTTCTTCATCACCAAGGATGGGGACTTCATAGATCCTCTGGATAACCACTCTAATGGTAATTTTTTTTTCCCTCTTTCTAGTCAAAATTTTGTGTTCTGACTTGTGCCTGTTGCTTCTTGTCCTCATGCTGTGCAGCTCTGAGAGTCACAGTCTTACATAATGACTTGATTTTAAGATGTACAGATTGAATATTTTTGAATATTGATTTGAATATTGATGTGGCTCCTTGCATTTGCATTCTGTGTTCACTTAGTTCCTTGAAAGCTTTTGAGGAGAACTGAGTCAGGTTGAACAGACCAGAAGGATAGGCAAATGTCACTATTACAGGTGTTTTATTTTTGGAAAATCAAACTAAAAAATACTAAATTTCCATTAAAAAATATGTCTTTGAGTCTATTTCCTAATAAAAAGAAACTACATGAATTTATATGTATTTTGTATTAATTTCTTCTTTCAAGTGTAAAAGCAGTATTAGATTTATCAGTTTCCTAAGGTCATGTCTATGCAGGAAAATTAGAATAGAATAGAATTAGAATAGAATTACAGAGGCTGGAAAAGACCTCTGAGATCATCAAGTCCAGCTTATGGAGGTCAAAGCACCTATCAAGTCCAGGCACTGAGGTCAGGCTGACAGGCCTATAGGTCTGTGGATCCTCCTTCCGGCCCTTCTTGTGGATGGGAGTCACACTGGCCAACCTCCACTCATCTGGGACCTCCCCGGTTAGCCAGGACCAGTGATAAATGATGCACAGCGGCTTAGTCAGTTCTTCTGCCAGCTCCCTCAGCACCCTAGGATGAATCCCATCCAAACCCATGGACTTGTTGGGATCTAAGTGTCACAGCAGGTCACTAACTACTTCCTTCTTGATTACAGGAGGGGTATTCTGCTCCTCATCCCCGCCTGCCAACTCAGGAGCCCAGCTGTCCTGAGGATATCTAGTCTTTTTGTTAAAGAACAAGGCAAAAAGGGTATTAAGCACCTCAGCCTTTTCCTTATCTTCCGTTACTATGTTCCCCCCCCTCATCCAATAAGGAGTGGAGATTTTCTCTGACCCTCCTTTTGTTATTAATGTATTTATAAAAGCATTTTTCATTATCCGTAACAGAGATGGCCAGATTGAGTTCTAACTGAACTTTTGCATCTCTAATTCTCTTCCTACATGACCTTACAATATCCTTAAATGCTTCCTGATTCACTTGACCCTCTTTCCAAAGTTTATACACTCTTTTCTTATTTTTGAGTTCCTGCAAAAGCTCCCTGCTCAACCAGCCCGGCCTTCTTCCCTGCTGGCTTATTTTCCAGCACAAAGGGACAGCCTGCTCCTGAGCCTTCATGACTTCATTCTTAAAGTAAGCCCAAACTTCCTGGGCCCCTTTGTTTTTGAGGACTACTTCCCAAGGGACTCTTCGAATCAGCATCCTGAATAGACCAAAGTCAGCCCTCTGGAAGTCCAAGGTGGAGGTTTCACTGACCCTCCTCTTAACTTCCCCGAGAATTGAGAACTTTATCATTTCAGCATCGCTATTCCCCAGTCAACCTCCAACAGTGACTTCTCCAACAAGTCCTTCTCTGTTCACAAGCAGTAGATCAAGAAGGTCACCTTCCCTGTTTGCGTCGCTTACCAACTGCATCAAGAAGTTATCTCCCACACACTCCAGGAATCCTTGCAAGTGAGTTGGCGGGGCTCATTGACAAGGCTTTAAACTAGTTTTGAGGAGGATGGGGATGTTACTGACCTTACCAGTGAGAACCCTGGGTGTAGTAACCCAGCATCGGTGGGTCACTATGTAGGTGTCTTGGTCCCTTGTTGGACAGATGAACCCCATCTGTCTCCAATAGACCTGTTGCCATGAAAACCTCCCTGTGGTTAAAGAAACCAAGGTTCTGTCGGTGGCACCAACCCTTAAGCCATGTGTTAATCTCATGGGTTTTCCTTTTTCCTTTAGCATCTTTCCCTGATGCTAGAGGGATTGAGGAGAACACCACCTGTGCCCCGAGCCCTCAGGCAATCTCCCCAAGGACTTGAAGTCTTTTTTAATTGCTCTTGTACTCCTCACTCCCAATCTGCATAACCAGCAGTGGGTCATAGTCTGTTGGCTGGACCAGCTTGGGGAGTTTCTTGGAAATGTCCCTAATCCATGCTCCAGGTAGGCAGCAGACCTCCCTGTGGCACAGATCTGGCCTAAATATGGGGCCCTTATTTCCCCTGAGAAGGGAATGCCCTGCAACTATCACTTTCCTTTTTTGCTTGGTTGCACTAGTCCTAGGTCTTGGGGCTGGCTGACACACCCTGGATAACTGCATGGATGGACTTCCCATCCTCCTCTGCCTGATCCTCAGTTTCTAGAGCCTCATACCTGTTGTGCATGGGCAGCTGGTAAGACTGAGAAAATCGGGAGGGGGCTCTCCTGCCTCTGAGCCAGGGGGGGACCTGCCTCCACTCCCCCTTAGATAGTTTCAGAGAATGTCATCAGTGCCTGAATGAGTTGTCTCTACTGCTAAACTGCTGGGATAGTCCCCTGCAAGTTTTTGTCCTGAGAAAATTACTGATCTCCCAAAGAGCAGCTGGGCATGATTTGGAAGCTAGCAGAGACCATGGCTCATTTTAAGCCAGCAGATTTGGAAGGTAAAGAGGATTTAAATGTATAGTCCATTCCATATTGTTGCCTTACTGGGAAGGAATGGTCATTTGCCTGTTAAATTTTACTTGTACAGACTTTGACATCTTTTACCAGATGGAACAAAACTAACACAATTTATATAATTTATTATATTCAATACAATATTACATATTTCTGGTAAATCCCTTTTCAAGAGTCTCACAATTCCCAATACAGAAGGAATGGCTCAATTACTAATCTTGACACTGCTCTTCGTTTATATTTATTCCTTGTTGACCTCAGGCTATTCCATCATCATAGAATGCTTTAGGTTGGAAGGGACATTTACAGGTCATCTAGTGCAACCCCCTTGCAGTGAGCAGGGATGTCTTTAACTAGATCAGGTTGCTCAGAACCCTATCCAACCTGATCTGGAATGTTTCTAGCGATGGGGCATCTACCACCTCTTCTCTGGGCAATCTGTTCCAATGTTTCAACTCTATGCTCTCTTAGTTTAAAACCATTACCCCTTGTCCTATTACAATAGGCACTGCTAAAAGGTCTGTCCCCACCTTGCTTAGAAGACCCTTTAAGTACTGAAAGGCTGCAATAAGGTCTCCCCAGAGCCTTCTCTTCTCCAGGCAGAACAGCCCCAACTCTCTCAGCCTTTCTTCACAGGAGAGGTGTTCCAGCCCTCTGATCATTTCTGTGGCCCTCCTCTGGACCCGCTCCAACAGAACCATGTTTTTCTTGTGCTGAGCACTCCAGAGATGAATGCAGTACTCCAGGTGGGGTCTCACCAGAGCAGAGGGGCAGAATCACCTCCCTTGACCTGCTGGCTATGCTTCCTTTGATGCAGCCCAGGACATGGTCAGCCTTCTGGGCTGTGGGTGCACATTTCCAGCTCATGTCCAGCTTCTCATCCACCAGTACCCCCAAGACCCTCCCCTCAGGGCTGCTCTCAATCCCATCATCCCCCAGCCTGTACTGATACCAAGAATTGCCCTGTCCCAGGTGCAGGACCTTGCACTTGCCCTTGTTGAACCTCGTGAGGTTCCCACTATGTCACTGGTCCCAGTGCAGAACACTGAGGGATCCCACTTGTCACCAATCTCCATCTGTACATCAAGCCATTGACCACTATCCTCTCAATGTGGCCATCCAACCAGTTCCTTATCAAATGAACAGTCCACCCATCAAATCCATATATCTCCAATTTAGAGAGAAGGATGTTGGAGGGGACCATGTCAAAGGCTTTATAGAAGTCCAGATAGATGACATCTATTGTCTTCCCTTGTCCACTGATGTAGTCACTCCATCAGAGAAGGTCACTAGGTTGGTCAGGCAGGACTTACCCTTGGTGAAGCCATGCTGGCTGTCTCAAATCACCTCCCTGTTCTCCATGTGCCTTATCAGAGCTTCTAGGAGGATCTGTTCCATGATCTTCCCAGGCACAGAGGTGAGGATGACAGGTCGATAGTTCCCAGGGTCCTCCTTTCTACCCTTACTAAAAATGGGTGCAATGTTTCCCTTTTTTCAGTCACGAGGGACTTCCCCTGACTTCCAGGACTTTTAAAATATCACAGAGAATGGCTTGGCAACTACATCAGACAATTGCCTCAGGATTCTAGGATGCATCTGTTCAGGTCTCATAGACTTCTGTCTGTTCATGTTCATCAGGTTATCACAAATCTGATCGCCTCTTACAGTGCCCCAACACCCGGTCCCCATCACTATCAATCACACCCGGTCCCCATCAGTCTATCAGCTCAGGAGATATGAGGAGAGTGGTTGCCTGTAAAGACTGAGGCTAAAAAGTTGTTGAGTACCTCAGCTTTCTCTTAATTTGTGGTTACCATCTTGAGGGACATCACTCTTTTATTTGGGCCTAAATTCCAGAAATTTCAATAGGTTAAAATTATAATTGCTTTTAAATATTTTTCTTCTAGACTATGTACTCCCCAGAGTTAGGTATCTAGATTCCTAGTACATAGGTGGTTTGAATATCTATATCAGTTACATGGACAGTGGCATTGAGTGCACCCTCAGCAAGTTTGCCGACGACACCAAGCTGTGTGGGGCGGCTGACACTCTGGAGGGAAGGGATGCCATCCAGAGGGACTTTGACAGGATGGAGAGGTGGGCCCGTGCCAACCTCATGAAGTTCAACAAGGCCAAATGCAAGGTCCTCCATCTGGGTTGAAGCAATCCCAAGCACCAATATAGGCTGGGCAGTGACTGGCTTGAGAGCAGCCGTGAAGAAAAGGACCTGGGAGTGCTGGTGGGTGAGAAGCTCAACATGAGCCATCAGTGTGCTCTTGCAGCCCAGAGGGCCAGTCGTATCCTGGGCTGCATCAAGAGAAGTGTGGCCAGCAGGTCGAGGGAGGTGATTCTCCCCCTCTACTCCGCTCTCGTGAGGCCTCACCTGGAGCACTGCATCCAGTTCTGGAGTCCCTATTACAAGAAGGATATGGATGTGCTGGAACGTGTCCAGAGAAGGGCCACGAGGATGATCAGAGGGCTGGAGCACCTCTCCTTTGTGGACAGACTGAGAGAGTTGGGGTTGTTCAGTCTGGAAAAGAGAAGGCTCCGGGGAGACCTTATTGTGGCCTTCCAGTATCTGAAGGGGGCCTACAGGAAAGATGGGGAGGGACTTTTTAGGCTGTCGGGCATTGATAGGACTAGAGGGAATGGATTAAAACTAGAGATAGGTTGATTCAGGCTGGACATTAGGAAGAATTTCTTCAGCATGAGGGTGGTGAGACACTGGGACAGGTTGCCCAGAGAGGTGGTGGAAGCCCCATCCTTGGAAGTTTTTAAGACCAGGCTGGATGGGGCTCTGAGCAACCTGCTCTAGTGGGAGGTGTCCCTGCCCATGGCAGGGGGGTTGGAACTAGATGATCTTTAAGGTCCCTTCCAACCCTGACAATTCTATGATTCTATGAAGCAAGTGAATATGTAGTGCTCATTTCCTGAAGGCCAAAGGATGCCGCTAAACTGTTTTCAGTGATATGAGCAGAGCTAACTTGAGTCCTTTTGAACCACTCCAAAGTAAAAATAGAGGATAACAATGTCAGCTTTTTAAACATGTTTAGAACTGTACCAATATGCAGCAAATAATGACAAATCAAAGGGAGAAGAATTACTTCTGTGTTTCTGTTGGCCTTGCTGAATACAGAATCTGTTACTGTGTTTTTAAGGAGACATGTCCTGGTATTTTACTAAGAGACCCATCTGGGTTATGCTCCCTAGGAGATTTAGGTATACTTGTGTGACACAGAGGTGTGAAAGAGTGTAGCTAACAGAGGCAACCAGGAGATGCAGCAGTCTGTGCCACTTTGGGCAGAAGGGTACACAGAAAGGGCCCAGAAGCTCTGTTGAGAATGGTGTTCAGCAATGGTAGTGACTTGTCACAGGGCAGCAACTAAAGCAACTTCCTCTGGCATGAACTCAACTTGAGGTCCTGAGGGAGGATGCAGCTCTGCAGGCTGGTGGATGCAGAGGTGCCTCATTGAGACTAGGACTGTGGGATATGGTGTCCTTGGTTGCAGGAGATGTGTACTGATAGAAGGTCTGTGCCACCAAGTTAATGAGCTGCAGGAGGAGGTCTACAGACTACATAACATCAGAGACAAGAAAAGGAGTTGGATGAGATCTTCTCCAAGACACCATAGCTGCAAGAGCCTGAAGTCCAACTGTATAAAGGGAGGGACAGGTGGTGTCACCAGCGTCAGAGACCCCATGATGGGGAAGGCTGGAAGCTTCTGACTTCTGGCGTCAGACAAATGGTTCCTCCTCTGCCTGCAGATCTGGAGCTGCAGGAAAAGTTCAGTGTCCTGGTGCAGACAAGGGGCTGGGATCTGTGCCTAGAGAAGAACCCGAGCTTGCTGAGCCTGAGCCCCAGCAGCACAAGAGGCAATCCATACACTCGAAGAGAAAAAATGCCATTTAAACCTAAGAAAAGCTCTTTCACTGTGGTCAGGGTAGTCAAACACTAGAACAGGAAGCCTAGAAAGTTTGTGAAGTCTATACCTGGAGATATTTCAAAATGCAGCAGAACATGATCCAAGCTGCTCTAATTGACCTTGCTTTGAGCAGGGGTTCATAGTAGATGATCTTCAGAGGCCCTTTCCAACCTCAGGAATTTTGTTTTCCTTTCACCTAGTGGAAGGTCATGAAGACATATCAAGAGGATAAATTAGTCAGCGAGGACTGATAAATTATGAGCTTCTGGTACCCAGACTAGTTCATTAAGAGGTCGTTGAGGTACATATGACCTGTGTATTGCTGTGCAGGCATATTCATATGTGGAAAACATATAGTTTCTGGATCCAGGTGGGGTTTAAGGGCTGGCCAGGGCAGTTCTAGTCATGGAAAAGTTTAGATTAAAGAAACATATTTGAATATTGGAAAAGGCACATCCTGATTTAGCTGTAAATCAGACCTTTTTGTACCTTTCTTTACTTAGATTCCTGAATTTTCTGAGATCAGTACTTTAAAGTGCCCAGGTTTTTCATCGTTTTCCATCTTCAGGCCTAACCATGCACAACCAAGAGAGAAGTGAATAGGTTCACATCCATCTCCAAAAGCAAAAATGAAGTGATTTTTGACTGTCTTTCTTTTACATTCCTACCTTTGAGGCCGTATCATTGCTGTTGCTCTGTGCCAGCAGCCCTGCATTCTTAATTTGAATATGTATGTAAAATGGATGACCCTCACCTTCCCACAGCTGCGCAACTATTATAACCTTATAACTTCAAATAATGTTTTGCAGCTGGGGCACAGAGCTGAAATAATACATGTGGTTACTTACGTCTTTATATATGGTATCCTTCAGTTCCAGTATGTGTCTGCTGTTCCTCAGTAGGGCAAATATTGACATACAGGATTCTGCTCCCCTTTAGCTCTTGCACTTCCCTTTTAACCAGATGTAACAAACTCCTTCCTAAGCTAGTCTGTCTCTATTGATATGTATGCTGACACCAATGGACTTGTGAGTGAGTAGGCCTGTCAGCAGTGGGTATTTTTCTCTTCCATTGTCGCTGGAATAATGACATCTCTTGCTTTATATGGTTTTGTGTCCTACAACTCTATAATACAGTGCAGACCTCAGTGTCTGACTGCAAGACACCGATCTGTAATTTGCCTAATAAGCCTAAACAAAGGAAATCCCTTGACTTTAGGACAAGAATGTGTCCTCTGTTCTTAGCATTCTGCAGACTAGAGAGCTAAATTGCTATCCTCCTTCATTTCTCTTTAAAGTCAGAGTTATTCCCCATACCTTCCTGCCCAGATTCCTTTAAACCGAAGCAAACAACATAATACATAATTATTTTACAACAGTGAGATTTTATTTGCTATTTTAAATGTTTTCCTCGTTTTTTTTTTTTGTTTTAAGAGAAGAATATAAACTTTCTAGAACAAAATGTGCTGAGGATGGCTTTCAGCTGCTGCATTCTTAGCTAAAGCCAAAAGCCTTGGAAGTGCAGGTATGTTTACATCTGGGTTTTATTTCTGGCCCACCTTTAATAAAGATGCAACAACGATAAAGCAAAACGCAACACAACATGATAATATATGGCACATAATAAAGAACTGCCATAAGTACACAGGGGGCTCAATTTTGCTTTCACTCTATCTCTGTGAAACTCCATTGTTCAGGACTAAACCTTTACAATTGTCAGAGTTCCTTGTGGTTCAAAAGGAGACATTTTCCAGAATAATGAGGTCACTGGTTCCCGTTTGCCATTCCACAATATTCTGTTTATTCCTAGAATCCCTGTTCTTTCAGCAATAGCTGATGCTCTCTATAGCTGTTACTCCTGGGGGAATTGAGACTTTAAACATTCATTAAAAAGTGAATTGCTATTGTTGACAAAATACAGATGGCCAAGCATGAACTACTGACACCTAGGAGTACATTTCCAGTGCAGTGCATGGCGATGTGGCCATATGAATTCTCTGGTTGCTTTTACCAAACCTGTGTGTCCTTTGTTACCAGATTGGCCCTGCTATATGCTATATATGGCACAAACTGTTAAAAGTCATTTCTTTAAAAAATGAGCTGAACTTCTTTCTGCTTTTGAGAGTGAGAAAAGCTATGCTCTTTCACAGAAAAACTATTAGAGGACAATATTCGTACAAGGCTCAGCTCACGAAATAATTACCCTGATTGAAATCTCTGCTTCAGGCTGCTGCAAACATACCACTGGATGATTCCCAGAGGCTCTGTCTAAACTGCGGGGTGTGCACCATAGCCATGTCCCCGACCATCCAGGGGTGACCTGGCTTGGCCGGAAACCGGGCTGTGGGGGCGGAGGGTGGAAGGGAGTCAAGTGTGGAGCCAGGGTGCAGCTGAGGCACACAAACACACACACACACGCCTGGCTGTAGGAGCTGGGAAGCACGCCTGGATTCCACAGGTTAGACATTGCCATAGCTTTAAATCAGCCATGTGTTTAAATAGATTATTAAACTTGCAGCCGACAGACTTTGTCTCTGTAGACTACAGTTAGATGCTACACCCGGGTGTATCATGCAGCATTACACTTGCATAATAATATGTACTCCAGGTTAATGTGTTGTGGAAAAAGCCAAGGAAAAGCTCCAGCATTTAATATATTCAACTTTGGGAATACTGTGTGATAAGCTGAGACAATAAAATGAAACTTGTTGGGGTGTTTTGTATCTTTTAAACACTTCTATAGGTAGGTATTTTGGACAGATAGGTAAAAATTGCATCTTTGGGTTTTTTGGGACTTAAGGTTTTCTCCATGTTTACTTTTTCTGTTAATCTTCAATATATCTTCATTCTTTTTCTTATCCTTAGATAAATATATGTCTAATTTTATTTTTCACAGTTTTTCTACTGCTATATTTCAAGCCTTCTTTTTTTCCTTCCATTTTCTTTTTTTAAAGTTTTGTGGTCCTTTCTCCCTCATAGTCTCTTTTTTTTTCTTCTTGTTGTTGTCATCCTTTGGTTCATTTTCTTAATTTCTAGGTGTGGACAATCACAGTCTGCCACTGTTTCTCTGCAAATGGTTGTGCTATTTCCCATGTATTGTGTGTGTGTGTGCACGTGTGTGTGTGTGTAAGAGAGAGAAGAAGAGATACTGTGAGGCTGCCAGCAAAAATCAAAATTGGAGGAGACAGGAGAGCAGAGGGAGTAAGAGACTGTCTTATTGAACTTGGAGAGGAATGAGGCCCACCTGGGGCTGAACCAGCCATTGGGAAGATTAAGGAAATAAAATAATTATGGAAAGTTAGTGCTGGAATTGTGAATGGGCCTGAGAGACCTGGCTGAGGCTCAGGAACTGGGAGTGGTGGCTGCCTGAGCTGAATCAAATAGTCACTCAAAAATGGAACAAGTAAGGATAGAGCAGACACAATGAGAAATTGTACTTTTGTACTTTGACTTGACTTTTTCAGCCTTATGAATTGAAAGAAGATGACTTTTTTCTAAACAACGGAATTTGAAAAAAGTAAACCCAGGTCTATTTGGCGAACCTTTTAAAAGCACAGTGATCAAATAGCCAGAAATAAGAACGCAGTCCATAAGGAATAGCTCCTCAAATCTCTGACCTTTCAAATCAGAGCAAGGCTCTCAGCATCAATGCACTGAAACACAAATGGTGTTAGAGCAGTTGAAACAGACATAGCTGTGAGTTTAAGGATCCTACTTCTCCCTGGTTTTTCATAAAGAAGATGTAAGGTGATCTTTTTTTCTGAGCGGGTATTGTCTGCTTCTGAAATGCAGAATCCTGAAGCTAATGTCAAAATGTAAAGAACAGGACAGTAGCTTAAAAACTCATTTTTCACATAACCATGCAAATTACTCTAGTATACACCACAATGAGATTTTAATGCTCTATCTCTTACTTTGCATCTTTTTTGTTTCTATTTCTATGAATTTTAAAAAGTTCATAGAAAAAAAAAGTACTTTTGCAAATAAAAGTATCTTTCTTTATAAAAGAAAACTCAAACTAGACACTTTAGAAATTATCTAACTTATTTTCCTAATACACTTTTTATAAGATCAAATAGATTTGTTTGTCAGGATGTGTATTTTTTGATCTTAAATGAGATGCGGCTAGAAGTTTAGAACCAGATCCTCAACTAGCACAAATTCTCACAGCCATTAATTCAGTTCAAGGTCTAGCTATATGAATAATAGAAATAGGCCAACTTGAAAGATGCAAAAAGCTGGAAGTCAAGGTGAATATTAGAAGATGAGTGAAGTTTTCATTATCACCTGTGTGGATCGTGATATCATTTTGCATATGTAAGGATACTACATATGCCTTGTTTTTCATATTTATTTGTGGATATCCCTTATTAGCTATTAACAGAATGACTGGACTTATGGTCTGGTGCTGTATAAGCAGCTCTTTTAGTCTTATGGCATAAAAAAAGTTTGCAAATACGGAGATATTCTAAGTCTACTGTTGTATAATAAATAATTTGATAAATAGATAGGATGAAACTTTCTCATGAAAGGTAAGCAAGTTTAATTCCTGCATTATAAATCTGGATGAACACTTTATGAGTGCAGAATTTGAGAAAGGATGGAGTAGGGTTCTGAGGGATCTGAGTAGGATTTTTTTCTTTTTCTTATGCAAAGAAAGAGAAAAAAAGCATAAAAATAAAAATATCCCTTTTAATGACTGCATGCTACTTTTTTTTTTCTAAGCACAATTTGCATCATTGATATAGTAAATAAAACTGTCATGTAAACACATTATTCTGAGATGGTATAACTCATGCTACCAATTTTTGTAGGTCGTACATTCCTTACCAGACCACCACAGAAAGCATACTATTTTAAAATGCTTGGAGAGGCCCACCAGATATTAACTTAAGAATTATTGGATGTGGGTAGAAATAGGCTGAAGGCATTTCCTGCTGTGAACGACACTTGGAAGTTCTCCTTTTGCAATACTGTAGAAAACAACGGCAGAATTTATGCTGCATTCATAGACATGGATTTCCCCAGACACTTCAGAAATGCTGTCAAATTAAAACTGCTCTTCAGAAGGGCTTCATGTGTTGTTTTTATTGGCTGTATAACAATAATTCAAGTGTGAATGTAAAATGAATCTTATTTACTCGCTGGTGGAAGTGTGGATATTGTGGGATACTATAGTGAAATTTTTTTTCTATTTTATTTGTCTTCTGGTGGAGGTGAAATGGACCTTCTAAACGATAGCTGCTGGAAACATAATCAGGAATTAGGCACTACTTACCCTAGATCACAGGAAAGTCTCCATGTCTCTGCGACCTGACTTATGACCAGATGCTATTAAACCTATACGTTCTCTTTCTCTGATGTATTCGGTTTAATAAATCTTGTCAAACACTTCTATACTCTGGAGATGTAATACGAAAATCCTGGTTTATATATTTGGGAAGTGCTTTCTTTCTAGCCTTGTATGTTTGCTGATGACTCCATACCACTGGATGTGAGTCCAGATCATATTTTTACTCACTGCAATACCTTTGATGTGTATTTGCCCATAGCCTCTGAAGGGAGTTTGGCACTACACTATCCTAACAGCCTTTACATTGCGATAGACTCTGAGACAGAAAAATATTGAGGATTTCCCCACCTTTGTTCAAGCCCAGACAATGGCAGCTGAACATGACCTGGGTGCCTACTTTCCTTTTCTCTCTCTCAGTAGAGGCTGGAGTTGGCTTATAGCAGTGGGAGGTGAGCAGAGGCTTCAGTGGACAACCATAGCGACCAGCTGCTATAAATGTGGTAGCACGAAGATTACTGTGCTGACTGCCCAAGGAGGAGCAAATTAATTGATCATGGAAGGAGGCAGAAGGATGTTTTGAATCCTCTCTGTTCTTGGTTGTCCTAGGGAAAAGGTTGCTCTGAGGTGCCTCCCACATAAGGCCATGCTAGTGGGACAGGCTTTGTCCTCTGAGTTATTATTCACATTTTCCTGTAAGAGCACCAAAGTTGTTGTTAGAAAGCTTGTGAATGTTTGGATCTGAATGTATTTAAGACTGAAGGTTGTGCTCCATTCTTTGAAACGCTGCTGAGAAGTGCTGTTACAGGTTTTATTAATTGTGCTATCCCTGAATTTAAAATAAGTGGTGTAGACTTCTAAATGATTTTTCTTTATCGTCATAAAATATGGATTCAGCTAGGCTTGTGAGTGAATGGGTACTGTGTGGCTGGCTGGCTGGCTGCAGAGAAAGGGATTGAAAAAAAATCTTGAAGATTGATTTAAAGATGTAGCAAGTGCTTGAAAAAACAGCAGTAAGTCAGTCCTCAAGCTCTTCTTCTGTTTGAAGACTAAAGAAAAGAGAGATTGCCCTCCTTCTGTATGTCCAAACATTATTCATGTACATGAGATACGAAATTCTATCTCATAACTTTTTTTTTAACTATAGCTAAGAATGAAACTTCACCTGGCTTATGTTAATGAGAGTTGTGCACCGGGTTTGGCAGAATCCCCATCTATCCCCACTAGAGTACAAAGCTCCACTCACTTTTTCACTAAGCCTAAGAAATATACGAATACTTTATTGATCTTTAAATATTCTGTGGATACATGGAGTGAGGTGCTTAGCACATAATTCAAGTTGGGTATATTACTGATTTTTGATGTGCCATCTAATTCATTTGCACAGGAAAATCAAACCTACTTTCACTGGTCTGTATCAATTTGCGTCATGCTAAGCAGAGGAAGAAAGTAATTGGTAACATTAGTACTACTTCTAAGGAGTCATTAGAATTTACTTGACTTTAGGGATTAGCATGGATTTAGATTTGGTTGCTCCTAAAGCTGGTAGTAAAAGAACCTTTCTTTCTGGAAGTATAGGGAGAAAAAAATACTTCCTAAGCTCTGTCATAACATTGGAAAAAAAAATTATTTATGATTAAGAAATGCAAATCAACACCTTATGTAGAAGCTGCATTGATTCTAACCAAACAGGGAAAAGCTGCTTTGATTAGACAGGTAAAATGGAGTATTACATTTGCAGGAGAGAGGGGAAAGGGGTTGATTGACTGACAATAGGCAAATTTAACTTCTGTCTCTGGTTGTAAGTAGGACGTAATAACTCTTTAAGTTATGGAGTAGAGCAGCTGGAGGATATTTCACTGGAAGCTATTCTCACCAGTGGCTGGAATAGGCTGCATGGGACCCTTATCTGGCCCAAATCTCAAGGTGTAATCAAGCCCACTCAATAAAATGTTCAGATGTATTGCAGTAAGCCTAAGTAAAAACCCCACTAGGAAAGCAAAAGATTTCCACTGGTTTGGGGAACTTCTGTGTCAGGACCTTGCAGAGCCTCAAGTAGGGCCTACTGTATTATTTGAAAATGTAGGAGGGAACGAAGTCTGATGTGCTGGATATTTTTAGAGTTAGTGAACTGACATATGTTTATACTTACTACTGATAATCTTTCTTTGGAAAAAACGTCTAACTTCTTAACTGTACAAAATTGGCATCCTATATGACCTAAATTGGATTTGAAAATGGCATTTGGATAAAAATAATAAAAAACCCCCATCCTACTGGTTATATGTGATCACTTTATTATATTTGATAAGAATGAAAAGCTGAAGGAATTTGACAGTCCTAGAGTCTGGCATGTAAAAAGAAATTCCTGAATGTAAATTAGACAGATTAAGCTATCCTTTAAAAGACCCTTGATGGAGAAAAGGATGTATTTAAAATCCAATAAACTTAAGACCTCCTTCAAATGGCTTAAAATCAGGTCCAGAATGCTTGCTAAGTAGGAACTCTACTGGTTTTGATTTAACAAAAGAAATTTTATAGTCTAATTTGAAAATATCCTGTCACTGTATTCACCTTGCAGATATAAATATGAAACCATATGGAGAAGCACATTTTCACAAATGTATTCCAATTCAAGATGAATTAACTGTATGCTCTAGTTAGTAATCAGACAACAGCAAATTTCTTTAATTTCTCTACAATTATTAAAGAAAATAATTTCAACTTCTGTATGATTTCTAAGCAATGCATAGAAAAAATGTTCTTTTGGTTGAAATTCTAAATGGATGTCTTAATATTGTATAAGGCAGAAGTGTCATAAGTAGGGATGAGGTATTTCTATGTTACTAAGTTGCATATATGATTGGCTGTGCTGGTAAAAAAGCACAAAAGAGCCTTTGTTATAGTCTCAGTAGAGCTATTTATACATTGTGACTTACTGTGTCCAAAGACTGCTTCCTGCTTCCGTTAAAAAGTAGCCCCTCCAAATAAAATAAAGGCTATAAACCTTGACATTACTCAAGTCCTGTCTATTGAAATAACAACCAAGAACTCACACATGATTTTGTATTGCCTATATAGAATATGCTCTCTTGAGTTTACTTAAATACAGTTCCAGATGAAGCATACTGTGAAAGTGATGCCTTCCATACCCAAAGAAGCAGAAAGACATTTTTTTTGCTTTAAAAATAGTGATGGTCCAAGCAATCAGGTGCATCTCTATGGTATAGCTGAAGCTGGGGAGGACTGCAGCATTTCTGGTCATTGTATAGACTATAAGCTTTCTAGGCAGCAGATACTCTTTTGTTCTTGTCAGGGGGGAGACCTGACACAGGCTTCGGTCTTCGTAAGGTTTTAATGCAGTAATACGATATTAACAATATCTGTCTCTGCACATCTTCTGTCTTTCTTCCCCACGCCCATGGTCATCCACCGCTGCTTAGGTAGGTGGTACAGATTAAAGCAGCCCTCGCACTGATCAAAAATTGTGCAATCAACGTTGGCTGCCTAATGCTTGTTCTGTCAGAGCAGCAGTGTCAGACCACTTGCATTTTCTCCTTAGCCTCTTCAGTACCTTTTTGTCTCTGACATGTGACAGTTTTTCATTATGTCCAGCAAAGTACCTGGTAAAATTGGCTTATGCCAGTGTAAGTGGGAAACTGTGTCCCATGTGGGCAAATTCAGCTTAGCTGAGGCTAAGCTGCAGCTAGGGATCATCTTCTACTGAGCCTGGGACATGGCAGGATGCATCATCCCCTTTCTCTTTCTATGTTGCAGCTATAATGCATTGCCCCTGCTGGGTGGACAGGTAGGACCATGGAAGAAGCAGCATTGCACTATGCTGTGAAATGTGTCCTCACTTGCAGGGGCATACAAGGGAGGATCCAGTGCCTGAGTCCCACTGGCTGCTCAGACTTCACAGGTCTATCTGGTTTTATTTAACCTTGGAAACTTCCTTAACCTGTGTGGCTAGGAGCTATAGAGCTGGGTGCACCAGCTAAGCCTTACCTTCTAGAAAAGGGGACCTCTCACTTACGTCTTCATCTGGACAGAAGGATCAGGCTACACGTTGTTCTGTCTGCACACCCAGGGGCCAGCTGCAGATCCTCCAAGGTTAATTCACCGTCATCACCTCTTCTCTAGCTGCTGCAACACAGCGGTTCTTTCCCCTGTATCTGTATGTGCTCACTAATGAGTTTCATTTTTATTTAGTGATATGTTTAAACACAATATGCCAGGTATCCTGTAGCCTTTTTGTAGGTAAAGAAAAAAAAGAAAAGAGAAATAAAAAAAAAAAAAAAAAAAAAAAAAAAAAAAAAAAAGGCGAGGCAAAAGAGAAAAGAAAAGAAAAGAAAAGAAAAGAAAAGAAAAGAAAAGAAAAGAAAAGAAAAGAAAAGAAAAGAAAAGAAAAGAAAAGAAGAAAGAAAAAAATTAATGAGATAAAATTTCCATTCTTCACATTTTGGGAGCATACATAACTTTTTATAACCTTATAGTGCTGGGCAATAACATTACTCCAGAAAGATATGAGAAAAATCTTATCCCTTCACACAGACCAGTGCTCGAAATAAGTACAAGTAAGAATTCCTAAACCAACAAATTTTAGAAAGTTTCTCTGAAAATTTTCTGTATAGTGTAAAAATCTTTAATAAGAACCAAACTAACTTTTAATGTGGCTTTTGTTATTAGGAGGGAAGAAATCTTGCTGTCCTACAGTTGCCAGTCCTCTCCCTAATACTGGGATGTTTTTCGTATAAGCAATGTGAATCTCTGTATATCACACACACACAAATTGCTACCTCAGCTATCCTCCTAATTCTTTTGGGGTTTTTTTCCAATACACTCAAATGTGGCCTTTGATTTTTCTGTCTACTATCATTGCATAGTGTGCCAGAGGGGACTGATTCATTGTTCTTGTCAGAAATAATCTTAGCAGGCAACAGGTATTGATGTGAATGGGAATGAAGTCAGAAGTGGAACTATTTAACTGCATCTAAAGCAACCCATGTGTACATACAAGGACATGTGTATCTCTCTCCCCAGAGCACCCTCAAAACTCTCATTTAAAACGTGTGGACTAATTTTGTTTTCATTTGTACTATTTTGCTTTAAAATAAAACAAATCAAAATTTAGCATAATCTCTGAAGAGCCTTTATTCCTTTACACACATTTCTACACCAAGGGAAACGGACTCCATTTAGCCTAAGCATTCTGTCATTTTCATTGAAATGCCCCACGGTTATTTAATTAAGAAAAGGGAAAAATGTTGTTTATATTATGTGGTTTTTAATAACAGCTTCTAACAGTGTTCCCATGATTTAATTTTTCTCTCAATATTACTTGCAGATATTTTCACCCATTTCAGGATCAGTGTAACATACACATAGACACTTATTTCAAGTGAGTAATTGTGTTTTCACTGGTTCTGGCAAGTCTTAATTAAACTAGATAAACTCTGTATGACTTTTCTGGGAAGACTGTTAGGCATAATTCAAGGATTTGTCTATATAGATCCACTACTTTTGCACTCAAACTTTATAAATATTCTGTAGCAAGTTAAGTTTTTCAATGATACAGAAGTAGCTTTTGTTCATGTTTTTATGCATAATCACGAAGCTTGTGATTATTTTTTCCTTGTGTCAGGGTGAGCTCCCAATAACGTGAATGGAAGTTCAACTTCAGTAATGATAGAGTAACAAAAACTGGATCCGGATCTCAGGATTTGGCGCAGGGACACTAGATCTATTAAGTCATCTTGTCCATACTCCTGCCAATGCAGAATTGTTCCCTTCAGCATAATCTCCAGTGCCTTATTCAATCCAATTTTAAATTACTTGGGTGAAGTGGTTTCCATTACTTCACTTGGTTGAAGTATTACTTATTCCACAGACTAATATAATGCTTTTCAAGCTGCTTCATTCTCATGGATCACATCCCAATCCCAACATTTCCCCCAGACGAACGAGTATGAGTAAGGGTAAGGAAAATGTGTGTAGAGTATAAAGGCCAGAAGGAAAAAGTGGCACAAAGTCCTTCCCCTCACTCCATTTTTTTTTTTTTATGTGTTTCTCCTTGCTTCATATTTCTGAAGTCTGCCTCTTCACTCTTGCCAGTGAAACTTGGACCAAACTCCCTGAGAAACAGATCCAGTGTGAATTTTTCCCCATTTTTCTGTATGTGAATCATTCCAAAAGAGTCTGTGAGGTTCCCCCCACCCCCTTCTCTGTTATATCCTATTATTATTACTTTCCTCTGTACTTTATTTAATTTTAGTAAGGCACCGACTTTTACCACTTATTGCTGACTCTTCATTATTCATTATATGTCACGTAACTCTGAAGGTATTATCCTGATTGGAAGGATTTTTTCATAGAGGATCCATGAACTGTATTTTTTGCAGGTGAATATGGGTGTGTGTAATAAAGATGACATTTTACAAATTATCAAGAATGCTAAAAATAATTGTAATAGTAGACAACTTTGATGAGAAAGTCATTGAGAAAGTGAATAAAGGTTTGTGGGCTCTGTTTTGTAGTGTATCATATGTATACAGATAGCCAAGGCTTTAAGTTATTGTGCATGCAAAATGAGGTTGAAATATTTGGTGTTGTAACTGAAATTCCATGCTAAGATCTTTGTTTCAGTTTCCAGCTATATGCACAGTAGATGTTGCAAGAACAAAGACTGAATTTGGCATTTTATTGAGATGTAGAAATTCAACAGCAGGAAATAATCTTCCTTGAAAGAAACCCTTATTTCCGTCCTCATCTTTTTTTTTTTTTTTTATATATCCTTTAGTAGCTGATCACTTAAAACAGGTGCTGTAATTCATGATTGGACATTAAACATTTACGATGGATGGTGTCTGTGTTTAGAGACAACTTTATGTACCAGCGCTTGTAAGGCACTTCCTCTCAGGAATCAAGTGGAAGTAAGATCATATAACACTCTGGCAGATTATCGATTCAAATATTACAGCTGCTTGAATTATTCATTGGAATTCAATTACTCACTTCATTTTCATATATGTAATTATTCAGACATGAAACTTGATTCCTACAAATATGTTCTTTATATAGAAGTGTTCAATAACAGCAGTAAAAAAAGAATGCCACATGGGTACAAATATGCCTGAGTCTCATGAGCTACCAGTGATGCCCAGGTGTTTGGGCTGTGCAGCTGTAGTGGAAACATCTGGAAGAAGTTGCCAGTCATTCAAAAGGGAGAGCATGCCAGGGAAAGTCTGGCCATGCTGGGAGAAAGTCGGGGCAGGGCACTAAGACAATGGTAAGAAGTGGTGACTGAGCATCAAAAAACATTGCAGCTTCATTTCAGTAGTTCAGGTTCTCAAACAGAAATAAACTGCTAACAGTTCCCACCCATGTGAGCCTGCTCCATGCAGGATGATTTCTGTCGCAAGCATATATTCACCTTTACTGGTTTTTGAACCATTCTTTTTGCTGAGATATCCATATTTGCCCTCAAATGAATTAGCATCAGTCATTTCAGCTGTGTAGAGAGAAGGCTCCCCACACTGTATCACAGATGCAAGGACATAGGTAGAGGTGTTTCAGAGACCTCCATCCGTAAGCACTGGCAGGATGGCATACGCAGCTGTCCTGTGGGGTGGTTGCTGTGCAGCCCTTTTCTCTGCTCAGATAAAGGCTGTATCCGCTCTTGTACTTGTGCACTGGTAAAAGGTTACCCATTTTGAGGAGCTTGTAATGTAGGGAAAAGCCAAGCTCTTTTCCAAGGAAAAGGCACCTATGAACTTTGAAAGGCATCCTGCAACATGTAGATTTTCATCCATTGCCTGGGAAGAGTCTTTTTACCTGGAATGTATCCTGCAGAGACAGAACTTCAGTGAGATGCTTTGATAGCTAGACACGTTTTGACTGCTGGGCACAACCTGTGCTCATTGGTCATGCCATTCTTAGCAACTAGCTCCTGCCAGCTGGTAGTGATTGTTCAGCAGCCACAACGGACCTGCAGCACCTCCTGTGGGCACAGCAGAGGTAGCTTCAGCTGGCAGGAGCTGGGCATATTTGACTTTCCTCCTCAAGAATATGTAGGTGAGCTGCCCCTCTTTCCTATCCTTACGCTGGGTGGATATAGCCTATATGAATATAAAATACCTAGGAGAGAGAACAAAGAAAAAACTACATTCAAATGCCCTGTCTGGCATAGAAATGAATATTCATGATGAACCATGCTGACAGCTAGATATACTGAGCAAGAAAAACTCTAGTGCCAAACATCTAAGGTTTCTTTAATAGATTTGTTTCATTTTGGGTTTTTGCTTAAGTTGCCTATTTAAGAGAGTCTTTCACATTTTAGTTTCGATTCTGTCAGATTGCTAAATTCATTCGTATGCTACTTAGCACAGGAGACAGACAGAACGTCCATAAATCCAACAGTTTTTCAACACATGATATAAATGATTTGCTATTCTAAGAACAAAAAACAGTGGAACAAAAATGGGATATCACCCAAGAAAAGACTTGAGAGACAAACAGAACCTGGAAAAGAGAGAACACAGGAAAACAAGACACAATACAGAAGGTATGTCATATAGGAAACATTACATCCTCCTTCTGAAGACAGATACCGTCAAACCCACTATTATCAAAACAAAAACTTCTTTGACCATAATTGGTCATAAAGACATTGGGTCCTTTTCAGGCTAGCCCTATGTTAAGCTAATGTCTGGATTATTCTTAGTTTTTCATCAAAACAGGTCTTGCCAGGGGTAAGTTTGCTCAGAAAACTTGTATATGCTGCCATTGCCTCCAAGCTGTTATTCACCAGGAGTATGTGCATGGGAGGAAGGGTGAGGAATGGGGCAGCAGCCAGATTTGTCCCCATACTGCTGTACTGCCATCGCAATATGGGTTGATTAAGCATGTTCTCAGAGCAAAACCCTCACTGAAATCTTTTAACTGTCCAGAAGATGATCCTTGAGAGCAGGCTGTAAAGCACATTCTTACTCACTACGAAATTACCAAGAGTATTGCTATGACTTGGGCTCATTCTACATGTTGGCGTTGCACTTAACTGCTCCAAAACAAGAGCGAATCAAGCCAAGGTTTTGAGAGTTATTACCTCGGCTGTGGTTAAAAGCTATTATCCTCTGCTGAAGGGACACAATATGTAGGGCCTTAGCTTCCCATGATCTAGCTTGCTAACAGTTGTTGACTAACAACTTACAGTGCAAGCAGAGACAATGACAATGACAATGACAACTAATTTTTTTTTTTTTTCTAATGGTCAGGTATTTAGGTGTTTTTTGTTCTTGTAGGTATGGTTGGACTCACTGATGTAGGACGTCCTTTCCAACCATGATTATTCTGTGATTCTGTGATTCTGTAATAGAAAAAGAATATAGTATGTTTTTCATCTGATCAGGTATATGGAGGTTACTGCTTTATTTAGCTACTTTTTGTGCTTTTTTTCCATATACTCCTGTGAGTACAGAAAATATAAACCAGACCCTTTTTCAAGAACATACTTTAGAAGCCTTTCAGAAAACAAAACAAAAAAACCCCAAAACAAAATAAAGAAGTAACAAACCAAAAACCCTAGCAATAACTTCACAAATGTTTTCATACTAGGATCTGGAGTGCTGTAAGACCACTATACAGAGCTCTGGCTGGAGGCCCACAGTGAGAAATACACTGCAAAGGAGCTGAAGAATATCTTTGCTTTGTAGGTGGTAGAGTGCCTTCACAAAGTCCTGGAGTACTTTGCAGCAGCCTTTGCAGCTTAAAATCCAGAGTGTAGAAAAGGTAGTGGAAAGTGGTAGCAGACAAAAGCCACTTCTGAACTCTGTGCAAGTCTCTTGGAGCTGAAGGGTCTTAGTGTTCTCTTTCTCACTAAGGGAAAATTAGACCTCCTTGGATCAAAAATATGCAAGTCATCCTCACTTCGATGTGTTCTCCAGAATCTGCAGATGAGGACTTTGAGAATGCTTTTTAAACATCCTACTTGAGATGACAGAGAATTTAAATGACTATTAAAAAGTTGTATAGGAGACATAATGCATTTGTTTTACTTGCCTGAAAGGACAATGTAGTTTAGTGAAGCATTTGTTTTCACCAAAGCCCAGCTATGTTGCCAATGGCCACTGTGCTTGTTGCTTGCAGTGGAGGATGCTGTGCTTAAAGGTTTAGAGAACAAACAGGAACCATTGTTTCCTTTCATTTAGGAAAAAGAAAACAAGGCAAAAGGAGGAATGCTGAGCAGCTGCCTGAAAGCTGCTTTGTTTCAACTTCAGTATGACACAATCCCTGAATGGGGTCTTGATAAAATTTTAATACATTGGAAGAAATCACAGAGCTATAGCTGTAGTAAGCAGTTTTATTTAGAATTTATGCTGTCTGTTGACTAGAGATAGTGGTCTAAATTCTAAGAGGCAGATGCTGTGCTCTTCGAAACAGGACACTGAAATCTGATATAGTAACTAATAGTGGAATTAACAGCGAATATGATAAAGCAAATGCACAGTTGTCAAACTCCACTTATCACCTATTTCATCACATGGAGACCAAAGAAATCATGACAGTACAACATACTGGCAGCATGAGAATCTGTCTCATTAAACATCGTTCTATTGTTGTCAGTTGGGAGAGCAGTTACTCAGTTTGGTGCTCTCCACTGAATATCCAGGATCATTTGAAGTTGGTGGAAATGCGAGTGCTTTGTAGTGTCTGCTTTTTACATTGTAAGGGTTCTGAAACCTTAAAAACAGATGTCTGAAATAGTTTATTGTGCTTTTCCTCAAATATTATACATCACTGGTATATGCAGAGCACAAAGGATTACCTCAACAGCATTGTGTAGGTCTTTGTCTTTAGTTTATGATCTCTGTGATCTATTGCATGTAAACCTTTTTACGGGACTAGGAAGGGAAGATAGCCTGAGTAAAATTAAACACTGTGCTATGCAAAACTTTTAGGGCTCTCCTGTTCTGTAAATGGACACACTGAAGACTCAAAATAGAAAGCCTTTGGAAATAAACAATTTCCTCAAGTAATTTTGACCCAGAGAAGTGTTTTACGCTAGACTACAGATATTGGTTTTGGTGCTGGCAATAACAGGACTAATTTTCCCAAGGGATGGAGGAAGTGTTCTCTCCATTCTCTCAGATTTTGAAATTTCAATGGGGAAGGCTTAGCTATTTTTATGTTTTCTTCTCTCAGTTCCTGCATCGCTTTCTTCTGTGAAAGACAGTAGAAGTTCAGGTCAAGTACCAGTGTGGCTACAATCCAAAGGGCATGAGATGCTTATGAGAGAAATCAGTGACATGATGTTTTGTTCAGGCATCTGTACCATTATTGAGTGTAGTACATTCTCGTCTTCATGTCCAATGAATCATGCCAGCAGTAAACCCTTATACTGAATGAAGTATGCCATTTCCCTATAGGAAAATGTTAATTCAATCTAACTTACAGCTTGGTGTAATGGTTAGATCACCACTGGAGATTTTCAAAGTATTGTACTAACATGGAACCAATCAGTGTATAAGCCAGGATGTGAATGCTTACATTTAAACCCACTGAATGCCAGGATGTGATGGGGATTGGGTGCTAAGGACAAGACTCTCAAAGGTGCAAGATACCTGAATACATGATACGTGCATATCTGAAAATTCCAGTAAAGGAGCCTGTCACAGTTTAGGGTCAGGGCAGCTCCTTAGACCTATAACAGATGCTGTCTGTTAACCCCCCTCCCTCCCCAAAGGGAAGGAGAAAGGGAATAAGGGAGAGAGACTGTGTGATTAGAAAAGGAAACTAGAACAGCTTTAATGAAAATTAAATTAATAATAATAAAAATGTATATATACAAATATATACAAAACCAGTATCAAACCCAAGCCCCCGATGGTAATTCCATCACTGTCACCACTGATACTGTGGAGCAGGCACCGGGGGCATCCCAGCCTGGGACCCACAGAAGACAGGAGCTGTGTTCAGGAGCTGGATTCTGGTACCGGGTTCAGGAACACACAGACTGGGATCAAAGGCAGAACAGACAGAGTCCTCCTTGGGTGCTTTGAGGAAGGAACCGAAAGAAGACCCGAGCCGAGCCAAGCCAAGCAAAGCTGGCAAATCAGTCCAAGAGAGGAGAAGAGCCCAGAGACCCTTCAGATCCTTCAGCTCTAAACCGAATATGATGTATATGGGCTGGAATACCTCGTTGGTCAGTTTGGGGTCCCCTGTCCTGTCCACTCCTCCCTGCAGGTGCAGCCTTTCACTTCCTGCACCCCCCAATGTGGTACACAAGATCCAGCAGTGGCCTTGGTCTGCACACCAATCCTTGGTAGTAACTCTAAACATGGGGTGTTAGCACTGCTAGAAGCAGGCACTGTCTGTGAGAGCAGGCTGCTAACTTCAGACAGTGCAGTTAATTAGAAGAACTGATCTGAAAAGTAAAATCACTGAACAGAATTAGTTCTGTTCTCCCTCAAACCAGGACAGAGCCGCACAGGGTTATTCAAAAGCATTGAATAGCAGAAGTCCATGCACTCGTTCCCTTTCTTTGCCCTTTCCCAGGAGTTTATCAGTAGCTGGGGAGTGACTCAGCTCTTTGGTTGTCTGCTCTCATCTGATGAACCTCATGTTGATACATCTTTAAATGAAGAGTTAGGAATGTGTAGAATTTTCATAGCTCGTCATTTTGCTGGAAGATGGAATACATAAATTCAAGGTTTTATAGCTTAAGAAAGGGTTTCCCTCAGGCGTGCTGGACTTTGAAAGGCATATACTCATTGAACTATACATAAAATAAAACATTTCCTCTCACAATAAGGATTTTTAAGAAGATGGCTTTGGCTTTGTGCCTTATGAGGAGTTCAGTCTTGTGCCAGATTATGTGGTGTAGAAAGCAATGCTGAGTTGAAGTGACTTGAGGTGATGTGCAGGTTCAATCAGATCCTGCATGGCTCAGCCATGTTAACATGGTGGCATTTTGGGAAAGGCGCAGTAACAAAAACTTCACGAGTTTTCCCTCTTGAAGTTGTCCGTACCTTAGTTGTTCTTAAATCCAACACAATGTATCATAGGCTACATTCAGCAAAAGATTAGGGGATTTCTTTCATGGAACTGAGCCACATGGAATGTGGTGATTGTCTCTTGCTTAGTGCCATCTAACCCTAGAACTACCTAAGTTCAGGTAGCTTCTCACAGCAGACTTTAATTTTACAATGTGGATAGAATTTTAGTTGTCTGTATTGCTGCACCTGCCTAACTCTGAGCCAGTGGATGTTCACCTTCCTCCAGAACTTCATGGGAAGTATCAAATAATACGTTCCTCTCTCATCATTTCTAAAAGGCAGACCTTCATATAGGAGGCCATATCTTAGAGTGCTCTCCCATGGGGAAGCACCCACATACTATACTCACCTCCTCTGAAGGGATTCATTGCTGCCCACCACACTGTGGAGTCATCTGGAGGGAATACATGCCCTTGTCTTGTCTTTGTCCTTTTCTACTAAGTGCAGTGGAAGAAGTTACAAGCAACATTGCAAGCCTCACTAGAATAAGGCTGCCATTTGTCACGGTTTCCCTTGATAGATCTTCTTTTTCTACCTGAAAACTTTGCTGGAGCAACCCAGGAATTCCAGACATGCATTTTGCTTGTGTGTATCAGATCTACACCACAGGCACAGATCAGCTGTCCAGGGCAAATACAATGAGTTCAAAGCTTCTTGGATGCATCTGGCCTACCCTGCACGTGGCATACACATTTCTTGCATGGAAGAGTAAGGCAGCATACTCCTGTGCATGTAGCAAGTGTGTGAGTGTATGCAAATACTTGGGTTGAGCAACTTTACGTTCCAGGCTCATGATCCCACATGCCCAGAACTGTGACTGCCACCAAAGCTCCAGAGACAGTGAAAGGGCTCCTCTCAGTGTGTTACTTTTAGGCCAGTACTGGGAGAGCTGTACATACAGTGCCTTTCCTGTGCCTTTCTAAAGAGCCCAGCGCCCACACTGCATCTAGCCCTAGAAGACCACCTACATTTTAAGGTACTTTTTAATTGAAAAGCTAGTCTGAATCCCTTCACAAGCTCTGATAAAATGCTAAACTATGTAAAGACCCAAGGCAAAGAGGTTTGACTTGCACTTCTACCAATAATGGGAGCTTCAGTCCATTGCACGGAATCTCTAGAAGATCACACTGGCATTATTTAGGTGCTTTCATAGGAATTAGGTTTCAAATTTTAGACATCAGGAGTTTAATGTTGTGGTCACAGTCTGTGTACATATTGCAGAACTCGCGGGTAAAACACTGAATAGAAATTCTTTTTTATCCCCTAGTTGTCTTAGAAATCATGTTTCATTAGAGCAGTGCAAAATGTTCACAATGAAACACCAGACCACACAAAAGTCACCTGGTGTGGAGTTTCGTTACAAACTAGTAACGCAAACCATATTTATCAAAAGATTTCCTTGGCGTTGTGGAACTCCTGAATGACCTGAACTCAATTTTAAGCATATATAGTGTGTGGCTTTGGATCAGAATCATGCAAAATTCATAGCTTTGCATGTTTTTGATGTGAGGTGTGAATAAACACCAGGTGAAGCACAGCAATTTCAATTGAGTTTCAATTTGATCAGGATCTGATCCTCACCTGGCGTTAAGTAGGTATAGCCCCACTGAAGGCAGTATTTTGCTCTCTTATGGAGCTATACCAATTTACTCTAGCTGAGGAGCTATTTGAAATTTTCAGTTTGCTTGAATCTGAAAGTCAACGTCTAACTCAGTGGGTGTGAAACTATTTGGATCAAAATGAAAGAAAATGTTTGAACAAATGCTTGTGAAGTAAAACTAGTTCTATATTTTGCAGCTGTAAGGTCGCAGCCCTGAAATTTATATTCCTAATGATATAACCATAAGTTAAAAATCCATCATTACTTTTTTTGCTAACCAGTAAATTGACTTTTGCTAAATCTACCTTGTGACATAAGTTTAAAAGGAAAAAAGGTATTTCTGTTTAAGATCTATAATAATCCCAAATTACACAAGTTTTGGAAAGAGCTAAGAAAACTCATGACCTTAAATGCAAAGGAATGCCTAAGAACCCCATGCTTTGTTTTTGTACTTATACATTTAATATATAACTGTAAAGGCAGCAAAGGCTTGCAAGTACTACATAGGACTACAGAGCTAATCCTAAAAATAACCACTTTCCAGAAAAATGGAAAGTGACATCTTTAACTCACATTTCAATTCTGCTTCCTTTTTTATTGTTTCCTTTCCAAAGATTCCATCAATTCAGACAACATCTTTCCATTGACTTGCTCTTTTTCCTGAATATACTAAATAAAGAGAAAATAGAGAACTGGTCGTACAACGGGCTGTGTCTCTGAAATGCTGCCAGTGTTTTCCGCAGAAAGAGGAGGATGACATTGCACATCTATTATCACTGATCCATGTGGCTTCACAGGCTGCATCCATACTCATAAGCCAAGGCGATGTTCCCGGGAGCTGGGATTTGATCAGCTGTAGTGCTAAACCGCTGCAGCTGCCACGACATGGTTGTAGGCCCTTAGCGCTGCCAGGCAATTTCTAGGCATGGTACAGGAGTTGGCACACATTAGCGACCATTTCAAATTGTATGTTGCATGCAGTCCTGTGCTTGCAGGGTGACAGAATTTAATAATATGGTCACGGTCATAGACATTGACATGCCAGTTTTTTACAGCAGCCAGGATTGTTTTGGCGTGCTTAAATTACTAGTGTAGATATAGCCATTGTGTCTCGTTCTTGGCCTCCCAGACATCTTACGCATTTAATTTTTTTCTCTTCTTTCAGACTGTTGTGTTTGCTTTAGGATTGTTGTATGTTTGTTACACTTAGTAAGAAAAAAATTAGGATGTACTTAAATCTTTTGGAATTTGACAAAAAAAGAAAATCAAATCCTTTTCAAGAGACTAGCATTTTTTGCTTTTCAGACAGATTAATTCAGGATACTAAATACAGGTTTTACAGTATACTATAAAAGAAAAATGAAGGTCAATATCTAGTACAAGAAGAATCCTCTTGGCAAATGTGTTAAAACTAGGAAAGGATGATGAGGAAGTCTATTTTTCTCAGTGGAACAAGTGAAAACTCCGTTAGGACTGACACTGATAAAACACACTATAGCTGCTTTCTCACTTTGTCAATATTTACATTCCTATTCCCTTTTAAGGGAAAAGTGTTTAAGGTCTTATGTGCCATGTCTTTAACAATTTCTTATGTCATTGCTTTTGCTTATTAATAAGAAATAAGAGGAAGAACGTATACAAGTATCAAAGCTTTTATGGGAAGTGTGGAAATAAATACCAAAAGCTTCCCACAAATTCTGAAATCTGAACCATGTCTTGGCTTTACAAATGCCTTGTGGAGAACGATTTTCTTTTTCTAAAATAAACAACTGACAACATTTACCAAAACTGTAATGTTTTATGGCAAATGAAGAGGGGGGTGGGGAGGAGGGTGGGAGCGTTTCTAACTAGAACAACTTTCCGTAAGCGTATGCCATTTAGTCATTTTTCATTGGAAAAATAATAGTCAACTCTCTCCAAAGAACTCTTCCATTACAAAATTGAGAAGATCTTGTCACAGACACAGCCTGTCCAGTAAGAAGTATCTTCTGAACTAAGTGCAGAGTTGAGATGATGATGAACTAGGACAGCGGCTTGGTGTGGGATCATTTCCAGGTGTAGAACTGCTTCTATTTTGCCCCTATCTAAGAACATGTTAGGAGAAAGCATCAAGCTTCCATTTCTCCCTATTTACTATTCTGTTCATCCCTGGACACACTTCTGCTAAATGTCATGATTGTTAAGCTGTAGTAAGTTAGATAAATAGGTTTGAATATTGTAAGTTTGAGAAAGAAATCTGTTGTAAGGCTGGGAAGTCTCAAACTCATCTCTTTTCCCCAGAGTGGTGAATGAGGGAGAGCTGGATCCTGTAGAGAGGAGTAGAATTAACAAGCAGGCTTTACAGCGTGAAGAGTGTCTAGAGGAATCCCACAAGACAACCCAGCAGAACAGAAACCATTGGAGAGACGGGATGATCCAGTGGTTGACGAAAAGTTCATGCTGGGAGCTGGGAGATCTACAGCAGCCCAAGGTAGTTCTTGAAAGGTTGGCTGCTTGCCTGTCTGCCGGTTTGGGGTAAGGTTTGAGCCCCAGGCCTGTCAAATTCTGTGTGCAGCTCTGTGCTGTTTTGTGGGTTGGGACTTGGAGTTCTGACTCAACGCCAAGGGCTTGTACATTCTGCACCTACTGAACTATTTGGGGTATTGTCAGGCACTGTAAACTTATTCTCAGGGTGTGTTCATACAGAGCTATTCTTGCTAGCATTCCATACAAAAATACCACTTTAAGAGGTGTTGTGAAAAAGATCACCAGCTGAAAAGTTAATTTCCTGCACAAATGGATGACGCCTGCAAGGTAAAATAACTGCATTTAAAGAAATCAGCTATCTAGATCAGTCTATTTCAAACAGAGTTTACTTTTGTCAATAAGGCAGAATCTTGTGAATCTACGCACTTCATAATTTGCATGTGAGATTAGATTAGCAGTTTTTCCTCCACTTTTTCGCAATGATTTAATAGCAGGGAGCTGTAGCGAGGACTCATATTACTTGGATTATATTAAATTACACAATAAACTGCAGCATATTTAGAGGAGAACCTTATCCATTTGCATTCGTATGAACCCACCCAGTGTAAATTCCTGTCTTTTTTTTTTTTTTTTTTTATAATGTCACAGCAAGGAACACCGTTCAACCCAGCATCCTGAACAAACAGTGAAGTGGTATGATGCTGGAAGTGCGGAAGGGACCCAATGTGAAAAATCTTCTTTTTAGATCCAGATGAGGACACCATGTTCCTCCATGCTATTGGATTAGTAGTCAGGAGACCTGTATTCTGCTTCTGAATCAGGAATTGATTTGCTGTGTGACTAAGTAACACTTAATCTTTCTTATTCAGTTCTGCAACAGTCTGTGAAATCACGATAAGACTTTGATGCCTTTGATATCGTTTGCTTCAAGGTCTTGTATACAGTTGTATGAGGTAGAGTTATTTGCTTTTCAAATGCATCCACTGATTGCTCACAAAACAGTTTGACTGGAATCACTGAAAATTGGAGTGGCTTAAAATACCTTTACATAGGATGTGAGAGGAATGAGAGCTTTGTTCTTGTATCTGAGAAACTGTCTACATGGAATTTGAGACCAAATCCAAGTCAGGTTGTATAGAGAGCAGTTGTCTTCAGTTAAAACAAAGTGGTTCTTGAATGCCGAGTCAGTTGGGAAACATTTTTGTTCGTGTGGACAATGATTAAGAATAGGAAAGAACAGAACCTGTCCATGTATTATACTCCCTAATTTTAATGACAAGATGGTATTTATTCAATCTAAAAAGGTGTTTCTGGCTAATTACATGATTAAAAATTTGGCTCGGCATTTTCTGAGCTTGTACAGCAAACATGACCTTGCGTTTTATAGGATTTTAAATAGGATTACTGTGAAGTAGAGAGCAACTAATTAAAAGATGGCAGGTTTCCAGTTTCCAGTTGATGACCTACTGCCGCTGCTGCTGTCCCCAGAGTGAGCAGAGCAATACGATCCTCCGCTCGGGGATGTACAGAATGTTCTGTGGTGGTTTGAGTCAGGCGCTCTATGGAAACTTAGCAGGATCTTGCATCCTCAGTGTTTTTCATGTGCTCTAGCTGGGGAAAACTGCCAGAAAGCCAAATCAAACATTTTTATGGGCTTCCTCAGGCCCTACCTTCACATGTTGTTGAAAAATTAAAGTACACAATCATGGGTGGGTCTGTTGAAGCAAGCAGGCACTATTATTTCAGGTTTTCAAGGTTGTTTTTTAGTCTATGGATCCAGTCAATTAAGAAAGAGCACGTCTAAACTCTTCTCTGAAATTTCTCAGGAAAAAACCCAGCCCAGGAATACTTTCCAAATACTGCTTAGCAACTGCAGCAAGAAATCAGAGAAGGCAGAGGTTTTGCTAGAAGCATGAGTATCACAGAAACTAGTTTTATTGATGAAACAGAGTTCCAGATGAAGAGATCCCATAGCACCTCCATTCCCCATTTCACTCTGACTGTTCACATTTTTTAAATATTTAGAACAAAGTCTTGTAAGAATTTTTTTAGTCATTATGGCTAGATAGAAATTGGAGTCCCAGAATTGAAGTGTCAGCTGTGGTAGCTTGGAGTTCAGTGCAGGTTAGCTACCTGAATATTTGGTGAAATTTTCAGATTAAGTTTTCAGTCTGCGCTTTGCTCTGCTAAGGCTCTATGTTCATCATCACTTGACCAGCTAGTTCCAGCTTGTGCACACATCCTCAATCAAACAAGCTTTAAATTGTACTGCTTGGCTGTCATGTAGATGTGTCTTTAACCCCTGCAGAGCAATGCCAGACAGTGAGCTTCTTTTCCAATGTAATTTAATTGCATTCTTTCCGCGCCCTCATCTTTGATCTAGAAAGATCATCCTGGCTGGATAGGAGATAGGAAGTTAGTTCAGGCTGTATATTTAGTTCATGTTATAAAAATTAGTCTTAAACCTTTCAAGACATGTGCATACCTAGGAGCAATTAAAGAGATTTTATTTCCATACCCTTTTAAGAGATTAAACAGTAGATGCCAATTGTGCCAAGATGTTTTTCTACTACAAGCTCTGCAAGAGCCAAAAAATACAAGACATCTTCAGCCAGAGGCATTGCCAAGTGCGAGCATTCAAAATAAAGCTGTAATGTGATTGGGTTGCATGGCACTGTTTAATCTGAGGACAAATTTGTAGAATTTCCTGGCTAAAAGCCCTGAGCTACATAGTTCTGCATGACACGAATCTCTGACATTGCTCTGTGATGGGGTTTGAAACCCTATTATTTTGGAGGGTGAATGAGGAGGAGAGATTGCTTTTTTAGGTACCTTTTGTACCTAAATACCTTTTGTACCTAAATATTACATAGCTCCACAATGTTTATGATGAAACTGTCTTACACCATGTTTTCCAAGCGCTTAATCTTTTTTCACTTGTAAGCACTAGATAGCCCTAAATTACTGCATAACTGCAATTCACTTGCATATATTACTTCAAGAAGAAGCTCAGAATTCTTAAAATATGTATAGGAGACAGTCAGAGAGGGGAATAAAGTGATTTGGGTTTGTTCCTGCTTTGGTAGGAGGGCAAATGGTCCAATCTTATTCTACAAGTCAGTCTCCCTAAGATATGCTTTATACTATGGGCTGAGTTCTGCCCACATGAATGCTTTAGAGCCCTCAGTTTGCTACCTAGAGGCTTCTGGAACTGTTAAAGTCTCATTTTGTTCCTTCAAAGTGGAAAAAGGAACCTGGCCCAAATTAAGCTAGGAGTGCTGTTCCCAAGGCATACCAAGCTTTATGGGACTTCAAGAACAGTATTTCAAACTCTTAATTCTGAAGTATAGGGGAAAGCAATCACCGCTATATTATGCTTCTTTTTCTAAACAACCCAGTATGTTTTCTTTTTGTGTAAATGTGATGCAGCTGGTTCTAGTACCATATTTACAGTAAATATCCTTTTTGGTAAACTAAAAGCTTATTGAGGCAGCGCAGCAATAATGTGTTAAAGGATTTAATCCACTTCTTGAATAGTTACTAAGCATGTTTTTTTGTTGGGGTTTTTTTTGTTTTGAATGAATGAATGAATGAATTATCTGAGCATGTAGCACAAAATATTAGCAATGCACAAGATCAGAAATAAGCCAATGTTTATATTTTTAATCCACTGCTTATTAAAGAATTGTGGGTTGTAAAGGAATCCTGACTTTGCTTGAATTTAGCGAAGTAAGATCTAAGGGCTTTTCTGTGGCGAATTTCTTCAAGAGTTCAAATGAAAATGTGGTACTTTCAGACAGAATCTATTGATTAAATTCCATGAATTAATTAGACACAGAAAAATGTTAAAATGTATAGAATTAGAATGACTTTCTTCCCATCTTTAACAATGTTAAGAAAAAGGACTTGTGTTTCGGATTCTATCATTAATGCAATCTGTTTTAAACATCATTTTCTCCTGGTGGATTTTTTTTTCTGCATCTTTTTTGATTAAACAATATTCTTCAGTAGAGATTATGGCTGTTACAGTCTGTTGTCTTCATCAAGATTTCCTGCATATCTCCCACCATGCAGAATCAAGTAAACTTTGAACAAAATGCTTCTAGGGCACTTTTCTGGGAGCCTGCTTAACTATAGCCATATTAGTTATATGGTATTAAATTACCTGAGAAACCTGTTTGTCAGAGGACCTTAAGTAGAATACTCATATCAGCCTACAAGGAGCCTTAGGAGCCTTTTGAGGAGCCCAAAAGTGTATAAAACAAAAAGCTGAACCCTTATTGCAATACTTTTTCAGTTTTACTAGTATGACTCTGCAGTGTTAAGTTCACATTCAGTTCAGACTGGCCAAGCAGTATTTTAGGCAGCCTGAGGACAGTTTGGGTCCTCAGATCTGAACAGAGCCATCCTTTAGTGGCATCCTTTGCTGTGCAAAGCTGCATACATACCACATGGAAAATGGTCAACATATTTATTCTTTTGCTTCTGCCTCTAATTTATAGAAGTCTTCACAGTCACAATGAAAAATTTGCTCGTGTAAGGAAACTTTTCTCCTCAGAGAGCTTGGTGGGCCTCTGGAACCAGGAATTGTGTCCAGCTGGGCATTTATTCCTTCCAGGTGAATTTATCAGCCAAAAATAAAAGAATGGAAGTGAAGTCTTGAGTTATCTGTTCAAGTTCTTTAATAGATGAAAATACCATGTACTTTCATAATTTGTTCATTTTTTCTGAAAAGCAGTTTTGTTTTTGCCTCTTTACTCTGTAACAGATCTTCCATCAGAAGATTACTGCTGTAATGGCTAGACACCATCTTACAGTTTCCAGAATCAAGTTAATTTATGAACAGTATTTGCTGACTTCTTATTGTGCCAGCCCTCTCTGTTTATATAACTGTTTTGCTTTCCTGATATTTACTTGGCCACTCCAAATTAATTTCGTAACTCTACACCAGCAGAACTTTCTTCGTTTTCTCTCCTGTGATCGATTATTAATTCCTCTGGCTATACTGGTATACCATCTCTATACCTGACTGAGTGATGAATTCACTTTCCTTGAGCACAAGCTGTATGCAGTATCGCAGATGAGGTCTCCCAAAGGTTGCACCATTGGACACTAAGAATCTGCTACTCTTCCGCTAGTGTTACCTTAGCAAAGTGTTGCTTTTGAAGCCTTGTGGAGTCATTTGGTAGTTCCAGAGCAGACTCTACTGAGTCTTCTCTAAATAGAAGTTTTAGTTCTCGGCCTTCAATGCAGGTTTTGTTATTTTCACTACTGAGTGTCATCTCAGTTCACGAATACCTATTTGTTTCAGTGGGTTTGCCTTGTCCTCTTATATATTCATATATGCTTCTACAGACTCCATCAGCGTACTTACATGTTCTAGAGCCAGAGTCTTAATCAAAATAGTAAACAAAATCAGTCTCTTGTGGAACTGTTTGTAACCCCATCTCCAGCCTGACCCTTTCTTTCAGTTTTACATGCTAATCTCTACACTTTTACGTTCTCTCCCATTTTTATGTGTTGGGCTTCATGATAACATATACTTTATTTAGAGATTGCACTCCATTACTGGGCCTGGGAACAGAACACGGATCAGCATCTTTCTCCCTGGTTTAGCAAATAATTAAAAAATCCATTAGCAGACTTTTTATCTTCTTTATTACGCCTATCCTAAGTAGTGCATCATTTTTCCTATTAGCTGTAGTAGCAGAGGTGAGGTCAGCATTCATGCTGGGCTGGTTTTGGTTTTGGAATGGGGATTTCATTGGTTTGCCCATAAATAATTTGGGGTTTGTGTTTTTAAAATTGCTGGTTTATTTAACACACTAAGTGAGAAAACATTCAAAACACATCTTGTAATTAAAAATTATGCTGAGGCTCTCAACAATATACAGATGTTCCACATTTTGGTCATGTACCATCCCAGATTTTGATGGATAGCATAACTCTCAGCTAAACTGCAAGACTGAGACTATCTTGTCCTTTACAATCAGAGTAGCCAAGTCCAGGGTAAATTGTTCTCCTTGCTCTGAATGCAATTTTGTTGTTGTTGTTTGGTTGTTACCAGTGTGAGTTCACAAAAATCACATTTCTTTTAAGGCAAGAGTGCATTTAAAGGCAGTGAGGAGAAGATCCTCACTGAATGGCTGTTTAATAGAAAATCTCCAGAATTTGGGATATTGGCCCTGTCATGCCCATAACGAGTCTGCTTTCTTTTAGCGTTGTATGTATCAGAGTGTACAAACAGATAGCTGGATACAACTGCAGGTCACTTACCCAGATCCACACTGGGAAAAGCATTAACATAAGGTCCAGCATCTGAAAACAAAAGATTCTTGTTAGATCATTCTTTACCTCTGCAGTCCAGCACAGTGTGTATTGCTGTCTTTATTAGTACTTCAGGCAGCTCAAGCAATACAAACAGCTCTATTCTTGGCCTCATCTAAAAACAATCATAGTATCAGGGAGAGTTGCATAGTGGAATCCCCTCTACAACCAAGTTACACCTGATGTGGGCCAATGTTCTCATTCCTTCAATCACATAAGCCAGCCAGCGGCTCCTCTCACTGGCACAAAAAGATATTTCCCACCAGGGCAATGAGTCTTTCAGACTCTGTGTTTTTCTGCTTGCAGTTCTGAATGCACATTACCATTTGGATTGAGGCTGCTAGATCTGAGCAGGCTCCAGGGCCCATTAAACTTCTTCATCTTGAAGTTCACTGGCATCATTGTTATGTAAAAAAAGCCCAAGAACTTAAAAAATGAAGCACACATTCCACATGTACTAAATATAACTTTCATCACTATGAGTATTTCCATATTCAAAAAATCTGAATTTATATTTGATTTGTGCTTTATGAAAGAAAGTATTATATGAAGTTTCCATTTTGGTTGAGTAAGTGCTGTTTAATTTGTAACTTCTCAGAGGATTAATTACAGAAAGAGAAACAATAATGACAAATGGTAGGATTTGTTTATCTAAATTGATTTAAAAATAAACGGCATCATAGGGCTAGCCATTAGTCTGAACTGGTACTGGAGGACACACAAAAAAATTTCTGGGTGGTTGGGTGGGTCTGGTTAAACTTGGTACGTCCAAGAAACTGTAGCTAAGATCAGTAGACAAAATTAAAGAATTAAATAACTGATTCATTTTTTAGAATAGCTGTGTCTTGTATACATAGGATTTGGAGTTCTTCAAAGATATTCTGCCCTTCACACAACCACTTTGGTATTTAAAAACAAGATAAGGGCATGTTGCTATTCACAGAAGTTGTGGGTTTGAATAAAAATCATAAAATAAAAATGTTGGTAGTTACTGACTGAATCCTTAAAGGGAGATTTTTGGGGTGTGATTTCTACAGATTTCCTTGCAGAACACTCAGGTATGATTTATTTATATTGTTAGTAATAATTAAACACAATAACGTTTTATTCACATCTTTATATTCTACCCCCACCTGGCAAACTGGGTTCAGTTCTAGTCACCTTCCTGTTAACCTTTCCCTCGAAAACTGATTATTAATTCTGACTCTTTGTTTTTGGTTTCTTAACCTGTTTCTAATTCATGGAAATATTTTACCTCTCACCCCAATTTAGTTGCCATAAGGTTTTTAATGTAACAAAGCAAATGCTACTTTAGAGAAAAGGGATTGTGAAAGACTCTTAAGTGGACCTTATCAAACACTTTTATCCTTTTTTAAAAAAAAAATATCTTGAAGGAAAGTAATATAGTAAGATATTTACAATATAAATTTAGAAAATAATGAGATAATGAAAATATTAATATTACTCTGCTGTTTTGGAAATATAACTATAATAGCTCTGAAATAGTACATGAAAGCCTGAAGGTGAAACAGAAAATGAGTCTGACTAACTCTGGGAGCCCAGCCAACCATGATTGCAAGGAGTTTAGATCTAAGGGGGAGTTAGGTGCTGAGTGCACATGCTAAACATAGTGATTAGAAAAGGAAAGAATTAATAAATACAGAACATTCATAAAATGAACCTTCAACACGATGGATAGTGCAAAAAAGGAAAGTTTTTGGGCCAGCAGAATTCTTAGTCCACAGCCCAATACGTAGAAAGATATCATATGGAGAAAAGGCAACATGACTTCTAAAGCATCCTAGATATTTGTGAAATTCACAATATTCCTATTTATAAATGAGGAGGATGAAAGGTACGTACTAAATGTAGTTCAACATCTGACCAAAGATATAGCACTTTTGCATGTCAACTGATATTCTTGGATGCAAAAAAAGAAATCTGAATTGGATTTCCTATGGCACAGGAACTTGGAACAACATGAAAGTCAAAGTTTTGGAACAGCAATCAATCTAGAGATAGAAAGTGACATCAACATGAATTGGTATAAAGAAAGCAAAAGGAAAAGTACGAGGGAGCCATTTTATGTTCATACTCCCAACAGGTACAACTACATTGACAAGATGAAGGAGAATGAGAGAAAACAGAGACTAGCTGAAGCTGTCAGCCCCTGTATTGACAACGAGCCAAATCCTGAAGGTGACTCATTATGAAGACATAAACAATCCTGGTTGGTGACTCAGTGGTGAGGAAGCTTGGCTAAGACATCTGTAGTCCATATAAAGAAAACAGGATGATGAGATTTCTCTGGGGTATGGTAAGATAAACTATGGGACAATAATATTGCACGTGCCTATGATAGCCTGTAGAAAGTTGGAACATTCTTACCCTTTTATAGCTCATGGAGGAATGTACATATCACCAACAAAGGAAGCTTTGATTGGCATTTGCCTGGGGAATCTGAGAGGAGCGCTGGAAATGGATATAGTGTGAATCTTCTGAGAGTCTGTAGAGGAAGGAAGAGGGTGGGTGATGAATATCATCATGTGGGGAGTAAATACTGCAATGCAGAGAATATTACACAGTTTGGTCAGTTAATTTGTTACGGTGTAGAAACCACCATCTGAGTAGAAGGCCCACCTCCTTTCCAATTTTAAAAACAGACTGTGTGCCCAGGAGGATCCCAACAAGGCAGAAAGAACACGGATTTTCTAGGAGTTATGCTCCATAGGTGATGGAGCTGCTTTTAAACAAAAGGTGAAGTTTATGCATCTGTATACTGCTTGACGAAGCGTGCTAGACAAGAAGAAAATGCTATCACTAATGAAAATGAGCTTGGGATCTGCAATAAAAACCATAACAAAACAAACCTATTGCACATCTCTTCAGTCTTCAACAAAACAGAAGGTGGTAGGTGAATATTTTTGAAAAACAGCTTCCAACCTTTATGAAATGTACAGAACTGAAACCCTTTAGTTTGTAGTATGGTAATGAAAAACTAGGGATCAGTGACAGCAAGGAAAGCTGTAGATTTGCTCTTGTCACTATTTGTAGACCCAAGCTTGAAGCAAGATTCCATTTTGATAGATGCTTTGGTAATACACAGCAGATCAAAATCCTTAAAGCATCCCATGATTTACAGGCAAACACAGCTGAGTAAGAGTTTAGCATCTCTGTGAACACTAACAGACACATAACATCAAAGATGTTCTGCACTAGACAGAGAAGAGCTTTGCACTCAGCAAATTTTTGGGTAGTTTGAGAATTATCAGGTGATATTATTTCGTTCTGTTTTCTTTCTCTAGACGTATATCTTTTAAAGAAATACTGCTTCACCTTCCCCTATTCTTATTTTTCAAAAGGTTCCTCACACTATTGCTATTCTACAACAAACACTACTTGATGTTATGTCACCGGCTTTGCTTCTGCAGGAGTGGGGTTTGGATGTTGTGTCTGAATCTTGTGGCCACTGTTGAGGGAAGTGTGTGCGTGGCTCATTCCCACACCTGTTTCCTCCCTGTGTTTCACTGCCAGGGTGCTTCTCTGGGGTTTGTGTCATGGAGGAGCCTGGGTCAAACAATTTTTCTGTAAAATGTTTCTCTTTATGTCTATCTTCCTCTTTATACACATGAGAGAAATAGAGAGAAAAGATTGTTAGGAAGTCATTACTGAAGGGAAATAGAATTACAAGAGGTATTTCTCTGCTGGGAAGAGAGCAAGTCTTCAGCTATTCCCTTGTCGTGACTGTATTTTTTTTTCTGTTCATTAAAATGGGAGTATTTTACAGGTCTAGCGTACTGTTAGGTAAAAAGTTAAAAGTTGCATACAACGCTGAGAATTCCTCTCAAGAGATCACAAAATGTTACCTTCTTGGCTACTGCAATGAAATCTGAAACTTTTGTTTTGGAGTTGCATTCTGCAGACTCCAATGCTATTTGGTATTTGGTAAATGTATCAGTTTGTCAACTAAGCGCTGGACTTCTGCAGCATTTTCTCCTAACAAATTCCTACTAAAACTAATGCAGGGAGAGTTAAGTTCTTGCTCATCGTAAATAAGTGTATCACAGTTTGGTCCTAAATGAACGGGTAGCTGTGTACTTGCCGTCGTTCCCAGCTGCTGACAAAGACCTGACTGAGCTGGCTAAGCCAGGCAAAAAGAGCTTGAATTCTCAAGAGCTTGAATCATGGAACATAGCTTTAAAGGAAAACATTGACTGGGGGTTTTGGAGGAAGTCGAGAGATTTTGACCACTGTTCTTAACAAATATGCTGTTGTCTGTACTCTTTCTGCTTTTATAGAACATTTCAACTTCTAAATTAGTTAAAAGAAGACCTTAATAAAAATCTGCTTTTGGAATTGCCCTGTGTGCTGCACAATACCGATAAAATTCTATGTAACTTGACTCAGATATGGATTTCAGAGCTGGGGTTTCTTGTCAGTTAAACATTTGGGACAAAATTAATTGAATTAATTGGGCACAGCCTTAAGTTCCGAGAGCATCTGGCACTGTCTATTCAATAGAAAGCATTGTCTGAAATGGGTGCTGCTCTAAACTGCATGGAACAAAAAAGCAAAGTATCTAACAGGATTCTGATAACTTACGAAGGCTTTCTTCTGACATTCGTCCAGCTGGCAATCAGTGTTGTACCTCCTGCAAAACAGAACAAAGAAATTAATTCCCTCGTTCACAGAATCACAGAATGTTAGGGGTTGGAAGGGACCTCCAAAGATCATTGAGTCCAACCCCTCTACCAGAGCAGGACAAAACTAGGGCAAATCACTCAGAAACTCATCCAGTCAGGTCTTGAAAGTCTCCAGAGAAGGAGACTCAACAAACTCTCTGGACAGTCTGTTCCAGTGTTCTGTAACCCATACAGTAAAGAAGTTCTTCCTCATCTTGAAATGAAACTCCCTCATCCCATTCATTTCTCACAAATTAAGAGTCCATCAACGTGAAGAGATAACACTCAGGTAAACTAGGATCTTTAGAATTTTGTCTCAAATCAGGTGATAGATGAAACGAGATATGTTAAGACATACAGGAAAAACACTGAAGGAGAAGAAGGCGTCTCATTAAAAGTAATAAGAAACTATCTTAATCCTAGGAGATGTACCCTTGGTGGTTCGAACTGGTCCCAAACACTGTTTTGATTGCTTTTGTATTCATGGGAAGCAAACAGTTGTTCATCTGGTGAACAGATTCACATGTTTCTATTTTATAATTAAGAAAAATAGTTTTTGGAAATCCAGTGTAAGGATCTCCAAAGAATCTCAGTGGCTTTGGTTGACCACTAGATAGGCTCCCCAGGTACACTTTTTAAAAATGAGATTAAATGTCCAAGTTACTTAAGCACTCCTGAAAACCTTGCATCAAATGCACATCTGCCTGTTGCTGAAGCGAGAGATGTTCTCTTCTCATATACAATAGCATGATGATAAACACACCGGATATGGGCTTTAGATGAGTCACCATGACCATTCCTCAGGGGACCCACACCATGAATAACCTTCAATAAGCCAAATTGGGTAGCAGTGAGGGAGGACCCTCTAACCCAGTCTGTTGCTATGTTTCAAACAACCCAGTTTGTTTCTATGCTTCAGGCACATATTCCCTGTTAGTACCCTGGGCCAGCTAAATACTTCACTGTTAGCATCACAGAGGAAGTGTGGTTACTAATCAGATGTTACTCTCTCTGTCCCTCCTGAATAATTATAAAGGAAGAAAAGCAAATTTTATATTGTTAACTCCCCCCCAAATAATTTCTGCTCTTAGCAGAGATTTAGTGCCAGTCAACTCAAAAATACACTATCATAAACAAGTTATAACAAATAAGCCATCCTGGGATTTCAGCTATGGTGCCTTTATCCACAGCGTATTGTAGGGCATCACCTCCTATGCAAGTTGAAGTTAACTTGTAATTTGTTTTTAGGAGCAGGTCTGTAATACCTACAATGCTTCTGTCACTCAGTATGTTCTCATTTGGACTAACTGAACAACTTTGTCCAGTTTTCATGACTGCATCAGAGATTTTTCAGTTTAGAGGCTTCTGGACACCTTAAATCTTTCATGAAATGTAATATTCTGAGACCAAATCTCTCCCAGATCATGCTAGCTTTATCAGTTTTTATCTGATGATCCATTTTTCATTGTTCTTATCCATTTACAACATTTGCAAGGCTGTATTTTAAAACAAAAAAATTAAACATTAATCATAATTTCTCTGTTTCCTGGCCCTGAATGCTTGATTTCTCAACCTCTGTTTTGTTCCAATCTATTTTTCAATCTTTTTGCATACTTTGATGATATATTACTTATGAGATAATATGAAAATGCAGAGTTTTTAAAATATCCACTCTTGTGGGTCTTAAGGGATTTTTTCCGTTTTGCTTTTTTTTTTTTGGGGGGGGGGGGGGGCCTGAATTGCTGTGCTTCTACCACATATTGGACCTCACATCTCTAGGCTAACACCTGTTATTTTTGCAATAGCCACTTTTTATGTTCTTTGAAGTTGTGACAGGTGTTGCAAACCATAGGGGTTTTTTATATCATGTTGGCTTAGTTCTTATTAGAACCAGAAAATATCTTTTTTCAATTACTTGTTCTGCTTTAAAAGACCTCCTCTTCCCCTGGTACAAAGGAAATGGATATTTGTTGCAGGGTTCATATGTTAAAATTAAGAAGAAGCCAGGTCTAATACAAACACAGAAGTAATGACCCCTACTTTTCCTGTGGTTTATTCTGTAACTGAGTGGTTATCACAGTGGAACATGAGAAGGGAGTTACTGTGTCTTGGTTGAGAATACTAGTGGACAACAGCCTTTGAGTTAGTAAATATTTTCAATTTCTTTTGCACTGTGCAATTCCATCAGATCTGTCGCAACCCTTGCATATTCTCCTTGATTCATTTGTTGAGCCTGAAAGTTTCAACTCTGAAACCTTTCCTTTTAGCTTACCTCACTTACTTTCAAAGTCAAATTGAAAAGCAAAGGGGGATGAAGTTGGTTTGACCCTATTCCCACCTCCCTCTGATGAATAAAGACTGATTTTCTTCTTTTATTATTTTATTTGCTATAGATTTGATAGAAATAACAGACTACTGGTTTATGAAGAGGAGTGTTATCTCTGGTGTGGAAAAGACTAAGGAGAGGTTTCTTTCTGACAGATCTGAAGCACAAGTAACCTAGAGGTTCACATCTGTAGCTATAAATTCATAGGCAGATCCTTGGGGACTGAAAGACATATTGCTTTTTTCTTTGTGATTTCTTCAGAGTTCTACCCTTAGCTTCAGCCTTCTCAGAAGCCTAATGCTCCCTGGGTGCATTCCCTGGTGCATTTCCCTTGCTTGTAAGATTTTCAAAAATCATACCAGATCATGCTGCTGTAACACTTTAACCTTGCTCCACTTGGGAATCAATATCTTTCTCCAAACACCAGTTGACAGACATTGGTCTTCCTGTTGACTTTCCAATATTATGAATTACTAAGATTTTTTTTGGTAAGCTTTTAGAATAATTTCAGAGTATTTGTAGAACAGTTGCTTGCCTTGCAACTGCAATTTATGTGAACAGTGAAGTTCCAATTTAGCAAAGTACTTAAGCATATAATCTAAGCTTTTGTTTTATTCTACATGTTCAGAAAATGCTTAAATACATGTTACGTACTTTACTGAACTAGGGTCATTGGTCTGTAATTGAACTGGTGTATTCCCAGTATTTAAATTAAAATGCAGTGTCATTTGTTTTGGTACTACAAAAGCTGTCAGTAAAGCTGGTAGGCGCTCACTCCTTCAGCTACCTCTTCCACTTCATTTTATGGCACACATGATAAATGAGGAAGTATAGCAGAATTTAAAGAAATACTGGCCTCTCAACCTCGTTTACTTTACAGTGAAGACTGGGTGCAATTGCACAAAACCAAACTCAGTCTGTGTTTTTCACAATGTAAGGTAGTGCGCACTGAATAGTTTTGATACATTTTTAAAGCCATTTGTATTGCTCTGCAAGTTTTTTAAAGTGTTTGGATGAATTTTGGAAAGATATCATTACTTTCATCAAGTTGGTTTCTAAGCATCATTCTGCATACACAACCCCCTTTTAACTAAAACCTCACTCTTTTCACCCCAGCAGGCAAACAGAGGAAGCGAGCAGTGTATGCCGGAGCAGTTTGATGCCTCAGCCGTTAAGCTGCTCCTCACAGTGATTGACAGGTGATTGACAGGTGCCTCAGGCTCTGGGCCCTTAGTAAAGAGGCTCTGGGTGGGTGCTTGCCTGGGCTTGTCTCTGTGTTTGGCCCGGTCCGCTCAACCAGTCAGAGTGACCACAGCACACCTGACTAGGGTATAAATGTGTTCCTGCCACAGGCCAGAGGAGTTGGTTCTCACCAGAGCAGCAGGCCTGGCAGTCAGCCCCTTTCCTTGGACATGCTGCCCAAGGGCACTTCCACCAACACAGGGAGTCTCTGTGGATCCAGCCAGCCTCCTTTCCCCGCCCTTTGGGTGAGTGATATCTTGGGCACTCTTCTGGGGGATGCTTCCCCTTGTTGAGTGGGGGTGTTGATTTTTAGTTTATTTTAAGGCTTAGGAATTTGTGGTATAGTAATTAATTCCCAGCAGACATCTGAACTTGTGTTGGTCAGAAGGTGTGCTGGGCAGCTTTGGTTGCAATAAATGCCCATTTGGGATAGGGGCTGCTGCTCGTTTGCTGGGTGCCTCTGTGGCAGTTGGTAGGCCCTTAGCTAGTGTGTTTGGAGGCTGACCCTGCTCAAGCCAGTACACCTCAGCCTACCCTTCAGCTAAACCCGACTGGGGATCCTTTGCATTGGAGCTGGATTGTGGCCAGCTGGGCCCAGAGACATAGGAACTGGGGGAACTGCCTGCACCTGTCTGCACAGGCATAGCTGTCCTTTCCCTAGGTGTAATTCCTCTTCGGGATGGAAAAGAGACCATGCATTTTTCAAATCTCACTGTAGCCTTACTTGGAGGACTTAAGTGATAGCGAGGTCTCCCAATACCTATATGTTCAGTGATAAATTGTACTCATTTATGAATGCATATTCTATACCCACATGTTATTCTGAGGTGATACCCATAGGTACCATATTTCTCTGACAGCTAAAGCAATTGCACTAGTAACCGACTGAAGAAACCTAGGTGCCGTTTAAACAGACCTTGTACTTCTCATCAGTAATGATTACTATGTTTTAAATCCACTGAAACACAAGATGTGTTCTGCATCAGGTAATGCAGAGCAATCGTATCCATACAAGCAACAATCTGTGTTGTGACATTAAATATCTACTGGTCTGTAGGACTGCCTGGTGTGTTTCCAGAACGGAAACATTTCTGAATGTGGGTTAGCAGCCTTAGGGAGGTTGCTGTGAGGGACAGGAGTGGGGAAAACTAGGAATATCCTCTTGCTTCGGAGTAATCATGTTAGCCCTCTAAATATTTTAAAAGCAAAGCTATTAAGTTAAAGTCGTAGTTGTTAGGATTTTTTTTATGTTTGTAAAATGGTCCACCTATATTGCTGCAGCACTTGGATTTCAGCATTGGAAAACTGTTACATTTACAGCCTCATCTGAGGAAAACAGTGTTTTATGATGTAAAGACAGAAACACATTCTTGTATTCTTCTTAATAGTGTGCAAATATTGTGGTCTCAGTTGGTAGCGTTTAAGCAATTGAAAAAAAAAATTGGTTTGTGTGGTTTTGGGTCTCTGAGTTTCTTTGGAAAAATTAATACTTCGAGGTTGTGAAGGAAATGTTATTTGTAAAGGTGACTTTGAACTTAATCCTGTGAGGTGCTGAGCATTTGTAACACCTATTAAAATAAGGAGGATTTTCTGGATTTGGCTGGCATTCATTATGTCAGCTTTCATGTTGCACTAAGGTTTTAATCGGATATCATTTGGAAGCATAGTTTCTCATGACTCTCTGAATTTCTCCTGCACTGCACCCTGTCGTTTTGCAGCTTGGCTGGGATATGCAGCCAATACCTGGAGTTGTTTCACCTGTGTCTGGATTCACTCTTAAGTATACAGACAGAAAACCTACTCGGAAGAGCACCTGGACATGCGTTTAGCTTTGCACAGAAACCAAACCTATTGAAATGCAGGAGTACTTTACTGACCTGGGACGGTTTTTTGTACTAGGAATTAAAAGCGCATCTACTCTTTAGGTGTGTAATGACTTCCCCTGGCTTTTGCTGTCATAGGCAATGGTCCAGCCATTAGGAGCATCTGTTCCTAATGACCATCTATCTACTTCTCATTACTGGCAGGCGAAAGCCTTTACTTACATATAGCCTTTATATAAGGAAAACTGCTAAAATAATCATGTGCCACTGGAAATGGAGACCTCCTTTTGGAGAGTTAAAAGGAAAAAAAGAAGAAACTCTTCAGTTGTATGTGTTGTTTTATTTAAAAGAAAATATTCAATGAAAGCAGAAATCTTCATACCCCAAAAGAGTAGCTAGAAATGAGCAGCTTCTGCTACACGTGTTCTGTAATGTTTGTGAAAAAAAGACATCTTCTGTTTTGCACAGTATGGTAAGTATAAGTTAGTTTTCCATTCAAATTTTTTCTTTTCATTTTTAAATGGATACCAAGGCAATACTTTTTAACAGGAGAAAAGGAGAGGGTGTGAAGGGACAGAAGTATTTTCATACTGTTTTCATTTTCTAATACAATGACCTTGGAAAAAAAGGCAGAGGATGACATCATAAGTTTGGAATTCCAAGGTCACAAACAGGAATTCAGACAACAAATGGGAGGGTTTAGGAATGTGCATTGTAAAAATAAATCTATCAAATTTAAGAAGTTGCAGTATTGAAATGTGGTATTTCCAAATAGATATTTTTATGGTAAATGCATCCCTCTCCCTAAAGGATTACTTGATAAATTTTCTGATGTATTTAGTTATATTCAATAATGTGAATGCAAATATTGAGAAGTTTATATTTGTCTTTTTTTTTTCCCCTGGAAAACTACCATCTCTCTTAATCTTGATATTTATCACACCATAGGAATGCTTAATTCAGTCCTGAAGTTTCATATGATACAGTAGAATTTTCTGCATCTCTGTAGGTAGCAGCTAGGGACATATATTCCAGTGATAAAATTTTATTGAAAACTACATAACAGGAAGCTTTTGATGGCATTTTAAAACTCTTTTCTGAAAGGGATATTAGTACTTTTTCTTTTTTTTCTCTCTCCCTTTGTATCTGGTGCTTTGGCATTAGGATGACCTAAACGAGAACTGGAACTGCTGCTCCTTTAATGAGATTTTTTCAACCTTATTTTTTGTATTAGATTGCCCAGACTAAAATCATAAAAATCTGCTGTACTGTATAAACTATGTACTGTTGTTAAAAAGTGGACTTTTGCTTTGTAGGCTACCGTACCTATTTGTTCCTGTTTCCTTAATATTGTTTTCTCCAGATGTTGGAAGTTAAAACACCCTTGTTATTTTTTCCAGTGTCACTCTCTTTGTTACTTTCCATAGGCAACGTTCACCAAAGCCAGGCAATGGAGGAAATAACAGATGTGTTAGCCTCAAATTATGGGCATAAAAATAAACTTAATAAAATAGGTATTAAGTGACAGCACTTTACAAAAATCCAGGTCTAATTTACTCTAGCCTAGAAAGCAATAACTTAGGGGGACCTCAGACATGCATCCACAGGCTCCAGATAGTTTGTGGCAGAGTGACAGTAGCTTGGATGATGACAATCCCAGCTTGCTGTCAGTGGTGCATTCCAGGAGAGGATGTCAGGGTGTGTTTGCACTAGACACTTTTCTGCCTGTAACACTATTGTTTGCTCATAATTAATATTCCATTATAGACCTGCTAATTCTGCCAGAGAACCCCTCCCTCCTCCTTAATAATAATAGTAGTAACAACATGACTAATAATAAAAAAAAAAAATCAGCCACGTTCTGACTTTGAATGCAGACAGAATTGTCACCCTGGGTTTACTCTCCGTTTACCAGGCCTTTGGTTCCTGCTGTTCACAGAAAGCTGCAGATGGCTGCCTCAGCAGGAAGCCCTTCCCCCTTCCTTAATGGAACTCGTGGGAATGCGGGGATCCTGGAACTGAAGCCCTCCTTCCCTTCCAAACCTCCTCTCCAAACCCCTACTGAGTAAAAGGAAAAAAATCCCCACATCCCTGGAAACATTTTTGCCAGCCTGTTTTTCAGTAAAAACTTAAATTAACCACTTCACTCCTGATTATAATAAAGATTTGTTATTGAAACAGCTTCTCTTTAATGTACTGAATCATTTCCACCCGCTTATTGAAGTCGTCCATTTGGGTTGAATTATAGCGTCCCGCTTCCATTATGTAATAATTTCAAATAAATGAAAACAGGTTTGAATTCTCCAACAATTAGCAAAGTTTTAGCACGTTCCCCTCCCCCCACTCCTTCCCAGACACCCCTCCAAAAAATAAGATAGAAAAACCTCAAAACTTTGGCAAAGTCATATCCCAAGTTTTCATCTCTTGTTAAAATCTTCTCCCCGATTTGCTCAAACACATCATATGGGTTAAGTTACGGCTTCCCTTTATATTTATTTTCAAGTGCAAAATAAAAACAGCTTAAGCATTGTGATTTGATATTAGGAATGAAAGAGTTAAATGCCTGAACAAAGCACTCCATTTATGATTTTTGTTAGGAGTTCCACACTGAGCATTAGAGTGAGGTGTGTCTTATAAAGAGGGTGTTTATATTGGATTTGATATAGTTAAGAGATTCAGCTTACATATAATAGTCTCCTCTAAGAAGCAGCATAAACCAGAATGAGTTCAGTGGGATTTGCTGAAGTATAAAATATAGTGTAAAAGTTTAATCTTATAGACTAGTATCAAGCACAGAGGAATTAATCTCTTGCAAAACATCCACTTCAGGAAGGGAAAGAAGAAAATAGGGCCAAATCTGTATCTGTAGATGTTGTTTTCCGGAATAACTTCAAGGCCTTCAGAAAGCCCCACGTTTGCCCTTCTGACTGAAGGTTACATGTGTGAATTAAGGCAGTGGGATGGGGCCTGTAGTCCAAATTAATTGGAATATGTTCCTTATTAAAAAAAACTAAATAAAAAATTTCCCGCTATGTTTGTGGTGCTTTCACTAATTCAGTGGTGTTTGGATAAAACCTGAAGAAAATGTGGAAACATTACAATGCAGAAAGAGAAATAATAGAAACTTTAGATGCATTCTTCCTCTGTAAAATAGAAGGTGGCTGAGTGTCTATTGCAAAGCCTTAAGTAATTCTTGGGTTCAGAATTTGAGAGTCTACAGTAGCTATATTGTATAAATAAACAATAGCTGGAATACAAGAAGGATTTTTGGATTAGAATGGTGACCTGTCCAGCTTAATGTCTGACAAATCTGTTTAAAAAAAAAAAAAAAAGCAAGGCTGTCCTGGATGGCTCAGCTCATTGAGAAGATGCTGGGCAAATGGGGAAGGGTGGGGGAGGAATTAGTCTGTATTTGACATAGGGAGATTTGGCTTCAGTTCTTCCTTCAGTGCGATACCGAAGGCTTTAGTTTCCCTGACGCCTGTAGAAAAAGCAAAGCCTCTTGAACTGGGATGTTATAAATACTGCAGAAGTAAGGAAATAGAAAGCACACTAAAAAGAATTCTTAAATAGTAAGGACCATATGATGTACCCTGAAGGCTGGGGGGGATTAAAGCAATGGTTTCATTAGCTTTGCAGTAAGAACAGTTCAGGGAGGACTGTGGAGTGGAAAAATAAATATACATCTGCACTTAAACACTAGCCTAAAAAGAGGAACATATGGTAACCTCTGGGTGCCAGCTTTTCTTAATGAAGGTTGCAAAGCCTGTTACATTTGATATAAAGTCTGAATGAAGACATATAAATATTACACAGCTTCTTAGAACTGATGGTATCACACTCCAGTGTTGTTACTTTGAGTTCATTTGCTGCCAATAGGGCTGTGATTCAAAATACCATCAAAGGTTGAAAGTTTCCAAAACTGCATCTGTGTATGTAATTGTTAAGGAATCTTTAGAAGTACATATTAGGAATGAAAGGGCTTAACGGGGGGAATGGGCAACTTTTGAAAGCAGCTGACACTGCTCGTGTTAGCTTGGAAGAAAAAAAAAAAAGCCCAAAACATTCCTGCAAAGCAAGTGAGCGCTGTTTGGTGACAGATATCAGGGCATCTCCAGTAGGAAAAAAGGAATAAAAAATCACTAAAAATAGAAGGACTGAAAGGGCAAACAGTAGGTTTATATATATTTTTTTCCAAATATGAACACTATAATCTACCCAATAATAAGAAATAAGTGGCAAGTGATGTCATCATGCTGTATTCTTGTCAAATGGTCAGCATTTGGGCTTCGTGGTTTTCACAGACAGATTTATTACCTAAGATGAGGGGAAAGTTCTACAAAATCCACTCCATTAAAAAAAAGGATTTTTTTTGTATGATCTCATTCATTATGACTTTTACTATACAGGAGAATGAGAAGTGATCATAGTAGAGATACTTGAAAGGTGAAATACGACCAAATGTTGCTTAAATATAATAGATAAAACATGAATTGCATTTCAGGAAAGAGAAGTAGTTACCCTGGAAATACTTTAAATGTTTGCATGTGTAATGGTTCTCCAAGACCCAGCACACTAATGATGGGCCATTGCACTGAGCTGAAAAGGAAATCCATTTCCATACACTGCCCCTATCCAAGTCCATTAAGAAATAATGGTTGTAAGATGAAAGTCTTGTTAGGGTTTCAGTGAAAATGTTTGGCACACCAGGATGAAAAGTCAACAATCTGCTTTTAACGAGAGACACTGGAAAAACCTTGGTTAACATACCACTGAAAATATTAATTCTCTTTAATGGCAGGATGCAACACAGCTTTTTATAGTTTTTGATCCATGTCATAAATTTGGCCATGACAAAGGGATACTCTAGCTTTAGCTCACTGGCAGGAACATTAGCTGTTTCCCAACACTAAAAGGTTAGTCCTTTGGATTCTCTGTAATGCACCAAAGGGCCAAATTCTTTGCGTGGAAATAAAATGACATAGGCCAAAGAGTGAGAGGAAAAAAGCAGCACAGTCAGTGTGTAAGCTGTAGCAGATTTAATTTAGTGTCTCTTTTTTGCATCCATAGCCTTGATAAGGGATCCAAATGCAATACAAATAGGAACATTTATTTTAAGATGAAACATAGCAGGATGGTGACAGTATAAATGTAGGTGTTCCAGCCATTTTCCATTTGTTTCAAGTCAATACTCTAGTGGGAATGTGTGCTTCTTCTCTATGTAACTGTATATTATCATGCAGTAAAGGGGTGAGAGTATTTCTTTTATCAGTTCAGTGCAACGAAATTTGGATTCCCTTCTGAATCAGAATCACTTCTCTGAAACAATGCTCCCTTTCTTTGGCATATGAATGTAGAGTTTAGTAAAGCTGATATAAAAACTTGATAATTTATTACTTCCATAGCAAAGATCCCTACTAGCTAATACCACCTTTGGTCCTGGTACAATACGGTCTATTTCCTTTACAATACATAGAAGTGAACAATAGAAATTGCACACCAGAAAAAGAATTCGTGTTCAGCCAGCTTCAAAATACAGCATTGTTCATGCACAGTAAATTTCAAGTACAAAAACCCGCAAGTTTGGCAAACTGTGATTTATACATAGACTAAATTTCGCCTCTGATGGCTTTATAACAGAAATAAGTCATCTTGATGTAGAATATTGAGTTTAAATTCTCAAAACACTTTACAGAAATATCCTATCCTGAGACCTATTTTGTAGATTAAGAAGCTTAGGCAATCAAACCACGTTGTTTGGCAGGTAAGTGGCCAGAATTAAACTCTAGAGATGCTCTGCATCCCAGCACAGTGGTGCAGTAACTTCTCCTTCCTTGGGTTAACTGTCTTGCTGAAATGCTTTTCTGATGTCCTTCCAAAATCCCCGCTTTGGATTCTTGTTTTTCACCCGTAGAATTCCATATCCTTCAATTATTTCTGATCAGTGAACTAAAGGATCCTGCAGTCTGCTGAAATGCAAAGCACATGCTTCAGAAACTTAAACTAGACAGTGACTTTGTAGTAATCAGTGGATTCTGCCTGCCACAGGTCTTCAGCAGGAGCATTATTTGAGCTTCCTGTGACTGTAGCCATCATTGGAAACCACAGAGACAATCCATGGAAAAGATTATACAACCCTAGAATTTGCAGATCTGTGGGTAACTGCCACGAAATCAAAGGGCATGGATATTAGTGCCCTTGGTTTACCCATTATTTCATTTTTTATAATTCTGACCTGGGGCTTGGAAGCACCATCTAAGTGAGACATTTGTGATGAGGCTGTCATCTCCATGCATTAAAACTGCTGGGAACAAAGCAAGCTATTGTTCTGTGTTTGGTCCTGGAGTCTAATCTTGATTCTACCCACTGGTTTTTGAAAAAGGCTAATTAATCATACTCTGCTGGGAGGCTTCTTTGTGATTCTATCCTTAGGATCAAAGTATTCCCTCATTTCTTAAAGAAGCATTGATTCTTAAAGATAAAAACAAAACAAAAACCAAAACACAACAAACCTGTAATGTACATAAGTGTGATAAATAAGATCCTAGGTCATTGAAAGTATCTGTCGCTGAGATATTTCCTCTCTATGTTTGAACTAAGACACAGAATAGTTCGACATTGTCTGCTCGTGTTTATTTCCCCCTGTTATTTCTTTTACAATCTAGCAAAATGCTGAAAACTTGAGTGTGGAGGACAAAAATCAAGATTTTTCTATTAAATGAAAGAGAGCACTTTGGTACTGTTTTAATAACTGAATTTGTATGTGCTATTGGATTTTGTTGTGGGTTTTTGGTTTTTTTTTTTCTTTCAAATCCTGCCTTTTTATTCAAATTAGTTTTTGCAAAACAATTTTGTTTTGGATGGTGTTCTTTAAAATTTTATCTGCTTTTTTTTTAAAAAAAGCTTACAGGGCAGGGAAGAGGGAAGAAAAATTTAAAGACTGAGATGAAAGCAGAATCATTAAACTATTCAGTAGCTAAGACATTTATTAATGAAAGTGTTATCCTGTGCTTTGAACAGAGTAGGGAACTTAGACTTGGCCTGTCCTGTGACCTCCTTCCTGGCTTCCAGTTGATGTTTTCTAAGAGGTCTATGGTGCTGATAGTAGTAAGAAAGAGGGAGGTGTTCCAAGGAGTGAGAATATCATGCAATAATTAATAAAAGAAGTTGAAAGATGAGTAGGAGCCTAAGGAGATGCCTCTTGGCATGTGCTGTTATTTATATGCATCATTCCAGGTATCAGTGCTTCCAATCTTCCCTCTTCCTGTGACTCCCTGTGATTGCTGTCAAAAGTTATAATTTATGAGTCCCTCTCACACTTCAATTGTGACATTTTTTTCCTTTGGCTTTTTAAGCTATTAAAGAAACAAAGGAAATTAGATGATAAAAAAACAAATTAAAATAACTTCAGTATTTCCACTGTGAAATCTGTCCCATTTTGCCAAGTAATTCACTTCACGTGGTACAGTTTTTGATACTGCACAGAAATTACAAACCTATATGATGCCTAACAGTAGCCTGCAAAAAGGCTTCAGAGGACAGAAAAGGATTTAAAGCTGGTTCATTTTATTAGTTAATCTTTACTTTCTTCTCTATGGTTTGTTTTTAACAAGTCTCTGGAACAAAGATAGATAAGGAAGTTGAAGCAGTTTTTGCTGCCTGTTCTCTCAACATAGTAACAGGGTCATTGGTCTGTATCCTTGGGCTGGGAAGAGAGGGGTACTACTGAGATTTCAGGTACTCTTTGGAGAATCAAACCAGGTCCTGAAAACTGAATCTGTCCTAAAGGGGTTTGGAAATTGGCCTCAGTGGATGGGGCCTGGACGGGACTTCTCTTGGCAGCGTCAGCTCCCCGAGGCCAAAGCTGAAGCTGCAATTTCACAAAGTGGCAACTTTTTATTTTATTTTTTTTATTTTCATTTATTTTTAGTTTAAACAGCTAAATGGTCCCACTGGGAACTGCGATCGGCATGCATGCTTTGGACCTGCCTGGGCATTGTAAACTAGGACAGAGTTGGCCTAAGAACTGACAGGCCATCACTGGTTTCACAATCGAATAGTTTAGACCCTACTGTTTCAACTTCCTTTCAATAACTCTTGACTTATTGCCTCCTGTTCATGGACATAGACTGACTGACTCGGTTAATCTTTGCCATGTCCAGTTTCTCTGGCCTATAGGAAGGAAAGTGGGGTCCACAACCTGGCTGATACAGAGTTGAGAGATGAGTGCCTAGAATCTTTAAGGTTAATTGTATGGGGCCCCTGTCAGAATGTGTTTTAAAGCATGATGTTGCATCACCCAACGAATGGAGTAAAGAAAGAGTAACTGTTTTTGCAGCCTGAATCTGTTCTTTTGGCTAGTAAAGGAGGGGCTTAGTATCCTGTTTCTTTTCTTGGCTCTCCGTAAACATCTGGCAGGAACACCTGTGTTTTAAATCCTCCCACTAAATTTCTTATTTTCTTTACTTGGTCTGAGCACAGTTGCATTGCAAAGTTTGCCTGATGACCTGTCTAATCAAGCAAGTCAGTCACTAATGACTACTACTCTGCAATAGCTATGTATGGACACTGTTTTGTAGCCTGGCAGGATCACCTTGGATTCATCCCACACTAAAACATCCATGGGGGAGTTGCTAGAAACCTTACTGCACTTCATTCATGTGGACACACCCTGACTAATCTGGAGAGAAAATTTCATGGTTTAACTCAATGATGTCATTACTAAAAATGTATCTGGTATTGTGTGAGTCACAAGAGGTGTATGGCAAGGTATGGGGAGTTTACTGGGGTAAGGCATCCTTTGGACTTGCACTGCTGGTGGTGGCTGACATAGATCTCACCCAGCCCCTTACTGCAGTTTCAGTAAATGTTTTTACTCTCAGCAGCAAAGCTGTGTGAAAGAGGAGCTGCACAAGTGCCCTGGAATGATACAGAATTGATTGGAGCAAAAATGCTGAAATGATCCTAGCAGGCCAGCCACTTTCCGCACGAAGGTCCCTGTCAGAACTCCACAGGATACTACCGCTAGACCCAATGTCAGGCCCTGAGGGCATTGCCGGGTCCCTGACCAGCCTCCCCAGGGCTCCCACCCTGCCCGTGGCCCAGGACCTCATGTCAGCACCTTGGGGACATCTGTCCCTGCCCCAGTGATGCTGCAGCAGGGACAGTCTCCAGCCCCCCACAGCCCTGCCCAGTCATGCGCCCTTCTGATCTGGGCCCTCCCAAGGCCTGGCCCAGCCCATTCCCCAGGGAGATGCCTGATGCCTGGATTAGGGACAGCCCCTGCTGCCCCCCGACTGCCCTTCTCCCAGCTGTGGCAGTGGGACAGGCTCTGGCTATCAGGCCCAGCCTGTCCCCAGGAAGCCCCTGGAGGAGCCCCTGACCCCCAGTGTGCTCCAGGACCCACGTCTGTGACCAGAATAAAGTTGTGAGATGAACTGGGCAGGGGCCAGAAAAATGGTTTTCTTTCTCTGCTGTCTGAGCGCTCAGTTCCCAGCTGTTGTCTGTCCCTGATGTGTAAGAAAGGTGATGATTGGAGAAAAAAAAAAGGAGGGAGAAAAAAAAAGGAAGAAATTATGCTATGTAAAGCAGAAATGAAATAATTCTTCCTGACTTTTATGGGAGGGACTGAAATCTCAAAGCATGAGATGTCACAACATGAAGGTGCAGTATCTACAGTTGCACCTAAGGTGAAGGTTACATAGGAGATATAGGTCCATCAGTTTGGACATTTGAAAGAATTAAACTTCCATTTGTCCCAGTTTCACTACCTCTTCACCTACATCAACATACTTATCTGTGGAAGCAGAGGTCAAAGAAATTTTCCTTAAAGCTCAGTGGGAGCAAAAACTTTATTAGAAATTTAGTTTCACCTTAGAAACTCAATGCCATAGTCCTTGACTTTCCATGTCTAATCATCTTCCCTGATAAGCTATTGTCATGTTTAAGGATTGAATTTTACTGTTAGTGTTCAGAATACAAGTCTTGTAAAGTCCTTGTCAAAAAGGCTGAAAAGCATATTATTTTGCAGTTCTTCCAGTGCGTGCCTGTAGTCTGCACTTGAGCTTATGTCTGATAATGATAAAGGAGCAGCTCTCCTTAAACCTTAACTGAGAAGACTTCTTTTCCAGGCCCTGTATCATTTCTGTGACCCTCCTTTCAACTCCAGGATTTGATATCCTTGCCAAAGCACAGACACAAGTATGGTCAAGTACTTGCAGTGTGAGTGCTGTGTGTAACAGCAGCTGGATTACTCTCTTCTCATGTTTAATGATTAATGTTCTCAGGTTTACACATCCAAAGAAAGGTGGCCTTTTCTTTTCTTTTCTTGTTTTTGTTTTGTTTGTTTGTGGGGTTTTTTTTGTTTGTTTTTTTTTTGTTTTGGTTTGTTTTTTTGTGTCACAGCATTGCAACGACGTTAAGCTTTTCAGAATATCTTTTGTGGTAACAAAAATTCCTAATGATCTCAATAAGACACAGACTTCATTCTTAGTATTTAGATGCTAGGCAAGCCTGCAATTTTCCAGGTTTACAGTCCTGTCTTCCACCTGGGCAATGTTAGACCTTCTGTTACTGCAGCCAATCTATTCAAAATGGATTGAAATGAGACGTTCCAGAATAGCTATTCCAAAACTTCCAAAGGTGCACTCTGCTCACAGGAGTACGTTACATTTCAATAATTGCCTCAGGCCTGGAAGAAAAGTGAGTCCTTCAGCAAAATGATTGGGTGATGTAAACCAGAAAGGTAACTTGATATGTTTGGAGTTTCCTTGTTTTTTGGTTTATTTTTCTGTATTAATTAGTTGCTTGCTTTCTTTTCTCTCACTCCATGAAGAGAGTTAGATAAATAGTACCAAAACATGATAGGGCTAGTTCAGATGAGCTGCCACGTCAGCCATTGTCATCTCAGTCAAACACTGCCAGGTCAAACACTCTCATAATGTACAGAGGGAGAAAGTAGAAATGGGAATTGATTCCAGCTTTGCCAAAACTCTGTATTATGACCCTGAGGAAATAGTTGATGTATGTCTTAGATTCTCTGTGCTTTAAAAGGCAGATGATAAATCGTTTGTTAAATACCTAGAGAACCACTGACAGAACACACAATTTTTTTTTATTGCACTGTTTTGCTATATCATAACTGTGTTTATTTATTTTCAAGATAGCCTTTCAATTTATTGCAGAAAGGTGTATAGCTGTAATCTGGACCTCAAGCAAGCCCTAAGACCCACCTGCAATTTTTTTGTACTGTTTTTACAGCGAGAGACTCCTGTAGTACATAAATATGGAATAATTCTATATATTCATGTAGAACTGGGTGGGTCTGCAGCTTCAGGGCTGCAAATGTCCAGGGATGAATAAAAATTCTCAGGAAGACTGTGTGTTCATTACCTTGCTGTTGTTGAGCTGTAAGACTGTGCATGTGTCTGCACTGATACCTCAGTATTTTGAGAAAGAGGGCTGAATCTGTCCTTGTAGCTGTTGACAAATTTTCTCCAAACTGTTACGTGAATGAGTTCCCTTTACTTGAATATCTTGCTACTTTACAAGACAAACTGTGCTGTAGAAAGCATATATTTTGCTCAATTTACTGCAGTTAGAGTTCCTAGATCTTCCAATATGGGGCAGCAGTTGCCAAATCCTGGCAGAGGAGAGTCACTTATTTCCATCTGTGAAAATACAGTCCTCTTTCTCTGTCGGCAGAGAGGTTACTAAAACAAGCCACTGGGAATATGGAGGAGATGGAGATTTTATTTTATTTTATTTATTTTCAGTTTGCTGGCAAAGCAGAAGTAGTGTAGCCCAAGAATGTTTCCATCTCTTACATTCTTTATTATGGTGAAACCTACATATTAATCTTTCGTGAGAACTGTGATTCATCTTTTAATTATTGGAGGTGCTTTTACTCCTGAGTTGTTTTTTTAGCTAATTCGGTGTTCAATACCACATTTAAATTTCTTCCCAGTAGAAATGATGCTTCAATCACTAGATGCTACTACAGTATTTTAAAAGACTGCTGGATTGTATAATTTCTCTTCTCTCTCTCTCTCTCTCTCTCTCTTTCTCAGGAACTTTGTTCCACCCTTGGATAATATTCATCCCACACTTGGAGGTATAACATATATGTGAGGATTCTGTATCTAAAAATATTTTTGTTCTTCAGTATAGCAGTTTAGAAGCATTTGCTCATACTTACTGACAAAACCTAATAAAACAAAACTGAATGATTTTGGCTGAATCTGTCATGGTTTTGACTAGATTCTCTCACTAAGCAAACAGACTGCTTGCTCCAAATTTCTTCTGCTTCCTCTCATCCTCTGAGAGTCTTTTCACATATGTCCTTGCTGTCTTTGATTTGTACTGTCTCTGCTTTGTTTTCTATGCTCAGTTCAATGTTCCTACTTAGCTTAACTACTCAGTGATGTGTGCCCCCGATCCCGTGTTCTGCTCTGTTATGGGGTGTCTTGCCTCCTTCGATTTCAGTAAAGGGACTCTTATGCTTAATATTCAGACATTGCCTATCAAGAATAAAACATAAATAAACATAATACTCCTGTCTGAGTGCCTGCTTTTGAACAAAGCATTGTTTCATGTTTTTTTCTGTTCTTTTTTTTCTTGAGTCTGCAAAACACATTGCTACATTTTCCACAGGCTCATCTTCTGCACCTATCAAACTGCAGCTGTTATACAATCAGTGTCCATTTGGTCAGCCAACAGTAGAAATGTTTTCATTGAGACCTACACTGAACTTTACATAATAGCAAGCAGGTGGTCAAACTTGAGGAAAAACAAGTTTTCAAAAAATCAGTGAGAGAAGCAAACAAGCATTCAGGCTCTGTTGGTAAAAGAGTGATCAAAAAGTAGCTTATATGGACATGTGCTTTGGGAGGAGAGCTACTGAAATGGTCCTTGTCATGTGGGAAGGGCTCAGTCAATGATGGGAGTTGAGGAGAAAACTCAGCAGATAATTCAGATGAATAATTGGCCATTTTCCACTTTCAATATTCCAGTGGAAATTATGTGAACTTTTGTAGATGTATTTAAATGTATTTAGTTGATAAAATCCAAGCTGCAGTGTGCTGTCTGAACTGGAAACTCACATTGCGTAATAATATTGCTTCTTGTTGGCTGTCAGAAGAATAGCATGGGTTTTATGCCTGTCTTCTGACTGGATAAATGTTGCTGCTAAATCAGAATATGAGCATGAATGGTCTCACTTTTATTCAACAATTTTAAAACACACATTTTGTCTGACTGAGCAAGCTTTAAGCTTTCTTTTTTCTTGAGTGCTGAGGGCGAGTGAAATCATTGTTAGAAAGGAAAACAAATATTGACCAAAAAAATATCATTATCATAAATATAATCTAAATATCACAGATAATCACATTGCAGAAGCACATTTATGCCTGCACGATATCAAAGATCAAAAAGAAAATCACTACCAACTGAAAATATCAACATAGTAATTATTTCTGATGGCAGTAAATAAACAAGAAACATATCACTGTAACAGTGATAATTTTAGCATACAAATAAAATTACCAATCAAAAAATTTATGGATTTTTGCTAAATGAAGAACAATGCATCACCCCAAGGAGACAACCTGAAAAAAAACCCCCTCATTTACTTAGGTGTGGCACCCTTTTAAGAAGCTGCCATAAAATGGAATGTTGACAAAGATTCACTGATGTTTGTTTGCACAAGAGACATCATGAAAAGTGCTTAAACTCAGTGCTTTGGCTGCAGCAAAGGAACCCACTCTATAGGTATAATAAGGCTGCAAAACTTGCTATTTACGAAGAGCAGTAATAAATGCAGTTAACTATTTAAATGTTAACATTAGAAGTGTTTAACAAAGGGAGAGGAACCAGGAAGCTCAGTTAAAGTTGCCGATCTCTTCTGAAATCTCAGCATTGTTCCTTTTATTTTTCTCAACAGCATGGGTTCAGGATGGAGTTGTTAGGTTTAACTTAGAGTTTCCTGGCTTTTTTTTTTTTTTTTGGTTTGTGTTAAACTTCAGTATTTTTAAACATACTTTCACAAGGAATTCCACTGGTCAATTCTTCTCCCTTTTTCCGTTTTCCCCAAGGTTGTTTTATGCATACGTAATCATTTTACAGATGGCATACAACAATTTGAAACCAACTCATTCCAAGCTCTCAGTTCCAAATTAGAATAACCAATTGTAACTATGATTTTCTATATTGCTGCTCCAGTGCTTTTTCTGTGTTCAAATCATATTGCCTTATTTGAAAAAAAAAAAAGTGCTTTTTAATACTTTCCAGGAGATCCAGGTCCAGGCTGACTTCTGCAGATAAGAAATGATATCTGGCTTCCGCTCTCTCCTGCTATCTGCATGCTACTGCTGGATCATGGTGTTCCTCACCTTCAGTGGCAGTGTACAGCTGCTACTTCTCTTTCCTCTTAGACCCACTATTATGAATGCTATTAGCTGAAAAAAGGAATCAAACCAGACAACTGCAGCAGTAGTTTTGTGTCCTTTTATAAATTCAGCAGAAACTTTACTTGTAAGACAGTAAATATGAGAAGTCAATACCAAAATATTGAAGTAGAAATGTTCATCTTAAGCCAAAATTAATTTTTTCTCTATTTGTAAGAAGCTAAATAGTTTGGCTTTTTTTTTCCTTTATTACTTGATGTATTTGATTTTTTTTTTTGTTACCCCAGCTCCCTGTAACAAGCTATAAGGATGAGTTGGAGTTTCCGCACTTTCTTTGTCAGCCCAGACCATTCTCCTGTCATGTGTTGGGCTCTTTTCTTGTTACTGAGCTGCCTTGGAGTTGTTTATGAAATGAAATGCTGAAGTACAGGAGGATGACTCTGAAGTAAAGGAATTTCAAACTTCATATATATTGAATAATGTTTCTGTTTTTGCTCTGATTCAGAATTGATCTCAAAATAATGGAATTGGGCTCTTATACATACTCTTCCTACAATGAGAATATGCTGTTCTTATACGTCTATTTCAATCCCTAATTTAAATTACAGGCATGAAATTCTTTGCATGAAGTGGCCAGCAGGTGTTGCGCTCTCCTCCTGGCAAAATACTCCTTAGCGCTCCCTGGTGGTGTGAGGATGGTAGTCTTTTCAGGAGAAGGCATTTCTGTCTCCGATTCTGGCTCCAGCATTTGTTCGGTTTGTTCTTACCACCTTTTCAGGCAGCTCTAAGTTGTAAGAGAGAGGAACTTGCTAGCAGAGAGAAACCAGCTGTAGCTTTTGGAAAAACCATGAATATTTTTGAGACTATTGATAAAGTTGTAATATTTTAAAATTATTCCATTCCTGTGGTGTGGGATATGAAATCTTTTATACTGCACATTCAGAGTTACTGTGGAAACATTAATTATTTTCAGTGGTAAATTTAGTGATAAACTGTCTGCTTCAGACAACTGTTACAGGTATGTAGCCACTTCTTGAAAGTGGTGTTTAAAAAGCTACTCTTAATTTTCTTCTCATAAACAATAGCAAAAAGGAAAATTGACCTATTCTTAGCTGCTTCTTGACTCAGAAGTTGTTCTATTATTCCTATTTTATTAAAATATTAACCATGAAATCTAAAGCTATGCATTATTTAATGTGCCAATGTTGTGTAACTTTTTCTCAAGGGAAATTTAATGGCATATATTTTCTAAAATTAGATGTGAGTTCACCATTTTCAGTTTCAGCAGCAGTTTTCACTTGAAGTGTAATTGTATTCTGTGGTTACAGTTTCTTGATAAATATATATATATATAAACATTCCTTTGTGGAGTTCATTTGTGGAATTTTCTTTCCTTCTATCATTCTGGCGTGTGTGCACACCATGGGGAACTGTGCTTTACAAATAGAAATTACCCATCAGCTAGATGGATAAGATTATCTCCAATTCTTATTAAAGGGAGCTAAGCATGCTGATCATTTGGATGTTTTCAAATACTTCAGCCGATGTGGATATGTGGTCTAACTTTATTACTGTGGGAAAGCCACAGGCAACATTTTCAGTTGTGTAAACTGATCCAGTAACTTCAGCTTTGCTGATTTATGTTAACTGATTATCTGATCCAATGTTTAAAGGATATTAAACAAATCAGACATACAATAAAAGTAACTGCTGATTGACTGATTCTTACAGAACTCAAAAGGAGAGAATGGGCTTTTAAGCCTTTTGTAGTCACTCAATATTTTAAATGATGGTTGAACGCAATGGAGTTATTCTAATCTATGCCGGCAAAGCATCTGACAGGGTAGTTCTGAATGCTGGTAAGATCATTTGGCTGTGTCTGTTTACTGTGGTATAGTACAATAGCAATGGGACAGTTGGCAAATGTAAATCTCAACAAGAGTACTGTAGATAAAAAGAAATATTTTCAGAGCTCATCATTAACTGTTGGGTAGCACAAATATAAAACAGTCCTGAATTCTTCTCTTTCACTTCCTGAGCTAACAGCAAGTTTCTGAGTGCTAGGTACGTGCTTTTCTGTTAGGCATAGTGTTACTTTGTTTTCATTATGAATGAGCACAATGGTGGTCGGAGGAAGGAGATTCTATTTTTCTTTGTATCATTTGACACTTTTCCCTGTCAGAGGAAACGATCCTTGCTCAAAGGACTCATCAGTCTGACTAGAATTAGCAATTTCCAAACTATTAGGTCAATGAAGGGATTTTCTGTGTATCAATTCCTCAGCCTTTTAGGCAGTTTAAAAAGAACTGTTTTGGCATCTTTCCAGATTTTATATTGTGCCTGGAATTTCAGCCTCCAGCCTTTCACTCCAGTTCACTGGAGTTTACCCAGTGATCATTTGATGTTGATGTTTTGCTTTGACACGGTGCTAACATGATGTGCTGAGGATGGAGAAAATATCAAAGAGCACAAAAAACTCCTTTGCTGTTTAAAAATATTTGAAACCAAATCTAAACTTTGCTGATAGCTGAATCCTTTCTTTTTGTGATTTTTGGATCAGATAGGCTTTTTATCCAAACTATTTATCCTAATCAGCAGTTGGAGGAGAGGAATGTTAAATAAACTATTTTATTCTGATTCTTTCTCTGGATGTTTACCAGGCTGTTGACAAAGGCCAGAGAATGTTTAATGACTTGGTGGGGAGACTTGAAACAGAAGTGGGGATCACACTGGATGCTCCTTATTTGATTTCTTTCACAGTGCAACAAAAGGGAAATGATGACAGACCACCTCTTGATACCCAGTTTGATTAAGAAAATTTATCATGTTCCTTGTCATGAGTTCAAGTCTCCCACATTGAATAACATAAACATTCTCAAACAAAGCCAGAAATAGGCAGATAAGACTCAGATGTCTCTACCAGAGAATCATATTCAGTCTAGAAACGTGAACATGACCTCAAAATAACTCTAGTGTAGAACTGGGGAGGATTTAAAAGTACTTGAAAGCCTTCTCCCTGTGCCATCAACTCAGGTCTCCCAGTTTGGTGAAAGGAGAAGTGATCTTCTCCATTTCTTAAGTCCGTACATTCCTTGAGCTGACAGTAATCAAGACACATAATCGGGAACTCATTGTTTCCTGGAACTTTGAATTTGTTTTCATTCTGTCAGTTCACATATAGAAAATGATTCCCCAAATTAGAACAACATTCTGGCAGTCACATTACAGAATGTTACAAAGAAGATAAAAGTGGCATAGAGCAAAAATATATTTCAAGACTGTGTCATCAGATTTATCTCACCAAAGCAAGAAGATTATTTTTTGACATGAAGAGCTACATATAAACAAAAAATGTACACATTTGTTATTTAAAGAATTTGCTCTGTTTGTGGTTTTGTACATTTCTGAGCTTGTACTCCAGGACGTAACTGGAAAAAACCCCAGTTCTTTAGTGGCTTACTCACGGTAATCATTCATTTGAGTAGTGTATTCTGAATACACTTATGATGAGCAATAGACACCTTTAAGAAAAAAAGGTCAGAACTTGTACTTTCATACAGAATATTAAATGCTGTCTTTGTGTGAATATCTCAAGGAAGGAATGGAGAGGAAATCTGAGATTGCGGATAGTGCTTTCTCTCTGCTATCCAAACCTGGGTTGCTGTAGGAATACTTCAGAAGGAAGATATCCTCTGTCTTAAATAATAGCAATCTCCACAGGTGTGACACATCCATTAAGGGGAATCTTTCCACCTGAAGCTAAAACTTTTTAGAACTTCAGTACAGTCAAACTGTGCTTTGAATTTTGGACAATCTGGAACCAGAGAAAGGATTAAATTCAGTAAACAATGTGCAGAGGCAAATAGTTTTTCCATCCCTAGAATCAGGGCTTAGTGCCTTAGCCCTTCATCTCTGGAGACCTGATTCTTGTGCCAGGGTAGGTAATAAATAACATGCTTGTTTGGTCAAGTGGTTATCTTCTGTTTGCCAACTTTTAGGATTCTTCTTGTATATTGTAGATTGACTTTTCACAGGTTGATTATCTTCAGTTTAGAGTAAACTCCCAAGCAGAATTTTCAGCACACAATAGTCTTTATAGGTGAGTAGTAGAAAAATAACCTTTATTTTTATGCCATACATATGGTAGACATGTGGCAGAAAACATAAAATGACAGGCAATTTAAAACACCATCAGAGAAAATCAAAGGGATAAAGTCAAATGAAGCAGATGGGCTTATGATGTTAGTGAGAGTTGATATGAATCTTTAGATAGAAATTACATAATAATTTTGCTTACTACATATCCTTTAGTCTAGATGTAGGACTTTTACAATAAAAGGTATTTCTGGAGCCTGTAAATTTCAGATGCAGTATGAAAAATAGTCAGGCAATGCTTGTTTAGATAAAAAAGCTCTGAAGGATGGATCATAGCTTAATTCTAGGGAATATGATTTGCCCAGTATAGTGACTGAGAGTGCACTTATGCAGAAGTATGTAAGAGTATTTGAAAAGGTATTTCCACATGCAATATTGGATTGTTTTGTTTGGAAACTTTCAAGTCTGTTACTGTTCAGAACTTTGACCTAGGGGTGAGAGGTCAAACAATAAATATGGTTAAATGGTGAGCATTTCTGGTCTATGGCTATTTCACCTTGAGATGCTCTTCTTGTGTGAGTACCTTTGTATGTTCATACTTTCAGACCTAATTCTTTTATCACATTCCTTAATTCAGTATCTGAGCACACTCACTAAGGCACTGAGAAATAGTATAAGGTATTTGTTTTCAGATCTCATTCCCATGGGGAAAAGCATGTTTAGTTTTGTTTTGGTAGAGCTTCTTTCGGTTTGTTCTTTGCCTTTTTTTTTTTTTAATAGATACAGTCATAGTTTTATAAGTTCATCTGAAAGAAATGTGCTTTGACCTTTGAGCAAAAGCTGGTGATATTTCTACGAGTTTATTACTTGGTGAAGTGGGCCTATTTCACAGTTTTGAAAAGTCTGTGAGAAAATCTTGTCTCTTGCCTAGATAAACACTTTAATTACTGTAGAGAGCTGCACTGTTCCAGAGGAAGACAGTTATTAAATACAGTCTTCACCTCAGACTTGAAGCAGTTGTATAAATGCTCTAAGATGTGGACATTGGAAGAAAAGGCCTGAGATTGATGTAATGATCTGTGATAACAAGTTTCTTCATGATGACTTCATATTTTGTGCCTGCAGCTTGCCTTAAGCTGATGCTCCAATCAAAACAGCATTTTCACTGTGTATTTAGATTGAAGATTTATTGGTAAAAGATTGGGATGTAACAGGACACAGAATGGAGTTGGACTGATAAATGCTGAGAAAATCCTAGTGAGGGCAACAAAGAGATTACTTACAGAGCTTGTCGCTGTTGACCCTTCCAGTTTACGCTGTAACTCCCCATATGACCCATCTGAAATTAGCAATACCCACATCATTCAGTTTCTGTATCAGCCTTTGAACATTCATGAAGGTGAGCAAAATTTTACTGTAATCTTTAACAGTATTGTCTCCTTTGAGGCACTGTTTTGCTTTTTGAGAAAATAAATTATTTTTTGCCTTTCTTCTTGGCCTGTTTTAATGTCCAGATTCCTTTTTTTTTTAATCTAGGCTGTTTAGTCTATTATCATGGTACCAAATATAAATGATACTGGAAAATCTAATTCCTAAACAAGTAGGTTGTTTTCTGAAAACACTTATTTCGTGAGTCAGCAGTGACTTCAGCCTTTCTCTTTTTCTGTAAGTAGGACAGAAATTAAATGCTTGAAGTCTGGATTCTTATTTCTCCTTTTACCTTTGTTGACAGCTCTTTGTATTTTGAACTGTAATGTTTAGAAAAGAGTATGACATCATGAAAAATTCAACTGGAAGAGTATCCTTCTCACTTACTGGACATTGTAGGAAGTGAAGGCCTGTTTAGTATTATAAATTGTGTGGGTCCACGGAATGGGTTAATGTGGAGTTTGTGTTTTTGCAGGAAGTGGAAACAGAGGCATAAGAGAAGTGGAAGTAAACTCCTGGTTATCAAAGCAAATTTGCATTGGATTAAAGATAGATTTGAGGTCCTTATGTATTAATACAGACATGTTGGCTCTTGTCACAAGAAGAATTTAGGAAGGTTGCTTTTAAATAAAGATCAGATAAACTTTGGAAAAACCGTATCTGTGAAAAGCATAGGTCGGATTGTGATACCATAATACTTAGGCCAGAACCTGTGGGTAATTGTGCAATTACTAACCATACTGGGCAGGTCGAAACTATCAATGTGGTTAGATAAAGAACATAGAGATTTGTAGAGGTTGCATGAAAAATTTGGAAGCAATGTCTGTGGAGTGGGTGTCTGCATTGGAAGTACAATGCAAGGGGAATAGAAAACCAACAGGAAAATAGATTGTGGAAGACTCTTCCAGTTAAAGAGTTACCCTACAGTCCAATACACTATGCCTACAGAGGTAAAAACAACTGTAAGCTTTTTCACTATGTAAAAATGCTGAATAAGAGAGAAATTACTTCTGCTGAGTAATACATTTAAGGTTATTTTATGTATTTATTTCAGTGGAAGTATGAATATTTCTGACTTGATAGTGTTCTGATGACAGTGTGAATAACTTCATGCTCCCAGATTCTGTTGTGACATGCACTTTAAAGACATAAGGCAAACATTTAAAGCAGAGATAGAAGTGTGTATGGGAACAATTTTCAGTTGTATAACTCCACACAGATTTGGAGCAGATTTGATGCAGCATCAACATGGCATGGCACAACCAATTACATTTGGAACTTAAGTGTGTTAATGCTACCATTTTGTCCTTAAGTTTTTGGAAGGATTAATGAATCTAAGAAACATAGAAATGGAGTCAGGAAAAGTGATTTTGATTGGTAATAGGGAGTCTGCATAAATAATTGAAAACTTGTGTGGTGGCAATCATCAGAAAACTTTGGGGACTGGGAAGGCTTCTGTGAGTTGCAGTTATTGTTACACTCCAAGCAGAGTTAATGGAATATGACTATAAATAACTGTCCTTTGCACTCTGGAATGTCTTTTGCACTGCTCTTTGCTTATAGGATTTTTTTAATATTATTTTTTATAATTGGGGACAGTAGGTTTAAAGGGCATTACAGTGATCTTGGCATAGACTATAAACCTTATCAGATGTTCACTACTTAGAAACACAATACATTCCCTCTCTCATTTTTTGATCTTATAACTAGCAAAAAAGAAAAGGGGGGGTGGTGGTGGAATGACACTTAGAACCTTTTGTTTAAGGCTTTTAATTTAGCTTTATAACATACCCAGATTGCATACTTCTGTATCTATTTAGTAGATCAAGAAACTGTGGAACGAGAGGTTAAATGACTTATCCCAGTTGTAACAGAGACTCAGTGACAGAACTGGAAATAGAAGCCAAATGTCTTATTTCTCATATCTTTGGTCCAAGTCTTCAGATTCAAGATTAAAATTCAGACCAAACTCAGGAGCTTGGCTGCTGAGGAAACTGGTAAGTTGAATTTAGAGATTCTTATGCTTACAAGTAAATTTGTTTGTAATTCAGGTGCCAAGATAATAAATGATACGTAATTTATAAAGCAATTCATACTTTTGCATGATTATTTTTATTGGAAAGTGCAGAAACCAAATCAAACTTTGCAGGGAAGCATGCTAGTTTCAATGAATTTTTTCCCAGAAGAGGCTTTGCAGGTTCAAGATGGAATTTCTAGTTATAGAAACCCAACCCAGAAACACGGGATGTGGTGACAGCTAAATGGTTGGGGTGCTTACTCTCAGTTTGAGGAAAAAAGGCTCGGTCTGTGTTGTATCGATTCGGGATGGTGATTTGAGCCTGTTTCTTCTGCATCATCTAGGGACACTGGTTATTCCAGTGACACTCTCTTGCTTTTTACTCCCAAATGACTTTAAATATCTCTTCAAGCACTACATAAGAAAATCTCCAGAAAATGAATTTTCTTTTGCTTTGAAACTATAATTTCTCACCCAGCCTCTAATATAGATCATTCAATAGTCTGTTAGTAATATGTTCAAAGTTCAAAGACAGCAGCAACCCAAATCATCATTATATAGCCTCTACAAAATATCTGAGCCATCAAGTTCAGGTGTTTACAACACAGAAATCATTACAGTAAATGCAACAGGTTTCCATTAGTTTTTGACAGTTTTACTAAAGCAGCCAAAACCTGAATGGACTTGGAGCCAGAATATCCTGTTTGATTGTAGAAATTACCTGTTCTGTTCAGATCAGAGATGTGTTGCAGCAGAAGGCAAGGGCTAAGCGCAGTTGTGATGTGGAGAGGAGGAGTGGAGCTCTGCAAACCAGATGAGTGTATGTGACCCAGAGTTTGTGGTGTTCTAAGTGATGCTAACTGGAGAGGAAAAGGAAAGAGAGAGGATTATAGCCCTCCTGAGTTTCCACTGCAGCTTGCCCCTAGGAAGAAGCCTGGTCTGTATATTTAGTGAGGACTTCTAGCTTTCAGTACTGTTGATTATGTTTATTTTTTTTAAATTAAATTATTATTAAAAAAATCTAATTTGATACCACATCCACAAATACAACTCTGTAGTTAACATATCGGGATGCTTGGACTGGAGCCAACTCTGTATTTTACTTTCTGATTTTTGGAGCATTATGTCATGATGAAACCAGAGAAAGTGTGTAATAGATCCATCCCCTTGTTATCTGTGATCTTACTAGTTCCACAGCTTGCAAATCCTACAAATTAGGTTCACATATCAGCACTTCAGTAGTCTTCAGCAACATCAGCTTGACACAACATAACGAGCTTTCTGATACTCAAATGAATGGCTGCCCTCTTAGCAGCAGTGGTATAAACTGCATTTCACTTTCTTTAATGGCCGAGTAACTTTTGTTCAAGTATTATAGGAATTTATTTCAAACGCTCTTCCATTTTTTTTTCCGTGTGTGCCTGTGAATTAAAGTTTGTGAGTGAATGGTCTCTTTCTATGCAGAAAGCTTGAGCCAGCTGAAGTCTGATATTAAGTGCAGAAGTCTTACTGATCTGTATATAAAAGAACATTGCAAATTTACCTCTTCAGAAGTTATAAAATGATCATGATGTTTTTATAGATACCATCAACTTGGTCATCTTGTGCATGAGAACTGAAGTTAGTATTTTTAACAGCATAATTGTAGATGGTGCTTTTAGGAGTCAGACTGAGCACAGGATGAACAATCCTCTTCCTGCAGCCCTTTGCCTCATTTACCGGACACCTTCTAAGCTGTGCAGCGAGTGAGGCGAGGGACCGATGGACAATGGGCTCATTCAGTGCAGAACACTGATTCATTTCTGCATCACCTTTCACTCTGCGCAGGGAATGAAACAGGGAGGGGGGGCTGGGGGGAGAGGTGTCTGTGGAAAAAAACAGTATGCGGTTTGTGTAATTAAAGATTGTATCCTGATGTACAAGCACAAGAGGACTGTAGTACAGTTGAAAAGACACATTTGATTTTCAGGTTTCTCAACGGTTGCATGCGTGCCATTGAAACTACTAGAGTCGGTGTTTGCTTGCAGTTTTTTGATTGTGTCATAAGGTATACATGTATGTGTTTGGAAGTTCCTATTCACTGCGTTCATATGGAATTGGCAGTAATTTTAACATCTGAAGTGATTAAATTTGAAGGGGATTTTCCATGTCAGGAAATGTAGCTTTATCAAATTAGAAATTTTCATAGAAAAACATCTTTTTATTTTTTCTTTTCTGAAGATTTCACTGGAGGTAGAAATATTTCAGGTTTGCCAGTGTTTAATTTCTTCCTCAGCATAAGCTTAGCAATGACATATAGAAATTGTAGCTTTGGATCTTTTGGGCTTTTCTTCCCAATAGAAAAGATGCTGTGCATCTGGACTATGTTTTCCATCCTGCGTGGCAGCCAGTCCCTGGGGATCCGTACTAGCGTAGAGAATAGATCCTTTTATTTCAGTTTGGATTTGACAGATCAGATAAAATACGTTGATTCAGGGATACTGAAATAATTCAACTAAAAAGTTGAAAAAGAATAAAGGGGAATTTTTAACTTTTGTCTCAGTTAATTATAAAAAAAAAAGTATCAGAATATCAAACTTTTCCCTGGAGTGAAAAGTTCATTTCTGATCAGTTGCACCACTTGAGATTAGGCAGAGCAGATGGTTATATTGCAAATTCTGATTAAGACATACCATCTTATTTTTATCTTTTTTTTCCTTAATGATTTATATTCTATTTCAGTCTCCGTGTGTGGTCTGGACAGGGCCTCAGTAGAGGAGAGACTTCAAGACTTGTGCCAAGCTGTGCAATGTTATGGTGGTCTGATGATACGGGTTGCTGCTCTTTTCTACTTTAATAACAACCGTTTTCTTTTAACATTATAAAGCTGACAGTTGTTAGTGTTTTTAATTGAACTGCCCATGAAGTGTGAATGATAGGTGGAGCTGGCACAGAGGATGATCCAGAATTAATTAATAATATTAATAACAGGACTGTAGTTTATTTCAACTACAGAAAATCTCTTCTCTGTGACTAGCCAATAGATTTGCCATTTGTACGTATGTGTCTCCATCACCACCGCAAGCCTTAATACTTTGTATAGTCTGTTTCCCTTTAAATGCTCCTTCAGGCTTGAGTTCACATGTCTTTCCTTAGCTCATACAATTTTTGTATCAGAGCCAACAGCCTGACAGCACTTTTAAAAAAGAATGAATGGGGTTAAAGTACCCAAGTACTGATACACTGTTTTTATGGCTGTTGTCTGTAGTTTTGACTGCTGAGCAGGCAGCTATTGCTAATTCACAGAGAAGAGATGATTGAAGTTCAGATTATAGTTTTTTTGTGAACTGCATTACAATTTTCTTAGTTGACTAGTGAAATACTTCCTTTAGAAGAGTCCCCTCTCATAATGTCCCTGTCAGGAAGGCTACTTCAGTCTGTGTTTTTCCAGAACTACCCGCTGTAGATGGATTAATTTACAGAGGTCGCACTTGTTTCAAACATAGATGTATTTAGCCTGTGCTGTGCCTACTGGCACAGCAGCTGCAGCTCCCTGAGTCAACACGTGTGAGCACAGGCTTGGGAACCTCATCCAGGCCAGGCCAGTGGGCTCTCATTATCCAGCCATCTGGACCCCAGATTATTGCAGATATGACATGTGCAGTAAAGGCTGCCACACAAATACATGTTATGAATTCAGCTCATTTTATTTTGAGTTAGAGTTTTGAAATCACTCTGTTCCTTCATCTACAATAAACAAACACATGTGTATGTGTACACACACACTACTGCCTTTATCTGCTGTACCTACCTGCTCACCCACTCACACCCTCATTAGCTTTGCTGAACTTGCTCTTATGGAATTCTGTCGTTCAGCTTCCATGTGCTTCACCTCTGTGAGGTGATTATTTCTACTCTTACGTCACACTGTCCCTTCTGTCTCGCTGACTGACTTCGGTGACATTTACAGTGTTCCAGGAAGATGATTTTTCTCTTTATCTCTTTGTTAAATGAGTACCATGACTATGTGTGTGGGGGAGAAACCTGGCAGTTCAAGAATGGGAAGCAATTATACATCATACACCCTGTAGCTTTTATATTTATATTTTATATTAACAATTGCTGTGAAATGAGAAGCCAAGCCTTTGAACAAAGAAATATATAACAAGCTGGGACAACTGTGGTGAGGCAAATGTTCATGTGGAACAAATATTTCTATAAACCAATTCAAGAGCACAGGAGAAATTTTAAGGTACTCATTTGCAGGACATAAATGCTGACCTTATGTAGTCTCTATGTATAGGAACCTTCCTCAAAGTTACACTATAAAGTACAGACTATAGTTGGAGGAATTAGTTTCTATATAGAGTTGACTCCTGAAGCCTTTTCTTACCTTAATCTCTGAAGCACTGGGATAAGGGATCATCTGGGGATAGCCACACTGTCTGACTTTGGGCACTAAACTGAGGCACCCAGCCTGGAAGACTCAACTTTCTAATGTACCTGATGGAGGATACAGGCTCATCTAGAGGCCACTGCTGAAAAACTGCCTACCACTGCCTCTCCCTCTCTACTCACTGTGGAAATATCAGGGAGGAAGACAAGAGTTCTAAGTCGGTAGGCCAAGGTATGTTGTGAGAAATGTCTGCGTGATCCCGCACTGACTTCTGTCAGTTCCTTCCCACCCACCCCACCCCGAGTTGAAATTATATGAAGATGTAGCAAAGTGCTTTCTCTCAGCTTGGAAAGCACGGGCATATATGGCATTGCATGTATTTTTGGATGAGCCCCCCTAGCATAATACCTGCTGCACAGTTGTCTGAAACTGTGAAGGAACAGATGACTCGAACCCGTGCATTACTCTTGGCAGAACACAGTACAGCTACCCTTGCATGTCTAGATCACCATATGAAAGTAATCCATTGCTCTGAGGAGGCTGAGTTTATCTAATTATATTAATTAGTTATGAGTTCATACATCATAAAACTCTTCACATCCTAAAATGGTTACTGGATTCCTTACTGGATCTGCATTCTGTGGTTCCTTGCTTTTTCTCTAAAATAAACACCTTTCAGTTTCTTGCAACAATAGTGTGTTTTTTGGTTTGTTAGGTATTTTTCCTGGTAGGCAGTTTACTCACTTATGGCTCCTATTCTTAAGCTGACTCTCATACTTCCTTTTGACTTCTGCATCGTGCTTTCTCAGTTAAGCACATTTTCTCGGTATCTCTTTGGCCCTCTTTTCCAGTTGAGTATAAATAGGTACAGGTTGCCATTCCAGTCATTTCTTTCTATAGTCATTGCTTCTGGTGTCTTGTTACATTAAGGTCAGATGCTCTTTGAACTGGTATTGTCTCTGTGCTTGTTAGGTACCTGGTATGTTTTCTCGTGCTAAAAAAAATAATAAGGTCAGTTTGCAGAAATTCCTTTCAAACATTACTGAGTATCCTGTCTGGTAGGAGAGATGAATTTCTTTCCCTACATTTAGATAGCCATCCAAATCCCTTTTGTCTCAGCCCTCTTGTGCATTGTTCTGGGAGTTTTCTTCCTGTGGACATCTCAGTAGACTCATGTGGACCATCTCCAGGTCAGTCCCTAGATCTTGCTGCTTTACAGCTCCTATTTAAGAAAGATTATGAAAAAAAGGGTCATTGTTGTCTCTGTTCCCTCTTGTTCAATTCGGAGGATGTTCTGGCATGCAGTAAGCTTCAGTGAGTCCCGGTGATCTGGCTCTGGGTCTGGGCTTTGCCGAGTTCCTAATTTAGGCTTATAGGCCAGGAAAATGTTGTAATGTAGTTTCTTCTCTCCAGTTAGTCCTTGGAGATTCCTCTTCAGATTCAACTGCAGACCTTCATATATTACTTTCTCTGCTGTTTTTTAGCTCAGCAGATTTCTTGTAACTTCCTGCCTAACGGGTCCATCTCCTCCTCTTCACTCCTTATATGAGCATGAGGTCACAGTGAGGTTGTTTACTTATGTCTGCTTCCAGAAACCCTTGTCCTCTCAGTTTGTAACCTTTTAAACCCTTGCAGGACTTGAAACATTTTCAGCTCAGTTGATTCTTTTCTTCAGAGTTTTCAGTATATGTGATTAAACTTTTATTTTTCAGTGTGTGTACTTGAGTGCTATGAGATTCTTATGCAAACACAAAAGACAAGGCATACAAGGCAACTGGATAAGAACAAGAAAGGGTAGCTTCAGTTTTAGCCTAACAAAGCAAGGAAAGAAAAAGGGACATATGATCAGAGCAGGAAGGCTCCAAAGAGCAGAAAATAGGCACCTGTTCTTCAGGTGCTTCACAGTTATGGTTGACTGATCGATCAATCCCAAAGCACAGTGTTGTAAGATTGTCACACTGAAGTTTGACATTCATGACCCTTTCCCACATCTGTACATTTGTGGTCACAGTTGATAGTGGGTATTAAACTATACTCACAAATTAGAGTTTGAGCTTAAAATTTATCTTTTTCTCCCTTCTGTGTTCAAGAAGGTCTGGCATGAAATACAGACAGATAGTAATTTACAACATTCTGGGCATTGTTAGATAAATGGGAAAATGTTCCCTGATTTTAAGAGTATTATCTAAAAGGTCTACCAATGGTTGAAGAGCTGAAAGGTAACGCATGGAGAGACTGTCAAAATTATGGCTATTTACCTTTGAGCATGTAAAAAGTAAGCACATGTGGATGACTGACCCCTCTGGTACTGGGAGAGAGGAAAGAGAACACAGCAACCTAGTCTATCAACTTAATGTTCCTAGATCAAAGGTAGCTAACAGCTGCTGGAAAGGGAAATAGGATAAGGAAAAATGCAGACCTTTGGAATGATATGAATCAAAGCAATAAAAAAAAATGTCTTGAGAGGAATCCTGAAGCAGCTGATATTGGAAAACCTGGTAAGTCTACAGTTTGTGTGAATCCAAAATCTAATTGCCTCTTAAGGTAATACAGATAGGCATTTGGGGGCTTGTCCTCAATGTGCATTCTAGGTGAGTTCAGGAAAGTATTTGAAAGTTTGGAGTTAATTAAGCATCCTGTCCAGGACAGGAGAAAGGTGATTTTGCTGTTCACACAGCAGGCTCACTGTGAGTGAGTTCAGAGTCATAGAATGGTTTGGGTTGGAAGGGGCCTTAAAGCTTATCTAGTTCCAATCCCCCTGCTGTGGGCAGGGACACCTCCCACTAGATCAGGTTCCTCAAAGCCCCATCCAGTCTGGCCTTGAACACTTCAAGGAATGAAGCATCCACAACTTCTCTGGGTAACTCGTTCCAGCGTGTCATAACCTTCACAGTAAAGAATTCCTTCTTAATATGTAATCTGAATCTACACACTTTCAGTTTGAAACTGTTACCCCTTGTCCTACGACTATACTCCCTGATAGTGTCCCTCACCATGTTTCCTGTAGGCTTCCTTTAAGTACTGGAAAGCAGCTATAAGGCCTCCCCAGAGCTTTCTCTAGGCTAAACAACCTCAACTCTCTCATCCTGTCCTCACAGGCAAGATGCTCCATACCCCTGATCATCTTTGTTGTCCTCCTCTGGACTTGCTTCAACAGAACCCTGTCTTTCTTATGCTGAAGGCTCCAGAGCTGGACACAGTATTCCACATGGGCTCTCATGAGAGTAGAGTAGAGGGGGAGAATCACCTTCCTTGAGCAATTGGCCACACTTCCTTTGATACAGCTTAGGATCCAGTTGGCTTTCTAGGCTGTGAGCGTACATTGCTGGCTCATCTTCAGTTTTTTCATCCACCAACATCCCCAGGTCCTTCTCTGCAGAGCTGCTCTCAGTCCATTCATTGCTCAGCCTGTATTTGTGCTTGGGATTGTGAGGTACAGGACCTTGCTCTTGATTTTGTTCAACTTTTGTTTTGGGTTTGCATGGGCCCACCTCTTAAGCCTGTTAAGGCCCCTCTGGAAGGCGTCCCTTCCCTCCAGTGTATTGACCACACAGCAGAGCTTGGTGTCATCAACAAACTTGCTGAGAGCGCTTTCGATCCGCCTGTCCATGTTACTGTCAGTGATGTTAAGGAGCACTGGTCCCAGTACTGACTGGTAAATGAGGGATTAATCTTCTCTCTGAAACAGAAAATATCTGAGAGCTATATAATGGTTAATGAAAGTTATTTAGAGTTTGGTGGGTTGTACATTAAGAGATTTGGAACTGGTTTAGTTCTTATTTTCTTACTTGAAGGAAATTGGATTTGCAAAATTATTCTCTCCCGCTTGACCAGAATTAGGTGGAGAACTTAATTTTGAGCCATAAGAAAAATAAACTCACTATCTCTACCCTTTCTGATAAAGGTTTGGAGAGTGGGCCTGTAGGCTGATAATTATGTTGTTTTCGAAGCTGGAGTCTGTTTTAATGGAAATATGTATCAAATAGTTTCCTACTCACTGAAAATGCCTTTCATTATTAAAAATTTAAAAGTGTTTCAGGAAATATTTTGAACTTCATAGTTCCACCCTCTGACTGACAAACCCATAATAGAGAGGAAAAAAAAAAAAAAAGAGAGAGAAAAAAAAATCCAACTAAGCCTCAACAATTGACACTACTCATAGAACTAAACATGCTGGTTTAGTAATACTTTGTCAGCACTGCCAGGGTTTCATAAAGCAGATCTTTAGTGGAACTGTTTTTCCTTTCTTTTGAGATATATAGTGATATATTCAGATATATGTGCAGAGAAATCTCTTTTTCTTAGTTGCATTCTTTTCATGAACAGTGTAGTAGGATCTGTGCTGTTACTTCTCCCAGCCGGAGGGTCTACTGTGTAGGCTGCTCAAATATAATGATGTGTTTGCAATGTGTGTGCACAGCACTCTTCCTCTGCTTTATTAGATCAAGTCATAGTATTTAATCTCTTTGCACACTTTGGATTGTGCAAAAAGAACACAGACTGTTTTGTACATTGTCAGCACCTGACTTTATAGACCAGACTGAATTCTGGAAATTCAAGCCAGATCTCCAGTGTGTGATACTGATTCTCCAAACCACAGCCCTCCCATGTGGTGCAACGTAAAGAAAAAAGGGATTTTGAGTGACGGCAGTGATATTCTTAAGAGAAATGTGGCATGTGTTGTTGCAGGTAAGGTTTTAATAACAGGAGGGTTTGCCAATAGGGCTCATGCTTTACTGTTGAAGACAACTTCTCTTTTGAAGGGAAACCTTCAGAAGATAGTGAGGCAGTGACTAGGAAGACTTTCTTCACCTTTTCTTTGATGACAGTGGCCAGCAGATGGGATTTATGAAACTAGAGTGAGAAATGTTTTGGGGAATTATATGGTGGAGAGGAAAAGCCTGAATGATTTGTCATTTGTGGACCTTCTAAAGTTCTAGGATTTGATGTACCTACTAGTAAGAAACTGAGAACTACCTACTAAGAAGATAGTAATAACAAATATGGATGAGTCTAACAGCTGTCATTATGTTTCTTTTATTCTCATACCTAGTTAGTTCATGTGTCATTTGCTTTTTAATTTATTTATGAGGACTTCATCAGACTATTCTTGATTCTCATTAAGTATAACAAATACGAAATGAACATTAATGGATTGAGTTACTTTGCACCCAAACTCTATGAACTGATTTTGTTTCTTGCATTTACTAAGTGGTATAGTTTAACACAGAACTACTCTGAAAGTGCTTTTCTAATGACAGGTAGGATTAACTGAGACATGTCTGCTATAATCCCTGTATCTGCATTTATGTGACCTGTAGATGTGAACTAGAAAAGTCTTTCTTACAATAAAATTGGTATAAAAGAGATGGCTTTAAGCATACTGACTACACACAAAATCAGTTGAAGCAAGTGAGGTTCATCTCTTTCAGAGTCTCAAGCATAATTCTTTGCACAAGATTCTTCTCCTAGGAATTCTTAAATGATACAAATTCCCTAATGCTTTACTTAACTATTATAAAATTGTTGCCTAGATTACACTTAAAAATATAGAACAGGGCCTTTTGTTCCCATGTTTCCAGCTCCTGCTTTAATCAATGTCTGCTTGAGGATATTCAGGGCTTTCCAGCATCAGATATGTTACACAGCATTCATTCATCTTTCCCACAGGACTCTGAATAAATACTAATTAAAATTAAGCTAAAATATTCAGCTTTTTAAGTATGTATATTTTTTTTTCAAATGTACTTTTCTTTGGGGTAACAAATGTGAATACAGACTTATTTCCTGCCTAACTTACTTTCCCATGCCTCAATGTTTTCTTCATTTTTGTCCCTTTCTGTATGAAGGAAAGAAATAGTTTTGTAGAAAGCTGAACCCACAAAATCCATTGGGTATTGTTCTATGCTAGAGATTGCTAAGCATAGTACACTAACAATGGGCCAAACACTATACTAATTTCTCTGGGATGACTTTTGGAATCTGGGAATTGCCCTCATTGAAGGAGAACAGCAGAGCCTGACCATGCATCAGAATGCCTTTCTGGGGTCATTTGTCTATCTTGCGGCATAAGGTGTCTCTAGACCATTGATTTTTCAGCTGGCAGGGTAATGTAATAAGATGTAGATGTGATGTCTTAAAACTGTACAAAAATGCTAATTCATTAGGCCTTTCTGTTAGTACCCAAATATCTGGCCAAAGTCTGATATTGTTATCTGGAATATGAGAAAGGAATTTTTCTGATTGTGCTCCATTTTGGCTTACCCTTAAATCTTTAAACTGATTGCTGACATGTCTCCAACTCTCCAACACACAGTTCAGACTTTCTGTTCTTTTTTCTTTGTGTGTGTGCGTGTGACATGTATTAATTAGAATTAAACATTCCAATGCAGTGAACTGAGCGTCAAACATGAAAATATAAAGGGAGGGTTAGTCAGAGCAGTGGCTACAGAGCTAGTTAGCTCAGGGACCTAGGCCCTTAGTGAAGGGAAAAGTCTGAACTGGATGATGGGGAAGAGAAGAGTGACGTGATATTATAGTGTATGTTAGGGGTTAAGTCTGATTTTAAGAATGGGCTCACACTTCTGTCTAACTGACATTGTAAACACACCTTTGTGTAAAGCTAGAGAGTGTCCTTTGCACGGCTGTGGAAATGGGGCTAATGGGGAGCATGGAAAACACTTAACAAGTTTCTCACAGAGCACTTTTGTGTATCTCAGCATAACTTTGCCTTGAAGCCCAGGCCAGAGTTCTCACTTCACAATTTCTTGGAAAGTACTGCATGGAGTCAGATAGGGGTTATGGCATTTATAACCCTAAATGTTGTTACTGGTAACAATTTCCAGTTGCTGACAAAGGCAAAGCACCACACAGTTGCTCCATAAACAAATATTTATGTATAAGACATGGAAAGTGTAAACAGCTTTTACAGTGTTTCTTAAATAATTTCTCAATGTGATCAAGAAGTTAACCTACAAGTGTTTCTTCCTGAACAGAGTAGTACAATCTGTTGTTAATACCATATACACTCACAGAAATAAAGTTTGTCTTCTAACATTGACTCTGTAATGTAAAGAATCAGCACTGCTTTTGGATTTCAGTGCTTTAAGAAATGTATATGAGGACATTCTTTCCCATGTAATCTCAATTTCAGAAATTATTTCAGTCTGTGTGGCCTGGAATACGGAGGTGCAACTTGGATATTTTTTTTTAGTTTTTTTTAAAGCTGATAGATTTTCAGTGCTTCTCAGTCTTTTCCAAAGTGCTTCTCTTGTCATCAAACAAAGGTTTGGCAGAACTTTAACTAGATGTATTCAGCCCTTTTTCACGACTTGTTTGTATCAGCTTGTGTGTGGGCAAAGAAAAGTCAAGTATTGCCAAACCTGAGAACTCAAACGTTATGAATTAGGCTCTAGACATTCAGCAAACTGCTTTAAAATTCATGAGCTTTAAAAAAATTGTATTGAAGAGAAGGGTCTTTCCATCTGCTCTGTGATGGTTGAGCATTTAGACTCATAATTTAAACTTTTCTCTACAGCCAATACAAACCTAAATCTATTTTAAAGGGGAAAGTTGCACTTAAATTCACGTGTCTTTGCAAGATTCCAGAAGTTGGGCTTCTAGGAACACCACCAAGTAGCAGCAGACTTGCAGTACATTTATAGTAACTGCTGACATTGAAAACTGTGTAATCTGCAGCAACAGCATTGCAAGTTTTGGGATGAGGGCTGACAAAGACATTGTATCATTCGGTTTATCCTCTACCCAAGCCTCTTGAGCTTCTAGTAACATGTGTGTGTATTACTAGAACTGGGCAGAAAGCAGCAATCCCATTTCACAGAGTACTTGGGTAGGACTAAATTTAGTTTCATTCATGTAAAACTAAATCTAGACTTTCTCTTTGAAATACCATGCTTGTCTTCAGACAGCTTTACTTGAAGTCCATACTCAGAAGGAGCACTTTAGAAAATGGCATTGGCCTCGTGTTGTCTTTCAAACACTCCAAAGAGCTTTGAGTAGTCAGAAAAGCTTCACTGCACTGTAGTTTGCAAAGAATACAGTCTTTTGTAACAGTGGAAGCTTTTAGTACTGTATCAGGTTTGTTCAGTTGCTTTTGAGGGTAACAGATAAGAGTAAAAAATATCTGTGGTCCAGGTTGTAAAAAAGAGATAAGTCCCACTCATCTTTTTGTGTTGTTGGATGGACAAAGAACTATTCTTTGTATCAGCGCAATAATTTGAACCTCTGATGTCCCAGGCTTTTGTAACAACCACCATGTGAGAGACAGTTAATTCCTCCAGCATAAATCTGCCACACACATACAAATTTGAGAAGCTTTGTTTTCATTCCAGTATGGAAAAGTCTTTCATGTTTGGTTAAGGGAAAAAAAAAATTGTTGTGAAGTCAGTAGTAGCCTGGAAGACTTAGGAAGCTTCAGCTTGTAGGGAAGTCTGCCTGCCCTCAACCTTCTGGGACAGGGAGTGTGGGAGTGAGGATCCTCTAGCTACTCCTCCTGGTTCCCTGTTTGCCTAGGGGTGATTCTGCTGGGCTGGATGCAAACAGAGTTGATGAGGAGACCACAGCCTGCTCCAGAATCTAGATGGTATCTGGCACAGTATTGACAGATGGGAATTATATCTCTATAACTATACTGATATCTTTCTCTCTCTCTCTCTGTCTGCATATATACTTAAATGTACTTATACATATAAATTAATTTTAATAAATTCCAAATGAAGAAAAAAATTGTTTGTCAATTTTTGAGACTTAGTGTCTTCTGACCAGTCTCCTGCCTAACTTAGTTCTGAGCCTTTGATAGTCTACAAAGTCCTAAACAGCATTTCTACACTGGTAACTTATTCAGGAAAGACCCAAAAATTGTGTGTGTCTTACTAATCTATGATTTTCTATCTGAAGCCTTCACTTCTGCTATCTGAATGTAGGCAGTTGTATGGTTCAAACAAAACATGTTTCTTCCCTCCTTTTTTAGAAATAACAAAATGTTGACATTTGACACATAAGTTGTACAAGGAAGCTGGATGTGCGTGTTTTTGAAAAGCATCAGTTTTGCTTTTCCCTCTCTTTGGGAACCTCCCTGAAAATTTGACCTTGTTCCAATTTCTTCAACAATTGGCCAAGACATAATTCCCAAATATCCCTTTCCATCTCTTCCCACTGAACAATATCGTACTTCCCCTGACATGTCTGCTAACTTTTCTGGGAATCTTTATACAGACCACAATAAGCTCAATATTTTCAAGATGAAAATCCACAGCAGCTTTTCTTCTGCCAGTCTCTGACCATCAAGTCTTTTTTTCTGTTTAAAGTCAATGTTAATATCAACCTTTCTCTTCCTCCATCTGCAACTGAGTTGTTATTTACATGCATCCCACACATCCAGACCCTTGTGTATTGTTTCCCTGTGCTGAGTCTTCAGTCTGCATCCCCTTCCCTTCGTCCTTTATTGCCAAGATTCTGGTTCATACTGAGTTTATCTCATGTCCTAACTGCATTTCTTCTCCATTTTACCCCTCCACACTATGCTATGAAATCATTACATACAGCTTCTGAGAAATCCTTCCTCTACTTTTTTCCTGACCATTTAGGAGGAGTAGAAATCAGAGGAAGATGTGGAAGTCAAGCTTTTCTTCCCCCATTCCATATTTCTTTCACTCGGTTGTCTTCCCCTTTGCCATCTCCCATAGCCTTTTGTGAGCAATTTACAGAGGTTATCCTTTTAGTTATTTTATTCCCATTGAAAAGTACTCTGCTTCAGAAAATCTCCAATTATACTGCTGTAAAGAATTAGTGATTTTTCTGCTTATCTTACAGAGTTGGCCCTGTTTAACCACTGCTTCTAACTTACTAGAGAGATAAGATTTTTATTATATTTTGGCACAGCCAGTGATGTGCACAGAGAGGACTACTTATATAGAACTCAAATATTTAGCTCGTCATTAGCAGACTGCATCCCGCATTCATCCACCTCTGCACCCAGAGACTCTCTGTAGCAAAGTCTTTCACCACCAGGAAACAGTCGTTCTCCCTTCTTTCTCCAGAAGGACTAAGTGATTTAGCTATACCAAATACACTTTTAAAAACTGGGATTACATTGTTCTTTAGCTATTACACCATCCGGTAAAATGACATACGAGACTATGTCATTTCATCTCCCCAAAGCAATAATGCTTTATGCCTTCTCAACTGTTACGCTTCGTGGCCCTAATTTCTAGCAGAACTTCTGGAATCTGCTTTCTGAGATTAGCAGTGCCCTCTTGCCTGATTCTAAACAAAAATAATTGGAAAGGCACATGCACCAGCTTCCAGTTTATAAGAGTTCATTATTTGAAATCCCCTGAGCTCCTCCAATTAGAAAACAACTTTTTGACTTAATATCCTTCAATTGTTAAAAACTTGCGTCACTGAGAGATCACAGTGAAACGTAAAGGTCCCAGCACATTGGCACTTGATTGTGAGGGGATGTGATTGTTCCACATTTAGACTGGAAAGGGTTAGGAACTCCGCTTCCCAATGTGCTTAATGAATGAAAGGAAAATTGGACCCTTGAGCCAGAGGCAATGACCTAACTGAGTGAAAAATGTTTGCAGGTTAACAAGGGCAACTGTTCCTTGCTATAATTCCCACTGGAGGTGAATGACAAAAAAGGCCAATAAACCTCAGACTTTGGATTATTTATTAACCTGTTTTCTTCCTAAAAGAAAAGACCTTACTGTAGATCTTGGAAGACAGAACTGAAAAGAAGTGTCCTTTTGTAAAGGGAAAATTAATGACCATGTGCGCTGCTTAAAAAGAGTGAGGTTTAATACTTAGTATTGTACTCTAAGCGATCAGATTTTTTAAAAGGCAACTTCACTGAGACGGAGATGTAAAGAGAGTAAAAAATAAAATTGTGATTAAATGACAGTGATTTAAGCCATATTAGAACAAAATGTAAGTTGAAATGACACAAGCTTTGTTGACACTGAATCAGAGAAATATATTTTATGTCTTGCCTTTAGAAGCACTGCTGTCTAACATGCTGACACAGCAAATCTGTAGCTCTCCTACAAGTACTCAGAAACCAGGGTGTGGTGGGATAGCCAAGTGTCCTCAAGCAAACTGGAGCCTCTCTAGTTGGAAGTCATGCAATTCACTTCTCATCCCAGAGGGCAGACTTGGTTTCCAATTTAAACCGTTTGTCATGAAGTAATGGAAAGATTCCTGTTGTCTTCACTGAGATCAGGTCGGGAGCCTAACACAGAGGCAACGGAACAAAATTGCAGGGTAAATGCGGAACAGTACAGGAAAAGCTTTAAGACTAGTAATAACTAGTAGAGCAGCTGTCAAGCTACCTTTACAAAAAAATCTAAGCGATGCCTTTTCAGGAAACAATGTAGACTAGTCAGGAGAGAATTGAAGGGTATGATCCAAAGTTGAACTGTTTCAGTGGGCTTTGTATTGTATTAGTCCCTAACAGAATATACAAATAACATATTGCTTCCTGTACTTGAAGTGCCAAAAATGAGACAGTTACAAGCATTCTGCAAACCATATGTCTGAATCAGTCAGGGGCTGAAGCAAAAGGAAGGAATATGCATTTCCATAATGCCGCTTTCTACGACGTAGCGATACCCACAGCACATAGGTGTATTTTCAGTAACGGGAGCTGTGTTTGACTTTCATGTTGGATCAGCTCTGTGTTTTTCAAAATGCTCTTTCTTTACCCTGTTCTGTACCTGCAAATGAAAAGATGTACATTGTATTTATCGATTGCCTTTCTCTCTGAATGCCAACATCCTTCTGTCTCCCATCTCTGTATGGTTAAATTTCGGTGTGTGTTTGCAAGTCTCACTGACTTCCAAATGGCTAGGCAATTTTCATTTGATTATTAATTCTTAGCTAAAGAAAATACCTGAGGGAAGCAGAGATTTGCTTTCTATCCCAATGACTTTTAGTTAATGTAGGTCATGATACCTTTGTAAGAAGACATAACTGCAGTTGGAGTTCTTATCTTCTTTCTTACCTGCTTATCTGCTCTCAGTATGAATACAGAGAGAAAGAATATTTTAGATGGATTTTAGTTCTAGAAATTAAGATGGGTTTAAAATACAAGGTATTCTAACACTATCAGTGCTTTATTTCTTTTAAATATTATTTAGCCTATACTATTATCCTTAATGTGATTAAGTTGAACTTGCATTTCATGTAGTGCCTGTGTCAGTCAAACAAAATCTCATGACATCTGCTAGCAATGAGCATGTGGACTTTTGTTCTGCATGTACTTTTCTGCCCCCTTACCTAAAGAAGTAAGCACCTGAATTCTTAGTAGCCCTTTAAGAATTAAGAAAAGCTACTCAGGATTTATGACAGACTGCAGGATTTGAAACAGGACAATCAAATAATTTGAAACACTTTTGTAAATAACTGTGTAACAGAAGAGGCAAATGTCTTTGGTAGTAATAAGGAAAAGTGAATGAATTAGACTTGGACAAAAATTCATGTATGAGAGCTCAAATTTGAATGTGTCTATGAGCTAAGATTCAGACACACAAAGCAGACCTTGCAAAATGTCAGATATGTTGAAAGGGTATCTGTGGCTGAATTGGGCCCAGAATGACTGAGTCCGTGACTCGTGTTGTCATCTTCTCGTAGACACCTGTTCTGGTCAGTGGAGCTGAGTCTATCTGGAGGCTTGGGGGTAGTGGTGTTCCCCAGAAGTCAGTCCTGGATCCAGTGCTGTTCAATATATTCAGCAATGACTGGGATGAAGGGATAGAGTGTACCCTCAGCAAGTTTGCCAATGATACAAACCTGGGAGGAGTGGTTGACATGCTAGAAGGCTGTGCTGCCATCCAGCGTGACTCAGACAGGTGGAAAGCTGGGTGGGGAGAAATCTAATGAAGTTCAATAAGAGCAAGTGTAAAGTACTGCATCTGGGGAAGAACAACCCCATGTATCAGTACAGGTTGGGGGCCGATCTGTTGGAGAACAGCTCTGGGGAATAAGATCTGGGAGTCACAGTGGACAAGAGGATGGCCATGAGCTAACAATGCACCCTTGAGGCCAAGAAGGCCAATGGCATCCTGGGATGCATTAAGAAGAGCATGCCCAGCAGGTCAGGGGAGGTTATTCTTCCTCTATACTCCGGTACAGTCCCACCTGGAGTACTGTGTCCAGTTCTGGGCACCCCAGTTCAAGAAAGACAGGGAGCTACTGGAGAGAGTCCAGTGAGGAGCCACTAGGATGATTAAGGGAGTGGGGCATCTCCCTTATGAGGAGAGGCTGAGAGAGCTGGGTCTTTATAGCCTGAGGGGTGACCTTATTACTGTCTATAAATACATAAAGGGCGAGTGTCAGGAGGATGGAGCCAGGCTTTTCTCAGTGACATCCAGTGGCAGGACAAGGGGTAATGGGTATAAACTGGAGCATAGTATGTTTTGGGTAAACGTAAGGAAAAACTCTTTTACAGTGAGGGTGACAGAGCTCTGGAACAGGCTGCCCAAGGAGGTTGTGGAGTCTCCTCTGGCGACATTCAAAACCTGCCTGGATGTGTTCCTGTCTGACCTGATCTAGCTGATCCTGCTCTAGTAGGGGGGTTGGACTAGATGATCTTTCAAGGTCCCTTCCAACCCCTAACATTCTGTGATTCTGTTCTACAAGGTTTCACCTGAAGGAAGCAAGTTGCTTGCAAGAAGGCATTATTTGTTTTGCTCTGTTTTTCTTGCCACGGAGAAGGGAAGGCAACAGTCATTAACAGTCTTGGAAGGATAGTGTAGATCCCGAGTGCTACGTAACTGTGGTATAAAAATTGTTTATACTGCAGTCAGCAGAACCACCTTTGTATCCTGAAGGCAGGTAAGAATTGTGCTTTTGCAACTGAGTGCAACTGAACTAAACTGAGAGTCTTCAATAGTGTGATAAGATCTGATGACTTCAGGATGCAGAGACCAGCTTGAGGTACAAAGAATCATAGAATCATTTAGGTTGGAAAAGATCTTTAAGATCATCAAGTCCAGCCGTTAACCTAACACTGCCAAGTCCACCACTAAACCACATCCCTAAATGCCACATCTACAAATCTTTTAAATACCTGCAGGGATTGTCGCTCAACCCCTTCCCTGGGCAGCCTGTTCCAGTGCTTGTTTACCATTTCAGTGAAGAAATTTTTCCTAATATCCAACCTAAACCTCCCTTGGTGCAACTTGCAGCCATTTTGTCTTGTCGTGTCATTTGTTACTTGGGAAAAGAGACCGACCCCCACCTCACTAAAACCTCATTTCAGGTAGTTGTAAAGAGTGATAAGGTCTCCCCTGAACCTCCTTTTCTGTAGACTAAACACTCTCGGTTCCCTCAAAGGCTCCTTATAAAACTTGTGCTCTAGACCCTTCACCAGCTTAGTTGTCTTTCTTTGGACACACTCCAGCACCTCAATGTCTTTCTTGTAGTGATGGGACTAAAATTGAACACAGTACTTGAGGTGCAGCCTCATCAGAACCAAGCAGAGGGAGACATCACTTTCCTAGTCCTGTTGGCCACACTATTTCTGATATAAGCTAGGATGCTGTTGGCTTTCTTGGCCACATGGGCACACTTCCAGCTCATGTTCAACTGGCAGTTGACTAACATCATCAGGTCCTTTTCCACCAGGCAGTTTTCCACCCGCTCTTCCACAAGCCCGTAGTGTCGCATAGGGTTGTTGTGACTCAAATGCAGGACCCAGCGCTTGGCCTTGTTGAATCACACAATTGCTCTCAGTCCATCAAGCTAGGCTGTCCAGATTCCTCTGTAGAGTTTTCCTATCCTCAAGCAGATCAACACTCCTTCCCAGCTGTTGTCATCTGCAAACTTACTGAGGGTACACTCAATCCCCTTGTCTATATCATTGATAGAGATACCAAACAAAACTGGCCCCAACACCACGTGTGACCATCCACCAACTGGATTTAAATCCACCGCTCTTAACCACCACTCCTTCAGCCCAGCCATCCAGACAGTTTTTTTACCCAGTGAAAAGTACACACGTCCAAGCCACGAGTAGCCAGTTTGTCCAGGAGAATTCTGAGGGAAGAGGTGTCGAAGGCTTTACTAAAGTGCAGGTAAACAACATCCACAGCCTTCCCCTCATCCACTTTCATAAACCCATGGTGAATGGCCAGCTGCTTTCAAGAAGGCACACCTGAGAGTAGCTGCCCAGGAGCAGCTGGCAGTGCTGTTCACGGAGATTCCCGTTCTTAGGTCCAGTCTTCCATGTCATCCCTAGCACCCCTGTGAATTAGTATGTGTTACAGCTGTTTCTCACAGCTTGAGGCCTGGTTCAATTGTAGGGAAGTCTCACCATGAAGTTATAGATACTACAGAATCTTTCTGCTATCCTCTCTTTATGCAGAGCTACTGCTCCCAAGTTGGATGTCTGAAGTCTTTATCCTTTGTCTTTGCTCAGAAAAACAGATGTATTTTAAGAGAAAATAAAGTGAAAACTTGCCTGTTTTTGCTGGACATTGGCTGCAAAGTTTCATGTCTTGTCTCTGTCTTCTATTCTAGGGAACTGTGAAAGTCTGCATGGATCTTTTTAAATAAAAAAAAGGGAGGGGGGGAGGGAAGAATCTGAATAATTGAAATGAAAAAACAACAAAGAAAAAAAAAAGAGACTGCGGAGTCATATTTAGGTTGGTAGAAAAATACTTATTTGGGAAAGTTGCCATGTTAGTAACTAAAAAGATAGGCAGAAAATTCTCCTGTACCACGAAAAACTGATGAGCGAGTAGGAGCTCAGAACTATAGTAACTTGTAATTCAGCTCAGTTTGTATTAAACCTGGATATGATCTTCTGAACTAGAGTATCTGCTACTTTCTAATCTGTGATATTGGTAAGAATTAATAATTAAATATATCAGTTTCATCTGAGCTATATGGGATATTGGTGACTCAGCTGTACTGTTCAGAAATTCGAATAGCTTGTTGCTCTCAGTTGTCATTTATAGTTCTTTATCCCCATATATTTCTGTTTGTAATTTAGGTTCTTCTATATATTGTTTCAGGGCCCCCCAAAATATAATTTTCTTCTTTAGAGCCCTTTAAACATGGATAGACATAGTTCTTTGGTAAACTGTAAACAGGATATAATTAAATTGGAGTAAAAAGTTACTTAAGAAAATAAAGACTTTGGATACAAAAAGGTTGTTTAATTGCTGCATAAACTCTGTTTTATTCTTTAACTCGATGTTTATAGGCAACTGTAGTACCACTTTCGGATGTTCTGTAGGAGAAAAAAAAAATGGGCACATACTGGAGTTTTAAAATATAATCCATGTGTAGTAAATAGAGTTTTTGTATTTTTTCCAAAAAAAAAATGAAATCTTATTTTCATCACTGGGTATTTTTCCCAGGCAAATAATGTGTAGACTGAGCAGGCCATGAAAGTTCACTGACACAAATCTCCAGAAAGGTGTTACAATGACCCTAAAAGCCTACTTATGCTTTGATTGTTCCATACAGTATTTGTAAACCTCACAAATGGTGCATTCTTGCATTCATATCATCATTGTACATGATCTTGTCTCATAAATTAACTAAGGTTGGGTCTTGTTAGTTCTTGGATAGGAGACCTCTAGGGAAAACCCAGATGGTGCAGGCATTGATAGTGATTCAGTGGGAAGACCACCTACTGTGTTAGTACTCATTTTTCTTCTGGATTGAGTGCATTGTGTTTGGAAGGATGTTGCTGTTTTTTTCTAAGGTTAAAAATTAAGAATGGTCAGAACTAAGTATTGCAAAGCATCATAATAATCCTATGACATCATGAATAAATGTGCAGAAGTGGTGCAAATATTGGCAACCGAAATCAGAAAATTATCAGAGTTAATTGAAAGTGTATTTTTCCATATTTTCTTCATTCTGTGTCTATCCACCCCCTCTGTGAAATAGTGATAACTAGCAACTAAAAGCAATTTTTCCCTTCATCAGCATTTCCTGTAAGCTTTTTAGCCACTCAAAAAGCACAACTCCAACAGATACTGGGAAGTCCCTCAGCTGTGAATTTGCAATTTGGTTCTTACCTTATTGCTTCCTTCTGCAGCGCAGAACAAATAAAATGTTAAAATGTGATGATATTTACCAATGAAATAATGCAAAATGGATTACGTCTTGTGTCTCCGTTCTCCCTTGGGGGCTAAAATACCTGTTTCCAGCTTACCTCTTTGGTGGAGCAGGGAGGGGTGCAGGCATTAAACAATGCTGCCTGAAAGCCTTGGGCCAGGTGCCCTGTGCAAGGGAAGCACACTGTACTGTGTGTTGCCTCAGTAGTCTGTGTATTCTTCTTACTGGCCCCCCAGGTGTTAAATTACTATTACAAGGTGTCACGGCCATTCATGTTACTATTACAAGGTGTCACGGCCATACAAGAAGGATGTTGAGGCACTGGAGCGAGTTCAGAGACGGGCAACGAAGCTGGTGAATGGTCTGGAGAATTTCTTCTATAAGGAGAGGCTGAGGGAGCTGGGATTGTTTAGTTTGGAGAAGAGGAGGCTCAGGGGGAACCTTATTGCTCTCTACAGCTACCTGAAGGGAGGTTGTAGGGAGGTGGGGGTCGACCTCTTCTCCCAAATTAAAAATGACAGGACGAGGGGGAATGGCTTCAAGTTGCGCCAAGGGAAATTTATGTTAGATACCAGGAAAAATTTCTTTACAGAGAGGGTAGTTACGCATTGGAATGGGCTGCCCAGGGAGGTGATGGAGTCCCCATCCCTGGAAGTGTTTAAAAACCGTGTAGATGTGGTGCTGAGGGACATGGTTTAGGGACCCTGGCAGTGCAGGGTGAACGGTTGGACTTGATGATCTTAAAGGTCTCTTCCAACCAGATGATTCTATGATTTTATGTTTAGGGGAGCTTGTTTTGTCTGGTTTTTCTCTTTTCCCATTTCCTCTAATATTCCTTATAAAAAATTGAATTATCCACTGAACACAAACATTTGCTGTGAAAGAGAGTTTTAAACCACAAAACTGGTGAAAAGCAGTTCAAGTAGAAAGAAAGTGTAATCAGTCCTGGTAATTATTTTACCCATGTAAAACTTATTAATTATACAATTTCAGGGCAGAAAATAAAGAGAGTTTTGCAGAGTGTTTGTTCACTATCATAATTTACCCCAAGCAGGACTGTGGTATAAGGAACAGCAGATATCTTTGTGGGCAAAGATAGGCTTCCTCACAGCTAAAATCTGACTGATATAATTGTGCATTTTGTATGCAGATAGACAAGATTATAACTTCCTAAATTCTAAGGTTTAGCACCTAGAGTTTAGCACAGAAAGAGATGTTCAAACCCTAGAAGCTTCTACAGCTTTAGAAAAAACATCTTTGACATTGACAATTGTCCAGTGTATTATTCGTAGCTATAAATAATGGATTTTTTTTTACAGGTGATGTGAAAGATGGGTTTGCCTGTTACTCCTGGAGTGCAGTTGCTGTCATCAGTATGCTTTGTCAGAGTGTACAGTGGAGTAAAACTTCACATACAGTTACAAATATTCAGTCTATAGTGGGTTCATTTACCTGATCTTCATTTCTCATAAGCACCTTTTTTTTTTTCAAGTTAAATAAGTATTTTAAGGGAGAGTCACAAGGAAATTACATGTTCTGAAGACACCACCAAGAAATTATGACCAAGTATGGAATAACTGTAGACTCTAATACATGAAAGTCTTTACTTATCCTAGGATTTATCATTAACTGTGGGAGATGGAAAAGGAGGAAAAGGAGAACAATCAATGAAATTTGATCATAGTTTCTAAAAGATAGAGGTTATAAAAATGCATTTTTATCTTTATACAGGGGTTATTAAAACATTACGGCTTGGAACTTGACATGTAGGATGGCATCATCTTTAGGTTCCAAGAATTCATGTTGTTCAAAACGAACCTGGCAAATGGGTTCTCATTTATGGGAAATGGGAAATCTCATTTATTTTGCTAATGTTTCAGTTTTAGTAACAATTGTGACAGGGATGGTTAAGAATATTTTTAGTGTAAGCACTATTGACAACACTGAACTTAATAAATTCAACTCTGTATTTCAGTGTAAATACTAAGCTAGACTTAAGACAAGGTCTGATTTTTGTTGAGACAACAGAGTAGGATGTGTTTAGGAGTAATACTGCATTTCTGCTCCACATCAAGTACAGTGGTCACAGACATTGTGCTCAGGTGTAAGACTGCTGTCTGTCTTCCACTAGAACTTTGTAGGATGTCAGAGGTGCCTCGGAGTCAGAGGGAGGAGACAGATGGACTGGTAGAGGAGTGAAGCCCTTAAGGGAGAGGCAGCTATTTTGTGAGAGAATGCTTTCCTGAATAAGTCTTGAGTTCCTGGGTGTCACCATTTCTTCTCTGACAACAAACAAAACCCTAACACAAATTCTCCTGTGGTTGTCAGCACCTCCATTAACTCCCAGTTGGCTGAAGTCTGCAGAGGATCTCAGTGTTCCAACTTGGTTGTTAATCATGAGGTGGATAATATGATAACAACTGACAGATTTTTCTTCCTCTTGATGTTATGGTTTTCATTTTTAAGAGAAAATAGAATATACACAAGCAACATAATATATTTTTGTGGTTCTGAACTTTTCAAAGTTTTGGTTGTACCAGAGCTGAGGCTACAGATATTTTATGGTAATATCTGCTGATTTCAAAGATTTCCTTTGGTAGCAGGGAAGGAAAAGGTGCTTTGCTGCTGCTGCATGATTTTGCTTCCCGATTTTCAGAATGAAATGTGTAAATACGTTACCAAACTACAAACCATTTTAGAAGTTGAAATCAAAACAAGCAGATCATCTTCTGAGAGATTTATTTTTATGTAGATTTGTGGGTCATGTTCAACATTTCTTAATTGCAGAAGTTCCTATGGAATGCAGATAACCTGAATCCTTTTAGCATCTCTAATTATGAAAGGCTTTGCTTACATGTTTATCTAGTTATTTTAGCAGGAGAAAATTTCAGTGTACACGGTGAACTCATTAAGGGGTCAATTAGAATTTTGTAGAAACAGGAGTCATTCTTGCTTGTTGCAGAGGCTGGGAGATGTGCTGAGTAAGTCAGGAACTGCAGAAGGTAGAATAGAAGGACCATCTTGCATGTATAGCATCTCCATGGTGCCCTGATGTTCTGGGTTCTCTTCCTACCTCTTACTAGGAATGGGTATGAGGTGTCTCTATCATTCAGGAACTGTCTGCTGTTGCTTTCTGGGTGTCTGATGGCAGAGGCTATGGAGGACCAAGCTGCAGAACTACTCAACACTCACAATTGTAGCTAAACTGAATAAGGAACTGTGATTTTAAAAGCTATAGAATACTTGCCGTGATAAAGTTTTTAGAAGTTCATTCCTACGTGTGTGAAATTGGTCTGCCATCTGTAGCTGTATATGTATTCCTGTTACATCTGAATTGGAATGTGGATGGTGATTTCCCCTGAATTTGTAGGTGTATTATCATAACTTGTAGCAGATTGAAGTGCTACACAAATTAATGCCATTGTGAAATTTGAAAGAATCAGCATAGATTCTTTCTTCAGAGTAAGATTGAGCTGTGTACTAAAATGTGATGTGAAGTCACAGCATGAATGACATAGATAAAATGGAATATTCGCTAGATGGTTACTAAGAATATCCCCAGTGAAACAAAAACCCTAAGAAAATACAGTGTGGGAACATCCAGTGCCAGGCAGCAATTGTCATGTCCGTATTTAAGGGAACCAAATTAACATTGCTCAGCAGGGGGGCTGACGTATTCAAAAAGCACATTGATATAATGAGAATTAGGATGGATTAAAACCCCTGTTGGGAGGGTATAAGTATCCACACTGTATATGGTGCTCTCCAGATTACCTCTTCCTCTCCTTAGGATTCTTTCTCAGATGTCCTCTCTACTCTTCCCAGAAATAGGTCCGTATGATAGTCAGCATTTTAAAAGTTGATAAAAGACTCCAAATATCTGATAGCCTTCTGCAATGCCATGACTGGATGGGTAGATGAGGGGAGAGCAGGGGGTGCTGTCCACCTTGAATTTACCAAGGATGTGTGTCCATGCAACCTGCTCCAGGTGAATCTGCTTTAGCGAGGGCGTTGGACTACCTGCAGAGGTCCGTTCCAACCCCTACCATTCTGTGATGCTGATTCTGTGAATATTGTCAGATTCTGACTGTTTAACGTGAAACATTGTTTATGTTGCCTAATATTCAGAAAGCGATCAACACTTCTTTTACGAAAATCTCTTTCTAGGCCCATAAAATTATTAGTTACCTAAGAACATATAGATCAGTCTCCTTCCCTACTAGCAAAGAAAACACCCATCTGGCCAAAACTGGCAGGATTTCACCACCTTCAGTTTCTTCCACCAGTGATGCATAACAGTGATTAAATAAATTCTGTCCTCCTTTGGAAAACGGCCATGGTTTAAACTGCTCAGAGGCAACCAAGTCAGATCAGGCCGAGTGCTACCTTCAAGCTCAGCCCCTTTTCTAAACCCAGTGTTCCCTCCTGGCCTCTGTGGTTTCCTCTTTGCAAAAATCACCTCTCCATATTGCACTGGTTAGCTGCTTCTGAATTTGTATGCAGTATGATGTGAGGTAGCAGACACCCAGGCCCACAGGCTATGTAATTTTACAACCTTAGAAGGTAAATTATTGATAGATTTCTGGTGCTCCAAAAACTAAGTGGAATATTTACAGAGTAAAATCTGGACATGATCTTCGCTAGAGTTGTTTTATTCCTCCTGTTGCTCCCCTATGCTTTCCATGCCTCTAGACAGACTCGGTTTAATATCCATCCCAGATACAGTGCCATCTCCAGGCTTCTGGCAATCACTGTTTTCTGTAACACTGACATGCTACACAGGAAAATTGTTCTGCGTTTTTTGGTGAAGAAATAAAAAGTTATTGGCATAAGCAGTTTGGAAGACAGAACAGCTTTCTTACCTAGTGAGATGATATTGTGTTTCAGAAGCATCTGAAGGGAGTCAAACCTAGTCCACACATATGTTCAATTTCACATATTGTGTTGAGGCCAAAATTTGGGGCCAGCTGCTCCTAAGCCTTTGGCATGTGCTTTTCTTTACCCACACGGAGCACTGCCTGTGTGTATGTGCTTGCATGGTTGTGGCCTCGGCTTCAGAGCATATAAATGTTTCTCAGAGCCTCAGTGCCTTTCTAAAAAAGAAAATGCATCGTTTGGAGTAAAGTCTAGAAAAGCAGTTTGCTGTCTTTTGGCTTATTAAAAAGCAGTAGTACTAGAAAATCTAATGTGACAACTGCCACCCGACTTTTGCATCTATGTGGGATAGACTTTAATAACATTTCAAATATTAAACGATAGAGGAAATGAAGCCTCAAAACTTATGTATTCTTGTTGCATGTAAACTGGTACTTTTTTGTCACACATGAGGACAGACATTAAAAACAATTTTATAAAGTATTTATGAGGTTTTGACTTACCACAATTATTTTCTCTGTCTTTTAGAGTCTCAGAATAGTATCTTAATGCTGGATCATATTTTCTGACAACAGAACACCAGATACACCATAATGATTTGGCATTCAGCCTTTTGGAACGAAGGCCAAAAATGTCTAAATAAATCTTTTCCAATAGCAAGGAGCAGTGATTACATTGTAAACTCTGGATAAATCTGTGATATTACAGAAAGCAACTGTTTTGCAATAAATTGACTTTAAAAAAAAAAAAATCTATTGAAAAAATTTCCCATACTGGACAGATGCCAGCATGGCATTAGGCTACCAGAGTCTTCTATACTGTTGCAACTGAACCTTTAATAATGTGACAGAAATCTTCTTTTCTTGATTATTACACTCAAGGTAGGTTAAGAATCCCAGAAGGGGGGTAGGGTATATAATAGAAATGTTAACTTTATTAATAAACATATGAAACACACTGGGATTCCTAGTAGTCAATTCTACACATGGTTAAGAAAAGGCAGGTGGTCTGGTGGGCTTGTGCTATGCAAGATTTCTATGATGAGAGGCAAAGTTCTGAGTTGCTTTATATTCAGCTGTATTTCAGGAGTAGAATATCCACTGATGTGCATTTACTGCTAGTGGTGTGTAACTGTGGGTCTTAGAAGTGATACAAGAGATCAGGGCTGGTGTGCTAAACACTCTGAAAATGTGTAGAAGGACATCATCGTCACCCAGAAGAGCTCATAATTGAAAATACAGATGCCTCAAACCTGGTGTAAAAGGAAGCAGACATTTAAGAGAAGTGACTTATGGAAGCCACAAAACTGCCGGTGGCAGAGCGGTGGGAGGAGGAGCGGTCCTGGAGGCTGAGCCCCATGGTGCGAGCCATGACTTTCAGTCCACAGGAGAGTGGGTTTGTTTGCTTTCCCTTCAAACTACTGCAGGCGGAAAGGCCGTATGGAAATGTACAGCCTCACACTGACAGCACCGTGCAGCCGTACAGGTCCCTCCAGCAGATTTGTGTGTGTGTGTTGGAGAGGAGAAACAAGCGGGCCCCGTAGCGCTCCTCAGGTCAGGGCTGGGGAGCGGGGGGGCGGGTGCCCTCTGTGACCCTCTGCTCTATCTATTCTTGTGAAACTACTGCGGCCTGGCTTTAAAAAGGGCCAGAACCAGCTGAACAAATGTATGGCTATTTGGTGTAGTGTTTCCAGGCGGTTCAGGTTAATAGTTCAGTTACAGTGTAAAGACTAAATCCACGTTCTCCGTATAGTATAGCCTCTACCTCAACAGAAATAACAATAATGGTGATGATAATACTGATTAGTGTTATTCAGCTATCACCTTCTAGTTAAAACAACATCCAGGCAGAGACTGTCAGCCAAAACAGAGAGGGAAGGGACAAATCAGGAGGCAGAAGGCCCTCCTGAAGTGCAACGAAAGCTGTCGATGGCTCATAAAGCCTTGCGAGGGCAGATTTTAACTCCTTGGGCTTTGTGACTTGGGCTTTTAACCTCCTTGGAATCCTTTCATTACCGTTCGGAGCTGCCGCAGTATCTACAAGTGAAATCAGCCTGAAGCGACCCCTCCATCGCCGCTGCCGTGGGCTCGTCAGCGCCGCGCCGGGCGCGCTGCTCGGAGCTGGCGCGTGGGTGGCAGAGAGCAGAGCCCAGCCCCGGCCGCAGCCCACCCGCCCCTGCCCGCTGCGAGGTGCGGGTCCCGTCCCGGGGAGCCGGCAGCAGCGGGAAGTCTTGCCGGCGGTGGCCAGGGAAGGCTGCAGGATCTACAGGCGTGCAGGCAGAGGAGCCTTGGAGTATACCCAAAGTGAAAAACTTAGAGTCTCAGCAGCTGAAAGTCAAATGCTGAAAGCTTGCTGTAGGCTGCAAAGCATCTGGCATGCTACTGGGGAGTGTGTCAGGACAAGGCTGGCACCGTGGCACTCCAAGGACCAAGAGAAAACCGTACGATTACAGCTGTAACTTGGCTGTTTCCTCAGTTACCACCTTCAGTTCCAAACCTCACAACCACTCTGAAGTGTAGCGATATCCCAGCATGATGCACTTAGCACATCTGATTGTTTAATTATAATCCTCCCTTCCACACATGTAGAATCACAGTTTCACCTGCTCATGTGGCACCCACATGTGCTGTCCTGAACATCAGTGTGTGAGCAGCTTGGGATCGCTGCCAGTCTGGTATCTTCTTCCCCTGCCTTTGTTTGTGCTCTTCATTCAAACTGTGGCTTCTGCACACCTCTCTAGGTATCTAAATATAAATGCATTAACAAAATAATTGTGCAACTCATGTCATACGTAGTGGAATCTTTGTTAACTTCATTGAAAGCAAAAGGTGCCTTCTAAATAAAAATACTTAGATTTCTTGTGTAATAACTAAACATTTGCCAGGGAAAGTAAATACAGTCTTTGAATTCTGTTTTTTAAAGGCTTCCAATCCTTTAGAGCCACACGGACTTTAGGTGCTATCATGATGACTGTTCAATGTATGTATGTCAAATGTCACTCAAACACAACAGCAGTGTTCTCTCAGAACAATGTCAGAAAATAAAGTACATTTTTCTTTTTAAAAATACCTACTCCAAGTATTTTCACTGTCATTATGTAGAGAATACATTCTACTTCCTCATGCTATAGCATTTTTAAAAGTTATTAGGTGTTTAACTGCATTTCCAGTGTAAAAAAGTTGACCTGAAAGAGGCTTCAAGAAAGAGGTGGAGGCAGGGAGATATTGGCAGAAAAAATGTTTGAGAAAAGCTGCCAAATTTATGTCCAGCAAATGAATGCAGGTAAAAGAAAAGGAAAATGTCTAGTGGAAAGTAAAGACTTACAGGAATCAGGTACTTGTTGTGTATTAATTAGGTTAATTTGCTCCTGCTCCAAACCAAAGTACACTGAACAATACAGAATGAGGAATCGGTGATATTTTTTTGGTTCCTGTTATGATCTTTTTGCATTATTTGGGGATTTTATGAAGTGGGTTTTGTCACAGAACCTGGTTTCCTCTGCCAGTCTTGTCTTCTGGCAGGCTGGCAGCATGGTGAAGCATGGGTAACAGCATTGCTTATGCTTTTGTAGCAAAGGTAGGAGTCTGCCTCAGTATTTCATGCTGTGGCTCTGGGTTCATTCTATAATTCAGGCATTTAAGGTTAGAGGGCCAGACGGCAGATAAGCTTTTTTCCCCAGCAGCTGTTAACGAAGTTTGCAATGTGTGCTTGAAATGCCACCTGACCAGAGGCAGAGTGATTTAATAAATTGGGAACTATCTTGGGACTTTGCATCCTTTCCTGTCTCTGACGTTGCTCTTCTGCTGAATGACCTTTTCAAGGCTAATGCCTCAGTTTCCTCAGCTGTAAAATGGATGCAGTAAACATTACAGAAGCAATCACTGAAGTGTTTGGTTTTGGTTTTGTTTCTAGAGAGAAAACATGGCTGAGAATTCTTTCTTTTTATCTGGGATGTTTTAGAAGAGAGGGCAGATCTTATGTGGTCCCATTCTCTCCTCTCTCATCCTTGCAGTACTGTAAGGATGGTGTTAGTGTGGTTTTTTAAATTTCTGCTTGGTTGCTTCAGTCATCTCAGAATAAATGAGTATCCTTGTGCTTCTGGACCAATTTTGAATGCTTCTTCCCTAACATTCTCTCAAAGAAGTTGAACTTACATGTGATATGAAGTCCCTGTCAGGGCAGAGAAAGCTGGCAGTGAGGCAGCAACTGGTCATAAAGCACCAAACTTAGGGGTAAGGAGCAGGCAAGAAATCTTAAGAGTCACTTTTTTGGGAGATTTTTAAAAAGCATTCCAAACTTAAGCATGCAAAATTACACTATTGATGTGAAAATAGAGTGCAATCTACTAAGTTTAAGATCCATTTTTCTAAAATAATTATGTGTATTTAACATTTTCAAGTGATAGCCTGTCATGAACATCAGATACATCCATTCCGTGTCTAACTGAGCTGACTAGTTATTTCTAATCTGCTAATTAGCAATGAATTGGTTAACAGTGTTCGTATTTAAGTGTGCATGTTTATGCTTCAAGGCTGACAGTGCAGTAAGATGAATGGGGGAAGTTAACTTTGCTTGATGCTATTGTTTTAGCTGGTAAGGATGAGGACTCAACAAGATGAAAGTATGTTGGTTTACATTGTCAAGGCTATCTTCACAACCAGAAGCTAGAAACTTCCTTTATTATGAGAAAACAAACACATAAATTCTGGGAAATAGAATAAAACCCTCTATTAATCTGCATGAAGTCTTAAATCTTTCAGATTCTTAGATCTGCTAGCTATGGTAATACTTTTTTTCTGCATTTGGAGTAAGTTTGTCATGGTCAGACAGCATTGTTGCTTGCATCTGTCGATGGGCTAAGAAATGACAGTAATAAAAGCAGGTAACAGCAGGCCTCTGTTTTCTTCAAAATGTAGCTTTTTGGAAATAGTGAGGAAGCAGAAAGACATGCTAATAGAATGCTACCCTGTTCTATTGAAATCTGCTCAGGAAAATAAATGAGGTTCTCTTCTTGGCTCCCTTTGTCTTGTTTAACAATACAGGATACCTCATTTGATCTAACTTTACACTGGCTTCCCAGTTGCAAAACAAGAACGAATGAGTTATGTTTGCTTTCTAAAAATGTTGAGAAATGCAGATGAAAAATTATTATGTAATCCCTAAGCACCAAATTGGGTGACCTTGTTTCATATTGAAATAATGAGGACTATTTAGAGTAACCTACCATTCACCATGAGTAAGGATGACAGAATCCAGGCTGGTCTTGTTTTTGGCCCAAAGAATACTTCTGAACTGCTGTTTACATGAGGTTTTACAGTCCCATTTTCGTAAGATGGAAAGGACCTGAAAAAGAATAAAATTGCAGGTTAGTAAATGATGCTGTATGTTTGAAGATATCCACACTCTAACTTAATCACTGAATATATCTCCAAATACCCGTATCTCATCTGTAATATTACTGCTGGGATTTTCAGAAAAATAGCATGTAATGTCAACTCTGTACTTAAACTGTAACCAACAAACCCTGGGGAGCTATCAAGTTATCAGTCTTTAGTACTGAAAACATAACACTGGTTTAAGTATAGCTACTCAAAATGGGTCAAATTACAGCTGGGTGATGTTTTAGTGAACGAAAATTAATAAAGTATTTTCAGCCAAACAGGCAAATTCTTAAGTGTAGATATTTGTAACTGAGTTCCTGAGTCTATAAGTTCATTTTTATTTTACTCTGTGAAAATTGGTTAGGTGTACGTACACACACGGAAAACCACCTGTGAACAATTAAGTTCTCAGTTCTTTGTTGCACAGAACCTCAAGATGGTTAGAAGGGAAATGTTAGCACTTCAGCACTGAAAATCTGGATCAGATGCTAAGGTCTAAGATGTTTGGATTTGGAGTTTGAACTTTGTGTACTTGAAAGGTAGATGTTCCATATTCTGGTCTGAGCTGAAATACATAGTAATTGGTAGGAAATAAGACAAAATCACAGAAGCACAGAATGTTAGGGATTGGAAGGACCTTGAAAGATCATCTAGTCCAAGCCCTCTGCTGGAGCAAGATCACCTAGAGCAGTTTACACAGGAACACGTCCAGGTGGGTATTAAAAGCCTCCAGAGAAGGAGACCCCACAACTTCTTTGGGCAGCCCATTCCAGTGTTCTGTCACTCTCATCATGAGGAAGTTTTTTTCTCATATTTATGTGGAACCCCTTATGTTCCAGCTTGCACCCATTGCTCCTTGTCCTGTTATTGGTTGAGACTGAGAAGAGCCTGGCTCCATCCTCCTGACGCTCACCTGTTACATACTTATGAACATTAAGGAGGTCACCCCTCAGTCTCCTCTTCTCCAAGCTAGAGAGACCCAGCTCCCTCAGCCTTTCCTCATAAGGGAGATGCTCCACTCCCCTCATCATCTTTGTGGCTCTGTGCTGGACTCTCTCAAGCAGTTCCCTGTCCTTCTTGAAGTGAGGGGGAAGAAAAAAGAAAAATCTTTCCTTTCAGAATGGGAATGCTTGTGTGTCAGATGTCTCCATAAATGCTGTCTCTAAAAGAGGAAAACAGTAAGAGATCATGAAGTAAGAACTAAATCTGACTTTTGAAGCAGCAGTAGACAAGGTAGCCTAGGTAAAACAGTTTTTGTCCTATGTACACTTTAAATAAATGTGTAAAGACAAATTTTCTTATCAGATCGGCTATGAAATTGAGAATTTGAAGGCTTGTGGCAGCCAGTATTTCACATTTATATACACCTTGTTTCTGAGATTCTGTAAAGATAGTGTGTGTCTATTTTCTCTTGAATTCCACTGCTGAATCTTCGACAGGCAGTATGGGGTTTGCCCAGGTGATTAGGTCTTTTTTTTTGAAAGTACGTGAATTATTTCTGTGCCATTAATTCTGGGACAGTCTAATACCAATTCACTGTTGATTGTGGAAGGAATTAAGTTATACTCTTCAGCCTAGTTGGCAAGTCACATCTATCTATATAGACTCCTTAGCACGTGCTTTGGTTACGTTAAAGATCCAGACAAAAAACTCTAAGCTTGCTTTTTGTGACACTCATTGAAAAGTGAAGGAACCCACAGATGCCTAAATGATTTATAGTGCTAAACAAATTAGTGCTACTAGTACAACCTTTAAAAAGCCTGTAGAATATATAAATCCATTTTTTCATGTTTTGAGATCTTGATACGGAAGGAAAATAAATAAAAAAGCACTTAGCAGTATTAGCTTTATGATTTTTTATTTTATTTTGAAATTAAGAAGTTCAGAAATTCTGAAGTGGAACAGACACACAACTGTCCTTTCCAAATTGTACTTTCCAAAATGTCAATAACATAAGAACACTAGATACAGTTTTACAATTTTTCTGCACTTAGTCTTATGATAGATACAGAACCATTTAGAGGTTTTGGTTTTTAATCAGAGATACTTACATACTTTTCCCAGCATACTTTCCTGGTCATCACATAAGTTTGCGAATATGTACATAATATCTTTCTACATTAGAAAACTGTTATTTCCATTTTCCTAATGGGAAATTGAGGCACAGAGAGACTAAGGGACTTTTTCCAAATCACAGAAGACACTAATCATAGCTTAGGCTAAATGATCTAGCATTTAGGTTTATCTAGTCAATTACAATATATCTTTTCTTAGGACAAATCAGTGCATGCAATGAGTTAAGCTGCTAAATGTTTGTTTGAAAACCAAACAAAACTTTATTAATTTAATTTGGTGAGTAAAAAAAACCCCAACATTCCAGAGTATTTCTACAGTTAGTCTTATTTTGATGTGTACTTTGGGGAAAGAGTGAGTTTATTATTTTTTCCCATCAGAAATATCTGTGCAGTTTGCCAGTATCTATCTTGGAAAGACTTTACGAGTAATGTATATATTTTGTCTCTTAGAAAAATAGTTTCCCAAGGCTGAGAAAAACTGTGGGCAAAATTATGTACCAGGAAACACATAAAAATGAAAATATAAACTATTATTCAGATTTGATAAATTCAGTGTCAAAAGACACTCTACTTTGCAATATTTAAAAAAACATCTTCAGCCTAAAAATATACCATTGATTGAGAAGTGAATGCAGGCAGCAATAAAAATTGTCAAAACTAAACCCAAGGGTAATAGCAGTGAGTTTAAAACCGACTCTAGGGAAATATGGACAATTGATACAGGAAGCTGAAAGTTTCTTTGAAAAACTCTGTAGACAGAGGAACATAAGAAACAATAATTTTAAGTATATAAAGAAAAAGCAAGTTCTTAGTAATGATTTAAATCTAGCACTCTGTGAGGACAGTAAAAACATGGAATGTGACATGCAAAAGGCAGATATGCTCATACACATCTGTTTTTCTAGAAAAACACAGGAAGATCTATTTATACCTTGAAGCTAATGAAATGTATTTTCTATCCCATCAGTAGCTAGAAACAATGATGAACAAATATTATTACTTTCTTTTTTTCAAATTGGCAGGATCAGATATAGCTTTGATGCAAGCTAAGATAGTTTATTTCAGCGTACTAATAATTTTTCAATTAGAAAATGCTGTGGAAATTGCAACAGACTTATTAAGGTTGAGATTTTCAATTAAAAATCTGTTGAAAATCATACAAAAGGCTGACTGAAGTGGAGGTAGTAAAGAAATAAGTATAGATGTAGAATATGTAGGAAATCGTATTTATAGTGTAGTCCTGTAAGGATCAGTTATTTCTCCAATGCCCTTCAATATCTTTGTCAAAGTCTAGAAAATAAGAGATTATCAATAGCAAAATTTACAGGTGACAAAATAATTTATGAACATTTAATGATGATCAAAGCAGGATGAGCTAATCTGGAGTGCTCATTATAATAGATTCATTAAAACGAGAAATTTTTGCATGGCCAAACCTGAGGCCAAAGGACAGAGGATTTACATCACAATTATTTTTGTGGAACTGAATCCTTTAGAGCACATACTCTAGAAGAGACTTAAATCATAATTTGAAAGTCAGCTACCAGAATGATGTTATGATTAAAATGTCAAATGTAACCCTTTCAATGTCTAAGCAAGGGAATAGAGATAGAAATGGTGATATTCCCTCTGTGTATGTCATTAGGTGAGCATTCCTGAAATACTCAGTCCAGTTCTGGCACTTGTGCTTTGTGAAGGACATTGACTAACTGGAATTGTCTCAGAAGAAAACTGTAAGAAGGTATGAGGTCTGGGAGATGTGCCTTATACTAAGACTCTGAAGAAGCTCAATTTACTCAAGGTTAGAAGGAGACTTTATTACAGTCTGTAAGACCTTTCATGGAAAAGACCAGTTCTATTTAGTTAACTAATAAAGTCTTTAATTGCTAATTTTTAAATTGTTGGTGTTACTCGATCATTATCCAATTAATAATAAAGATAAAAACTACTGGAAATTTAATTTTGACAATTCTGAGCTGGAAGCAGAGCACAAATATCAAGTTATAGTAATTAAAGTTTGGAACAAATTCCAGCATAGCAATGTGCTGAATTTTCCATCTGTTGAAGTTCTTAAATTGAGCTGTAACATATCTTTCAGAAAGACACCCAGTCCAGAATAGATATTATGGCTGATGCAGGAATTGCTGGGTCCTGTTCTCTAATTTATATAGCAGGTCAGGTTAGAAGACAAAAAGGTATATCCTGGCTATAAAATCAGCCAGGAAAAAGTAACTAAGGTACACTGTGGTAAAAAAGACAGCACACATACTCCAAATACTATTTTCACAATAAAAAAATACAGTGGAAAGGGAAAATGATGTTACATGACAGAAGAAAGGATGATTGGTTTTAATGCATAGCTGACAATTAAAAGACCAGATTTGTGATACTGAGCCTGCCTTTAACTTCTTTACTTTCTCCCACCTGAGTAATTTTTTCAAGGTACAGTTTTGTCTAATTTACTTACAGTAATTTCTACTCATGAGCCTGAGCTAAGTTTAAAGCATGCAAATCAAACACAGTGACCACTGCAAAAATTACTGTATTTGAAATATGGTTCTTGTATGCGCCAAGAAGGCACAGAGAGTTTTTCTTTAGCTATTCTAAAAAGAGCTGGCGTGCAGATCTGTCTGACTGAAAAAAGTATACAAATACATCACATGTGTGTTTATGGTCTTCTGTCATTCAGTCAGGTTCTCCATGGGCACTTCGTTATATTCCATTGTTAAATGGTCGTATTAATGGCTACAACATTTTGCAGGGAAAGGCTACAGGCTTTAAGACTTTGGAGTTCTTTTGTTTGTTGTTTTTTCCCCTAAGAGAAAGCATTAAGGTCTAAGATGAGAAAGTGCTTTATGGCGGCAATGGCTAAATATAAGTTCTTTAGTGTCATCTAGTAATTTTGGGAAGGCCCATAGATTCAAATGTGCATTATATTTTGTATTCGATACATATGGGCCAAAATGCAACCCTGTTGGCTCGAGTCCATATATTATGTTATCTAATGCATGGTCTTAATTTCTACTGTAACAGGCAGACTTCTTGTTAGTGACCAAAACCATATATGTTTTTATGCTCTGCTTCACTTTGAGACTATCTCCCTCTTTATATTTCAAGCCCTCTTATTAAAAAATATGTCCTTCTCAGACTGGTTACCAAAATGACAGTCTTTGTTGCAGACACTTTACAACTTCAAAATAAAGAGGGTGTTAAAATGGAAAGCTTCTTCAAATAGGCAGCTACTTCACATGTCTTTACCTAAGAGCTTTTATCATTTACATCACTTTGTCTTGTCCCTGCTTCCTTTTACGCTGCTTCTGACAGTGTTTGGTATTTATTAAACTTTCTCCTCTATTTAGACTATTTCCTGAGCTTGGAAACTTTCCAACAGAAAAAAAAAGGCTTGCTGTAAACTTTGATAAATTATTTTAATAACAGTGAAAATGTAATCATTTCAGTTCTAAATATAGGGACTATGTGATTTTTTTTTTTTGTTTGCTTATTCTGTTTTTCATCCCAGTAAATTATTCGGCACAGGTTTTGCTCATTTCTAAACCAATACAGAATGTCTTTAAGGGTTTCATCTATATCATTAGAAAATACTTCAAGGGTGGGAGCATCTGGAATAAACTATGTGACCCACTTTAGCATACTTTGCACCATGAAAACTAGTATATTATTTCAGTGACCCCTGGAGCTGCTGTTCTGGACAGTTTTGCTTAGCCTGTACCTCAGAACAACTCATCTTTTCTATCCCTTGCTCCCTCAAAATAAATTCATAGCATTGAAGACATGAGGGAAGATTGTGAGTGTATTAATGTATAGATCACTTTTGGTTAAAGAATACTTTGCCCAGTACAGACTGTATTCTTCCATTTCAAGGCTTCTGCCTCCCAGCGCAGCCACGAAGAAATTGCATCCTTGTCTCACCAGGAGAGTCATGATGGCAAGTACCTTGCTCATTACTGCTGCATGGTGTATTAAAGGCATCTGTATTGAATCATTCATTTGTGCAGCAGCTTGCACATAGCTTAGTGAATGAAGCAGTGAGCTAATGAATGAACATTCCTACTTAAAACAGACATATATATCTTTCAAGTTGTATTCCTTCATCTCGATGGCATACCTCAGCTCATTGGCTCAGTCCAAAGTAAATCCATAACATGTCATGGACAGACCTCTGATGAGATTCTTTTCAACAAGTTAGCATACTGTTAAGTCATTATTTTCAAGGTCTCTAACACAGAAGTCCCTTGTTGAACAACTTTGCTTTATTTGGCCCACTGTGTGAAGGCACGTTTGAGTGAGATTTTTAATTCCCAATTCATGAATATTATTCCAACACAAATGTAAATCTTTGTAAGCACTGGACTACTACTGTGCCTTCTAATAACATGGAAGATAATACTGTGCCCATTCTCCATCACTTAATTAAAATAATTGCTGGAACAACTTTCTATAGTAATATACGGAGGGTTTTTTCCTGATAAATTTGTGTGGTTAGAATAAGTCATAGGGAGGGATTTTTACTGACTTGTCAATGGTGGTGAGCCTTAAAGCAATAACTTTAGTAACAAGACACTATATTCATTCCCAGTTGGACAGAGTCTTGAAGGGGACAGAGTGGAGCAGTGGTGTAAGCTGCTGGTGGGGCTTGTCTAGGGATCTTCTGGCTCCACACTGGAAAGGAAACCAAGGAGAGGGTGTTGGCTGGCTCCCTGAGCCTCCTGTTTGAATCTAACCTGTCATATTTTTAAAACACCCAAGGAACTGCGGGTGTCTTTTTTGGAGGAAGTAATTGCTTTTAGCATTCTTCTATTGCTTTCTGACCAATTCTGTACTTTCTTATGTTGCCCTTTGTACCAAGAATGTGAACTGTACTTGGGCCTGAAGAAAATTAACAGTGACTCAGAAAATGAAAATTATCTGGAAAAATTACATTCCTCAGGAATACTGTGTCATGGAGACTTGATTATTTCTTCTTGTGGAAGAGGCCAAGGTGTTTTATGATACCATACAGTTGTAGCTGAGATTGGCCTGTAGCCCAATCAACTAGTCATTCCTTTCTGGTGTATTTCTGTATTGGACTTATGCTGAAATGCCCACAAGAGATTTGGGTAACTCTCTAGAAATACTTTTGCAGGTAGTGAGTGTTAATATAATTTAAAAAATCTGTTGTTTTCCCACCCCTCTCCTACTCTTCACCTCTCTTTGTGAAAAAGGTAAATCATTCAGAGGTTGCTTTCAGCAAATACCAGTTCGTTGAATTTACAGGAAGGGCTGCAGTTCCTCTATGCACGTCATGCTTTCTAACACATCACAGGCATCTTAAATAAAAACCACAAAAGCACACATGAAAACAAACAGATTTCTTTCCTCCCAAAATATCCACACAGGAAAACGCTATGTATCTAAATACACTAAATACAACTCTATCAGTCTCTTGCATAACAAATTACGTTCACTGAATCGTGGCTATGCTTTTTGAAAATGAGGGTTTAAGACTCCTCCTTTCTTTTACCAGTACAAGCTGAAAAAACCAGACATATTTAGCCATCAGCTGCCTAAGGAAATGTCACTTACCAATGTTCAGGATGATAAATTGCATCCTTTAGATGTACCATTCTCTCTCCTTCCTCTCCAAGGAGATCCATTCTCAGTTTTTTACCCTTAAAACCTAAAAGAATCATAACAAAAGCTTCTCACTTAATTCATCACTTCCACTTCCTCCATTTTGTGAGCATTTGCATAGCATAAAATGTGGTGCTGATAGCACTCTGCTCTTTGCCTACATGTGAGCTTAGGAGCAGCTATGCTGGTCAAACAGGCAAAACTGCTTTTTCAAAAACTTAAAGTAAAACCCTGTCTCAAATGCTCTTAGAAATATCTATATGAAGAGGAGATTGTCCCGCTCTTCCACATAGAAATTTACTTTTGAAGTGTCATAAGAAGTATTGGATTATCAGCATTCAAAGGTAAACAAGACCAGGAAAAGTGAGAACTCTAAATCAATAACTTCTACAATCTGTGATTAAAAGGACTGGCATGTTCAAATTTATTCACAAACCTGCATAAATAGTTATTGGGAATCGTGTTATGGCCAAGATTGAGTGGACAGCTGTGAAGACAGCACAAGCCCAGCTTGCACAGCTCTGTCTGAACCCGTGACTTGAAGTGCCTTCGGCAGTGGTGGTCTCCAGTGTGCTGCACCACTGCGGGCCTCATTACACTGGGGTGCAACACCAGTCCAGGGGGTTTATTTGCTGTGTGCAGTGTCTGGGTATGTGGAAAGTGAGCCTTTTGAGGCTTTCACTGTTACTTCTAGTGCCAGCTATACACGGTGTGGATCAGTCTCAGTACGTATACTCTTTTCTGTTAGAGTTTAGGAGTGTTCTCCATAACAGAAATATGTCTCTGAGCCATCTGAGTTGGGTTTGAGTAGCCCTGAGGGTGCAGTATTATGGAAATGAGCTAACAGTGCTTCTGGATTTGAAGTAGTCATACAAGTAGTACATCCGTGTTCACCTCTGGATCCAAACATGCCAGCCCTGCTCTGCTGTGTCTATGGCAGAGACAATCAATTCCTGTAGATAGTTGTGTACTGTTAGGGACACTTGGAACATATATAAAGAGTCAACTCAGACAGAAACCTTCCGTCCATCATCTGTACAAGTAAGAGGAAACCAAACCCATCTTAAATCTTTATTGCTCCTTTTTTTTTTTTTTTTAACCCTCCTGTTACATCTTCAGTTAAGTTTCCAGCACATTTCAAGTTCTGCATGGAATGCAGCAGCGTCAGCCAGACAGAATAGGAAAGCTACTGAGATTAGGAACTGCCCTGACAGAAGCAGTACTGGATCTTAGCGCCGATTCTGCATGTCAATAGGAAACTGATGAAAAATGGGCAGCAACAGATAGAAGTTAAAGGAAAAGTGAAGAAAAAAACCCCCCAAAAAAAACAAACAAAAAACCCCCCACAAAAACAAACAAACAAAAAAACCCTCAACAAATGAGCAAGCATATATTTGGTATTTCCACAAACTATTCAGTCTCCAGCAGTTTGTGGCTCAGGAACTCTTTACTCCACAGTGTTTTCTCATGTTTAGTAGTCACTTGTTATTGCCATGACTTTAGCTGGTGACCTTGGCAAACTTCTGGCATCCACAATTTATGTTGTTCCATTTGTATGAAGCGCTACTGCTCTGATAATTTTGGAGTGGGTACTTGCTACCTTCCTTTGATTCCCACTAGTTCCTAAATTGGAGGAGAAAGAGTCATTCCTAATTTACCTTTTTCACACCACTCATGATTCCGTAGGCATCTGTTGTGCTGGACCTCCTTCTAATTTGAAAATTAACCATTTATTTCTGTTTTATCTCCTTAACCAATTAGGATCTGAAGACTTGCCACAAGGCTGTTTCGTTTTTTAAAGAGGCTTTAGTGTAAAAAACAAGTAAGCTTTATCCTTTTCCTTTCATTTGTTTAAGGAATTCCATATGTAATTTCAGTTTATCCACTTTTTTTTTTTTTATTGTTTATTACAGCTTTTACTCATTTTCTGCAGGATCAGTTTATTGACCTGCACTCCCACAGATGTCTTATTTCTAGGTATTTGGTATCACATTAGTTGCCTTCGTGTCCATCAGTACAAAGGCATTTTTAAGAGGAGGCACTGAAGAGAGATAATACAAGTTTAACTCCTATAAAGATGATGAAAAGGGAATCAAACACACTTCTCACTTGACATGAATGGCAGCCTTGATTCTGAGGTAAAGTAAGGCTTCCTTCAGGTTTGCTCGTCATACCCTTTGTTTTTTCAGCTTTGTTTTACATAAACATGAAAAGAAATTATTTTGCAGCAATGAAAGGCAAGATAAAATTAAAAAAAATATTTTGACTCAACCAGAATCAATTGTGCTTGTCAGTTAGTTGGGTTTTTTTGGTTTTGTGGGTTTTTTTGCTGTAGTTGTTTTTTTGTTTGTTTTCGTTTGTTTTTTCTGGTTTGTCTTGAAAAAACAAGATCTCTATTTGCAGAGCATAACTATTTTCCGGGAAACAGATTATAAGATTTGATTCCGCTCTGAATATGTAAAAAGTTTTGATTTTTTTTTTTTTTCTTTAAACTCAATATGATGTCTCAGTCCATATATCTGTTAGATCAAAAATACCTAGTTCCAAAGCACTGGGTAGGAAATCTGTCAAAAAAGCCCAGGTGTCTGAGAAACAGTTTGACAAGCAGAGAGACAAGAGGAACACAGGGAAAGGAATAATGTCAGAGAAGTGTGAAGACAAAGGGTCTGGAGGCAAGGTTCGTACTCAGTGTCTTAGGGGGAATAGAAACTCCAGCGGTATCGGCTTTCTCTCTGTAATGCATCTCTGTCTCAATTCATGCTAAATAGATTGGCATGTGCTGCTGACAGCCTATTATTTTACAACCCGTTTGCTTTTTTATATATTTAGGTAATAGTACAGTTCAATTGCTTAGCTAGATTATTGATAGGACATAATGACAATCCACATATTTCTAGTTTTGTTTTATAATAGTGTAACAGTGAGAGAAGCATTGTCTTTTCTGGGGCCTCTTGTGACAGTGATATTGAATGGAGTGGAAAAAACTGGCCTCTTAACTGCCCTGTCCTCTGCTACAAAGAGCTGTTTGGAGCCTGGGTCAGTGGAGCCTAGTAAATGGCTCAACCTTATATAAAGTAGATACCTTCAATAAGTCAGATGAGTTGTGCTTGAGAGTCCCTGCTCTTCCTATTGTAAGCTTGCATATTGTCATTTAGGCCACAAATGTAATGTAATGTAGATGAGATTCAGTTCAGGTTGCTTAATCTTTTCAGCACTAATGCTGCTATATTATTTAGCCAGCACATCATCATCTGGTTCTACTCCTGAGAACACAAATATTTGAGAATAAAAAAAAAAAGAGTATTAATTCACAAACAATCTTTACTTACAGTTTGTCTAGCTTCTGTAACATTTCTTTCACTAGTGTTAAAAAGGAAGAAGTTGGCAAGCTTTGTATCTGTCCCCCATAACAGCCGTTGTCATGAGAGGATGACAGCAAAAGCCAGTCCATCCAGTTTGTCATTTGCAACATCTCGCTTTCAAACACCGTTGCACAACACACCCCCAACATACCAAGAACAGCACAACAGGAATATCTGTATAGAAAGGCATATGTAGATGGCAAGTATCACCTGAGGCTTGTTTCTGCTGGGGTTGATATATTTCTTTGTATGAAGGAGATAGTACCAATAGCTTGTGCATGTGTAAATTTTCCACCCAGAAAGGGCGGTTTGCCAATCTTTAGGCCTTGCTTAATACATTATCTTTCTGTCCTACACTGCTTTTCCTTCAATGTAAATTCCTTGTACTGCCCCAGAACTACCTCTAAATCTACAGACAGTTAAGTGAGCAGTGACATAGGTGGCACCTACAGACTTTTCCTGTTGAATTCACAGATTTCAGCCCTTTCCACAGGGTGAGGCAAGAGCAGAGTTCCCACAGGGCTGAGACTTGGGCTGACTGGGGTGATAGAACCTGAACATATATGAGCATATATTTCCTTGATTTTTAAACAGATTTCTTTCAAACAAATATAAATCCTGGCATACAAGGTCTGTGTACAGTTTGAGTGGCTTGTTTTGCTTTAACAAATCAATGAAAGCTGTACTAAAGTTAATTCCGTTTTAGCAAAGCTCAAAGTCTATCCAAGAAACTGTTTTCTGTTTGTTTTTAAATCAGCTTAATTAAATAAATTGCTATTTACACCTGGTACAGACAGGCTGTAGCTTTTATGTTTCATGAATTGACAATAAGTTTCTGGTGTTAAGGTTACAATAATAAGATACAATTTATGATGAAAGTTTTACTCGTGTGTCTATATCCAGCAGATGAAAAATGCTGAAAACTTTTCCAGCCAAGGCCCTATGGATACCTTCATTCCATGGCTGCTTTTTTGTCTATACTTTTTTCCAAGATGCAGTATAATTCCACATTTTAGCCAAAAATCCCACTCTCACGCTATATAGACTGTCAGTTGATTCTTTGTCTTCCTGCTTTTCTGCAGCATGCCAACACTACCTCTTGCTCTCCAGCTTTCTTTTGGAGAGCAATTTAATTGTATTTGAGTGCCTGGTCCCGGGACTGTTCTGTGGAGCCAGGTAGCTGATGATCAAGAAGCCAGTCTTTGGAATCCATGATAAAAGCTGGAAGCTGCTGAAACAGGCTAACGAAATAGGAGCTCTTGAAAATTAGAGCAGCAGCAGAGGCAGATAAAGATGAGCTGTGAAAGACTGTCTTCAAATTCTCCCTCCTGTTGAGGAAATTAAGTGCCAACCCTGGATATCTGGAAAATCTCATGAGACCCCAGATCTACAGGCATTTTTTAATTTTTTTTTTTTTAATTTTAATTAAAAATAAAATGTAGTTGCTTGTGGGGTCTGAGTCTTCCCCCTTACTAAGAGAATACATGGAGGTTCTTTGCAGTTTTCCTTCTGCTTCCACTGAAATCAGATGGAAATCACAGTTGATCTGTGTGGAAGCAGAATTTACACAAAGCTCAAGTGGCTTTTCAGCTGAAAACTCTCAAGGACTGTATCATTGGTCAAAGATTCCTTCTTGTCTCATGTAGAACTCTCCTATTAACCATATAAGCGGTATTTTTCCACACTAGTGTATGTTCACAAAAATATTAGAGCTGCCATACCTAATCAGACCAATGGTCCATCTAGACTGCTATTGTCAGCTCTAGATGCCTCAGCAGAAGGTGCAAGAAAATTCATAATATTGTATCCCAGAAGAAGTATCTTTCTAAACTTTGGCAGTTTTTGGATAGCTATTGCCCTGAGCATGAGTGTTTTATTCCTTATACACTTTTATCCTATCTAAGTGTCGTCTATCATGTATGTTCTATTGTTTGAACTATTCTCTACAGGTTTAGGCATAAAGGTCACAATAGGACAGAGGTCATAAGTCACGGTAGATCAAAAGCCATAGCATGTCAAATGTTGTAATATAATTCATGCTCATGTATACAGCACATATATAAAGTGATAGCTTATGCTAAGGCATTGCCTCACATTGCTCTTACAGATACAGCTCCCCTAAGAGCGTTATAATATGCTATTGACTTTCTTGTGGATTCATCGTGCTGTGAATTATTTCTGGCCAGTGGAATGCACAGAGTTACCTTTTGGGTATTACTTAAGCAGGCGTCTCGTGATTTTGCCAGAGATCTATTTTGCAGGAGTCAAGGTGTGTATTGTTTCCCTAGTTTTTTTTGGGTTTTTTTAAGGTGAAAAAAAAAAAAAAAGGTGGGGGGAGAAGAAACTGAAGATTTACACTTTGGCTTGAAGATATATTAGGTATATGAAAACAACTCTTTTTTTTTTTTTTTTTTTTTCCCCTCCCATAAAGGAACTGATCCCATGGTCTCTGCAGGGATATGTACGTGAAGCCATATTCAGTAAACCTTAGGTGCCACAATTTCTCTCTATTTCCTCTTAAACCAAAGAATAGACAACAGCCACATATCCTTTTGTCCCCAGCATTCATCTTTTTAATTTCCTACATGCAGTTACTCACTTTTTTCCCCCTCCCTCTTTCTTTTGTTCCTCTTGGAACAAAAAAGAGATAAGGAATAAAACAAGAAGTCCTGAAAATGATCCTCTTCCTAAGGATGCTTTACTTCTTCTAGCTGTTTGACTTTTCACCCTTTGGGTGCTTAGTGGAAAAACCATTACTTGCTTGCCGAGGAAAAAGCATTTAATGAATCACAAAATCATTCAATTATTCTTAAAAACACTTCACATCACACATCTTTTTCCAAGTAAAGTGTGCATTTTTCACATTTAAATGGTGCATAACTGCCTCATACAATGTGTCCCTAGAGTTAGAGACATTTTAACAGAAGGGTTCCAGGAGTATACAAAGCTATTTGATATATATTAGCATTAAAAACCTTGCATTTTAAGATGCAGAATTTCCTTCTCTCTCTTCACTGTCTTTCAACAATATTTTTGCAAAGTTTATGAATTTCTGCTGTTGTCAAATGTCTCGCTTTGTACGGAGCTGAGATGGCACGCTTTGCTTACTGCAGCGTGCTGCAGTACCACACGATAAAAATTAAGTATATAGTAAAGCTATTAACTAATATGAAGCAGCAAAGCATGTGTAATATTTTTAAAAATAAAATGAAAATTTATTTAGGAAAGGAAGTAAGGGACTTCCTCAGAAAAAATCCATTATTTTCAATCATTATTGAGCCTGATGCTGATCTCTCACCACTTTTTTCTGCTTTTCTAAGAGGAGTGCTTTCTGCAGAGTGCAGTAGCTGCCATTTCCTACAAAACTTCTTTTTATTTTTTTTTTCCCCTCTGAGGTTTTTTATTAATAGACTTACATTGTAAAATGTTCTTTTCTGTATTTTATGAAAACATATGTGCTTCACCCAGCAGAATCAGGTGGCCAGCTTGGTTTGTAAAACCAGCTTGAAGGCTGCACTTTTGCTGGGGCAAATGGGAATCAGTCTGTTTATTTGAATGCCAGTATATGAACTGTACAAGCTAAGGAGTTGGCCTTGAATTTGTAAACTTTCCTGCACTTTTATATCCCTTAAATTTAAACAAGTAATTTTTTCCATAGCAATGATTTATTTTATTTTATTTTAAAATTTAATAGGAAGGAGAGGTATTTAAACAACAGCTTTAGGCTAGGTTAGCTATCTAGCTTAGGCACAGTTTGAAGAACTAAACCTAGGTGTTTGTACTTCCCTGCATAGCTGGCAGAGAGGCAGCGGTGCCGGGGGGCTGTAAAAGCAAGGGAGGGCAGCTGCAATTCAAAGCACTTAAATCAGATGCCTGAAGTAGACAGTGTGAATAACCCTCTAGATGACTGGAATTATTGGACCACATTAGAGAGAGAGAGGAAAAAAGTGAGGCTGGCATATGGTGAGTGTCCTACATATGGTATGTTGTTTATATGTGTTTTTTCCGTTAGCATTTCTCTTTCCTTTGCTGCTCCACCTCCTCCTGCAGTCTCTCCTAATGACAATGTTAATTCAGAAACTTCTGTGGTTGAAGGAAAGTCTTCAGACCTACGCTGTTCTCAAGAGCGCAAAAGTCATATGAAGCAAGTTAGCTCTCTCTCCTGTACTCCACCACACTTAAATAGTCCTCCCTGGTTGTGCTTAATTTTCTATTTCTTTTTATTTCTCTGGAGCCGATAAAGTGTATATGGGGCTTAAAATCACTTTGTCATGAAATTTACCATATCTCACCCATCCAGACTGTTTTATATTCATTCAAATATCAACATCTTTTCCAATAATTATAAATGATAGCTGTCAATATGATAGACATGAGCTCTTCATACTTTATTAATTCCTTTAGTCTGGTCAATTCCTGGTCCTATCCAATGTAGCTTCAGGGGGAAGGTCCCTTGTGCTGCAAAAACCAGGCTCCACCTGGTTCCGATTAACTTCTCACTGGTTGGATCTGCCCAGTGATGGCGTAAGAAAATACGGAGCAGAGAAGCCTGCAATTGAAGCCATAGATTCATGGCCTATAAAACTAAAAGGTTATTATGGTCATCTACTCAGTCTTCCCGCTCTGTGTAAGGGGAAGCAGAACTTTTCTGAATTACTCTTTCTTTGTGTGTGTGATTTTAATGGAGAATAGCATTTGATCTTGGATTTAAATCTTCCAGTGTGTTTGTCCAACTACATCTTCTTACCACTGGCTTCTGTTATACCTTTGTCACTGGGCTTAAAACTCTAATGTTATCAAATTTCTGTTTCTCACATAGTTATTTATAAGCTGTGACCAAGTAGCCTTTTAAATGTGTCTCTGATAACCTAAATAGATTGAGCTCCTTGAGTCTTTCATTGCAATTAATTTTTTCCAATCTTTTCTCATGCTTTCCTCTGAACCTTTTCCAATATTTCAACAATCTCTCTTGAACTGTGGATGCAGTATTTCCAGAACTGGTAGCATCTGTGCCAAGGACTGAGGTAACACAACCATACTGTATATTTCTCTGGTGATGTACCCATGGATTGTGTCAGATTTGTGTCTACCCTCTTGTACTCACAGCTCTTCCCAGCTCTACAGGCTCTTTCAGACTGACTTCAGTCTGTGGGCAGGGTCCCTACCTTGTGGCAGTGACATACAGTCTATTATTAGAGCAGTGCCTTATGTTTGTTTGGACTGCAATTTACAGTTTGTTTAACCGTGGCCAGTTTCCTGAGAAATCTGGGTTCCACAGAGGCTTGGCTTGCTCTTTATTTATTAATCTTCCAATCATTTCAAATGCAAACTTTATAAATATGTTTTCTTATCATCGATAAAACTCTATTTAATAGGTACAATATTGATTTTAATAAAGTTTTTATTCATCAAAATATTATGATTAACAAACCAAAAAGACTTTCTAGTATTCCTCTGCATATTTAACACTACTAAAGTTACCTTTATCCTACCAAATATATACTCCCATTAAGTGATATCTAGTTATCTTTGGCAAGATAATTTTCCATAAACTTCTCTTCTCAATGCTTTGATTAAAATGAACTAATATTCTTAGAAACCATTCCTTATTTTGCCTGAGATCAACATGAGGTTAAAATACCTATAGACATTTAGGTCATCACATTTATTCTTTCTAACTAGTCATAGAAATTTTTGCATAGTTCTCTTGAACCTCCCTAGTTCTCCAAAACGTACTAAAAATCCTCACTAACCGTGCAGACAGGTTCTCTGCCAAATGTATTAAAATACTTCCATGCAAATTATTCAGGTCTACTGATTTTAAAAATGTCTAGTTTTATTAGCTGCTATTTAACGTTCTCCTGCACAACTACTGAAATAGAGCTTCATCATAATCGTCTGATATGAACACATCACTTGACTTTTTCCCAGAATACAGAAAAAAAGTAGTTGAGTATGCCTTAAAAAAAAAAAAAAAATTGCAGAAAGTCCTATTAATTTTCATTTAATAATGTTGCAAGGCATTTGTTAGGAATCTTTGTTCATAATATAATTTCAAAATGTCTTCATATTGTCCTTTTCTCTCTTTTCTCTTTGTGATCTTTAGCTTTCTTTAAAAATGCTTTATAATTTTCAGCTTCTAATTTACATTAATTGCTACATTTTCCCTTACTCTTCTCCCTTTGTTTTTGTTTTGTTGTTTGTTTATTTTTAGTAGCTGCCTTCCCACATAAAGTAATTTTATTATTTCCACCAAAAGCATAGGTGGTTTTTCCTTAATTGTGACTTTTTTTGAGATGCCCTTTACAGTGTGTTTAGCAGATTGAAGTTGTCTATCAAGTTTTTCCTTTAATACTTTTTCCAAATAACTGGTTCACACTCACTGTCAGCTTTGTAAAAGCTGTCTTATAGCAACAAATATAAACACTGGATTTTAATTAATTTGCTCATAACAAATGTAAACAAGTTGTATCTATGTGCACATAAGCAATTAATTTTTAATTCTCTGATTTGTCTGTCACACTGAATTCTAGTAAAGAATTCCTCAGTGTTGGATGCAGTTAGGGAAATTGTAATTTTTGATTTGTTTAATGTAGCTGATATTTTATTATGGACACTCTGAGTTTTACAGCTCATGTTAATATTATTCTGTACCCCATGAGCACTTTTTCCATGTTAAGCTATTTCATGACCTGTATGGAAGAAATACAGACTTTAAAAATTATTATCTAAATATGACAGCAATAAGAATCCTTCAAACGGGGCATAAAAAGTGAGATATAAAATGTCAGTCTGATATAACTGCAATTTGAATTACTGCTTCATAATAGAGCATGGTTTTAAACATATTGACACAGTTACTGAGAGGTGTGAAAGATTTAAAATACAGAAGCCATTTGGATTTTTTTTGGTAGGAGTAAAGTGTGAACTTGGATTCACAGTGTTCTCTTGTTAGCCTCTTTATTTACAGTGTCCTATGCAGATTGCTTACTTCGATGCTTGAAGCAGAAATCCATAACATGCCAGAAATGCAGCTACAATTATAACAATTTATAAAATTCTGGAAATCGAGTCTGAAATTCCAGCTACTTTGAAGTCAGTAGCAATGAAACTGTTAAACTTCCAAGAGTTTTCTTCACAAAACACTGTTTCACATTATAATGATTTAACTTGCCACTAGCTTCATGGTAAAGTTCAGTAACTAGACCATAACTCCCAATTACCTCACCCTGATTTAATCCCATTCTTTAAGAGGGTGAAACCTATTAAAAAATGGTATTAAAAAGAATGCTTTCAGGGAATGCATCTCCTTCATGGTGCCCTAGAAACACTTTTAAAGAGGAATACTGTATTTCTGCTTGTTTCACAAGAAAACTATTCTTAATGACAGACCTGAACTGAATGTCTACAGTATACATTTCTAATTTGAGGTGTAGTTGCCTTATAATGGTCTGATTTCATGTCTTTTGCCCTTCATGTTGCCTGTTTAGATGAAAAGCTCTCCTGTTCATTGCACAGCACCTGACACAAAAGGACAAAGATGGAGCTCCATATAGATCCTATTAATTTATTACTGATAATTCAACCAGTGACCATCTAAAATTAATTGGTGAGGTTATAGGTATTTTATTAGCAAGAACTCAAAAAAAAACCACCCGTCCGTTTTCAGCTATTTTATGCTGGGACCTTATGAATGTATAGTACTGCCTTACATATATGAAAGTTTGGAAAGGAAGCACCAAACATATTTGGAGAATACAATCAGTATTAAATGGATTAACAGTAGATTTGGCTTCAATACAATAAATCCAGAGACTCTGCAAGCACAGGAACTAGCTACATTTTCTACACAGATGTGTTTCCTACTATTTAATTTACATAAAACACATGAGTTGAATTTGTTGTTGGTATTCTGTACCATAAGGAGAGTCAGGGAAAAAAAAATGCATATAACCATGCATGAGAGTAATATCAAATATGATAAAATAGCGTATTTTGCCAATCAGACAAATATTCACAGCAAAATGGTTATTAGGGGATGTTCACATGAGCCAGGAACACTTGTTTGATTTGGGAGACAACAAGGCTGACTGGGCCCTTTGACTAATACCCCCTATCACCAGTACAAAATAGTCCTTGAGGCTGCCTATCGGGAAACTGGACTTTCTCTGCTCATACTTTCTGATCAGACTTGTCTTTTTCTGGCAGCTTGTGCCAGCAATCATATTTGCTGGAAACATAAAAGAGAAAATGATTGCTGGAGTTGTGCTTAATAAGCGGAGAGTTATCTTTCTTGCTCTGTTTGCCCATGTGCACAATGAAAGGAAGCTGGCAGTGGTCCTGATCCCGGAAAATGATTAGTGGCTTTATCATCAGACAATAAGTTGAGCAAATTGCAGACCACAAACTACTTCAGAGTATTGCTGAAGGACTCGTGGCTGAACTCGGTGTCTCAGAGGCACTATGAGGAGGCACAGGGAGGTTGTAGAGATGAGTAGCCAGAAAATGAGTGATGCTTGTGCAAGATCTTGCTGTTGAACAGTGGGCAAAGAACACAGAAAAAAAAACCCAAACAAAATTCTGGAGCCCTCAAGTTCTGGTCATTTTAATTAGTTTCAAAAGGTGCTATAATCCATCATGCTTATTGCTCCAAAGCCTTTTGTTGCTCATGTAATAATCTTCAAAAGGAGAGCATATTTGATGAAAGATTATGATAATATACATAGATTATCAAATACATATAATGAAGCTGGTAACTAAGAAGAGGATGATTTGTTTAATAGCTGTTCTGTTTGATATAAATAAATGAAAGGGGATTTTAAAAGCAAGGAGTTAAAAAACAAGAAGACTTATACAACCAGTGAAATAAAATCTTTCCACCCTTAGTCATCTTTGTTACCACACAACCCTTCCTCAGATTCTGATTCAAGGGGTACAGAGGAGAGGTTTTAATATTATATCCTGTAAAATTAAAGATCGTAAAGCAGAACATTGAAATGGTGACTGAACCCCTTTAAGCTTTCAAGCTGGTCTTTGGAAACTTGGAAGAAGTCCATATTTTTGCTAACTCTTTGTTTTCAATCCAAAATAATCTGGAAATAATACCTGTAACAGGAATGATATTAATGTATACCTGTAATAAGGACACAAACTGGTGGAAATATGTCAGCTTAGTCTCTACTACTAGCGATATGATCTTTACCTTAACATGATCATTTCACACAAGTTCTTTCAAGTGCGAAACATTTGAGTTTCATTTAAAGGATTTTTTTCCTTTCCATTACAAATTGACACATACAGAGAAAGAGAACTGAAAAAGATGGAGCAGAAATCTAATCCAGCAAAAATCTTTATGGCTAAACTGTTCCCCTAATAATCCCTCAACCTATAATCATCTGAATAAGATATCTAGAGAAAATTGTTTGAAATTTTTACAGACTCTGTACCTCTGAAGATGCTGCAAAACTGGTCTACTAACACTGGTTAGCTGCTTACATAAGGAACTGGGGAATCACGAGCACTGCTCAATTTTCTGGAGCGAGAGTCTTCCTTCTTTTCCCTACACCTAGCTTAAGGGTCAAATTTTCCATACAAATTGGCATGTTGTGGTAGATTTTCCCTCTGCTATTCCATATCCCAGATACTCTCTGTGTGGGGAACTGCCACTAATGCCAAAGGGATGCTTGGCTCATTGTGCTCTCCTGATAGCTGCTTCAGAAATGCCGTTAGATTAAATAGCAAGGGACAGCAGCGTTTTAGTCGTGATCCATCAGGCGGATCTGAGAGGAGCTGTTTGCCCTGAGAGAGGATAGACTTTCGAGACATATGGTGCTATAATGGGGGGGTGGGGATTTTTCAATTCCAATCCACCCATTCCGGATGAGAGAGACTGAGCTAATACCCTCGTGTATGGTGCATTGCATCTAGCTACGGAAGTAGCGTTAGGATGGAATTTATGGACTCTCTAAATTGTTTGCCAGGAAATGTTTACTAGCTATGCACAATAAACGACTGTGAAAGCGTACTCCTGTGTTTAATATGATATGGTTATTTCTTTATATTTGGGTCATACTATTATGATACCAATAAAAGAAACTTTAAAAAAAACAAACAAAAAAAACTCCAACCACCAAACCAAACAAAACAACAAACCAACAAAAAGTCAACAGGAAAGAAAAAAAAAAAGAACACGCAAACAGATGAGCAATGTATGTTTGTATTTATGGGACTTTATTTGAGAAAGTCTGACGGACTACAAACTGCAGAGGGTAGACTTACGGCATGAACCCATGGATACATGCCATGCCTGCGTGTTAGAAATTAAATATATGACTAATTTTTAGAGCAAAATATTCTCATCATCAAGCCAAGGTATGTTTTAAAAAAAAAGCCTCATTACCACAGCCGCAGGGGGTCATACCTAATGAAATCACTGTACATGTATACGGGAAGATTACATACTGGCTTTCCAAAGTGCGTACACAGCTTCACAATTTAGGAATCACACAGGCGGTTTTGGATTGCAGGCTGAAATCTTGGAATTTTGCTCTGTGATGTGACCTTTTCTTCCGTGCAGCTCACTGTTGTACCAGGGACTACTGTACAGTTTTATAGGGTGTGTTAGATTAGATACATTCCCTAATATTTTACTCTGCTAGGAGTAACTCAGAACTTTGTCTGGTAACCTATGAAGATTGCTTTCTCTGCTCCTTCATTTGCTTGAATGTGAGGCTTTCTACTTTTGCACGATGCATCTAAGAACTCTCCTGATTATTAAAAGAAAGCAGGCATTAACCTAAGTTGTTTTAATCGTATATTAAAGATTTGAGCCTGGAGGTATGTTTATATTTTTGCATGGTTGAACACTGCTTTTTAGTATATGTGTATATACATACAGGATGCTGCTCATCAGAGGATTTTCAAAGTTTAGTAAAAACTCTCTGTAGCAATGCAGTTTCTCAGTCTCTGCTTGCATTTTCTGCAAATACGAATAACTACTATAGACAGGTACACTTTCTCTCAATAACTATGAATATAGCAGAGGAGAAAAACTGATAAAAATAAATGAAAGAAAATTTTAAGTTAGATGTCTCTGCTACATTCTGTAGCAGATCGTTTAATGATTTTAGCGTGATAAAAATTTGAAAATGCATTAGTAAAATATTTTATCCACCCAGTCTCTTTCATACATATTTGTTTCAAGATGCAGTTTTCAGTGGGTTTTATTTTTGTAACCACAAGGAACAGTATTTACATTTAGCTGCACTTTTAAAAACTGCTATTACAGTCTAACAATGAAGTTGATCCTGTGAGGTCGATGGGGAAAAGACTCAGCACTTCTCAAGGTCAAGTCTGAAGACGGTTCTTGTTGTAAAACATTTAAAGGATGAATTGTTTCTCTAAAATGTTTTCAAACTCTCCACCAAGCTGATCAGAGTAGTAAAAATATATAAAGAATGCACTGTTTGCAGTATTACTAGGGGTAAAAAGCAGTGATAAGAAAGTAGCATTACAAATATCTTGGTGACAGCAAAACTTGTTCCTACAAATAGGCATTTCTAAGTTTTGATGCACTATGAATGCAGGATTCATACCATGGGATGCTAATTTTCATTCGAACTTGATTGTTTGAAATGAAAGAGCTTTTGATAACATTTAAAAAATATTGTAAACATCCACCTCTGCTTAATCCTACTACCTACAGCTAATGAGAAGAAAACTCCAAAATGCCTCCAAGGCAGTTTACCTGGTCAATGTCTGTTTTATTAGTTTTAGTAAGAGTTGTATTGGGTATCACGAAGGAAAAGGCACAGCTTTCCATGTAACATAGCCAGGAAGCTGACATGTCTCGTGCCTTTCTCTTCCATTAGAGACATGCTATGTATGCCTCCAGATGCTGCAGGCTGGATTTAGGGGCATATACTGCTCTTGCACAAATAAGAGTTGCATATGTTACGAGTTAATTCCATTTTGTTGTGTTCTTTTGCACATGGCGTTTTGAAACAGTTAAATGGAAAATATTTTTCATTTACCATCTTGTATTGAAATACACTTGGATTATTAAATAAAATCTAAATCTCTAAGTGATATGTTCTACAGCTCAAATGCACAAATGTGTGAAGTTCGTGGACAGAATTCCTATGAGGGAATTGCACAAATCCAGACAGGGTTCCCATGTGCTGTATTTTGCATTTGTGTCTCAGCTGAAAAGTATGCCGAATAATATACCTCTTCTTTGTTGTACAGCTGAGCTTCACTGAGCCCACAGTGCTAGGCACTTTCCGTTTGGAAAAGAAGGGGTAGGAATAAATGGGCTTCAAGCTTCTATTGTGGGCGTCTAATTTAAATGAAATATATGACATAGGCATTGATGAAGAGAGGAAGATGGCTCCTGAGAGAGATTTGGTAACACCAAAGCCCAGTGAGTATACTTCAGTCATGTGAAAAAGCCTGAAAGACAATCCCTTACTGGAATAGTTTATCGAGCTCGCCCTGAGACCTATCTGCATTGTAACGAAGGATATGCAAGTGTGACACCTAATAAAGCATAGCAAATACAAATGTCTTGGAAAGGTTTGTTTCAATAAGTAGTATAATATAATCAGAGCTCATCAATAAAGCTACATTCTGTTTTGGGCAGATAAAAAAAAAGTTCATGCAAATGAGGTTTTGGAGGGTGTTAGTTTCTTTAAGGTATGGCCCTTGGACCTTTCTTCAAGACAGTTAAGAACTTGACTTTTTATTTTTTTAATATCAGTACTGTCATTGATGCCCACAAACCTAACATAGTTTCCCGAAACAGAATCTTTGAGGCAGATACAATTGTATCTTTTGGTGATGTCTCTGCAAATGACCTTCTTCTTGGCATGTATCTTTTAGGGAAATTGAGCTTTTTTTAAAATTTTTTTATTATTATTTCACTGGCCATAATATGTGCTTCTCAAAAACCCCAGTTTAATCTAAAATGGCAATTTCAAACAATTGTTACTTTGTATTTAGTTTCTCCTATCCAGTATCTTTTATTAGCATTATCTGGTATTAGGCTTTGAGGAGCATGCTGCAGCTATGCATACGACAAAGTACATGCAATTTTTAGCTCTCTGTTTCCTACAGCTATTATTAATTAAGGTTCCAATGCTGCAAACGCTTCTAGTCAAGCACATCACCATGAACGCAAACAGGACTCTGTAAAATCATAGTACTCCCACATGAAACTGGTGAAATGAAGAGAGCCTGAGCAATTCAGGGCAGTGAATCTCTTTCTGTTCTGCATACTAGCTAGTTAGGGAGGTCTGCTCCAAGTCTAGAGCTCATCACACTGTAAATCATAAGCAAAAACACCTGCAAAGTAAGTGGCACAATCCCAGCAGCTATGAAAACCTAGATATTTTGTAGGTATTTATTCGTGATGCACAGATATATGTATATGTACTATTCTCCCACCAGAGCAGAGAAGATTAGAAATTACTAGGAATATACATTGTAAGTAGTATTTTACTCATTAATGTGTAAAAGAGGTGATGAAGATTAGTGACTTATCACTCTCCTGAGGTCCCCTGATGGAGGCAGAATTATTAAATATGCCCCCTGCTGCTGGTCCTACAAGGGTCTTGAAATGTCAGCCAGGGGACAATAAATATTTCAGGTAGTGGTGGGCGTTTTTTCTCTATTTTGATCTTCATAATGTAAACATATTGTGTATTTACCTAGTAAATGGGTATAAGTCATAGTGTAAGACATTTTATGCACACAGATTTAAGTAATCTGTATTTTTTTACTCTGGGTGACTAAAACTTGATGTTTATAATCAGCAAAATATTAACTGTGCAGCCCAGTAAGAAGCAAGCGTTGTTAAAAATACAGAGTGCTGAAAATACACTTTGCCTTCTGTGCACAACTATGTCATGTATTTTCAGCGGGGGCTGTGGTAAAATATCTTTTGAATACATACACAGATCAAAATCCACAATGAAAATTATATCAAATAATAAAATTAATAATATGTAAAAATAATAGCCTTTTCTTTTTCTCTGTGACTGGTAATTTTAATAGGAGAATGGACTGACTGTAGTGTCTAACTGTCAAGATCTGGAGAAAACAAAATGGAAAACATATTTTTCAGGCATCATTGACTTGAATGTACATGGACTTTGAATACATTTCTAAATAGAAATGAAAGATAAGTATTATTAAAGTATCCTGCAAAGCTTGTCGTAACTTTTTGAGTTCAGCATTCTTAAGTGGAGATAATACTAGAAAGAATGAAACAATTGTTAAATTGCAATATAACATGCAGATTGGGAAACAAATAGTATTGTGCAAGACGGTTCAGTTTGCAAATAAATTATCTATTTAAAGCAAACACACACCAAAGTTTCAAGGAGAACTTGTTCTGGGGATTTTGAATACCTAATGAGGAATGCAAGTTTCCCATAGCTTAAACTGTAAAAGCATTCCTGAAACGTCATGGTTCAGGTGTGAAGCCTCAAGTACATTAACCATTTTAATATCTGATTGGTTTATTTAAATTAAATAGGAAGCATAAGATATTTTACTGGTTAGAGTAGGCTGGCAATTCAAATAACTTTTAATGATGTAATGCAAACTTGTAAACCATTTTCAGTGAGGGCCTCATAGTCCAGCACAACTTTTATGTAATAGACTGAATTGCTGGCATAGCTTTAAAATTTGTAGTGGACGTCATGAAAATTAGAAAAGAATCCATATGTATGCGGGAGAAGTAGCCGAAAATATGGATTCAGGGTTAAAGTTTTTATAGATATGTTGTAGTCTTTAAAGCAAAAATTGTGTCTGATAAGTGTTAAACCATGGCACATGTAAATGCTAAAAAACGTGAAATGGAAGTACACCACAGAAATGCAATGTTAAAGTTGTGGTATGCATTGTGGTACTGTAATTTCTCACACAAAAAAAAAAAAAAAGTTTTATGGCAAAGTATAGTAAAAATACTGGTACACCATAGGTTTATAAATGGCAAATATGATTATCATCATTCTTAACTAGTCAGGGATATTGAGTATTTCTGATCAGTCAGTCAACAAATTACTCCGTTTCTGTGCAAGGATTTTTCAGTTAAGGCATTCAAGCATCTCTGAAATGATGCATAATCCCCAGGCTTTATTACTGCTTGTATCTGTAGGTTTCCATTGCAGCACAGGTATCAAGAGAAACGAATTATATTGCTTCCATGGGAGTTCAACAGGCAAAATTTAGGGGGAAAAAAAAAAAAAAAAAAAAGACTGAAAATAAACATACATCTGTTGTGAATCTGTATTGACTCTAAGGTTAAATAATGATTCCTGCCTTCACCAAATTGCCATGGAAAAATACGAACTGATCATAATTACAGTACAATAAAACCTCGTCCTCTTGCTTTGGTAGGCTCTCGAGTACAATAAAATCTTTGGCTAAAATAAACTGAATTCATATTTGTAAGCTTTCTCTTTAACAGTAAGGAGAATATTCTTAAATTGCGTAAATTGCCATCGTTTTGCTGACTTCAACAAAGTTATGACAATTTCTACCACTCAAACGGTGGTCCCCAAGTATAGTCATGCTGTCTGATACAGTAATATCTGTCTGATATTACTGTGATATGCATATTGGAAATATGCAAGCTGCACACTAAAAAGAACTGTTCAAGAATCCTACTTACATTCTGATACATATTCAGGAAGATGGTTCTTTCAGCCTCCAACATAAAAAAATGAGCAAGACTACAAAAGTCCTGAAGAGGAGGAATTGTACCCTGATTCATTCAGGTCAATTTTATATGACCTCTTTCCCCATAAATCGTAAGATAAAAAACCCAAAACCAACAAACAAAAATTAAATCAACCAAAACACCAACTAACTCAAAAAACCCCACAAAGTAAATGCAAGTATTAGTCCGTACATGAAAATATAAATGATATTCCAAACTGTGTTGGCTCCAGATGGTTGTATGAGTTAAATGGTTTACTGTCTTCATATATTTAAAAAAAAACTATTTTTTCACTTGAGGTTATAAGCTTTGGGCAAACTTGCTGGCATCGATTTAAGTTACGCTTTTGTACCACATGTAGGTCAAACCCATATTCTGAAAAGATACGAACAAGAATTCAATCATTAATATTGAGAGGTAATAACTGCTTACTCTTTCTTCAGTAATTGCTTCACTAAGAAGTTTGCACTGATGCTTTAACTAAAAAAATACATTTTTTTTTTTTACAGAAGATGGGTATCGTATAGACATAGTTATTTGATAACTCTACACAGAAACTTTTTGAATCATTTCAGTAAGTATTTTAAGTTGTTTATTTGCCTTAGCATTAGTTGCCTCTATTCGCGTTCTCCTTATATAGTTTAAAATGAAAGCATAAAGCTCTGTAGAGATTTGTGTTTCCAGTTCTTCTGTGTTTAAAACCTCTTATGAAAGAAGTAATAAGAATACTGCATGTAGGACTTGTGTACTTATTAGGAGACTCAGGAGCCCAAGGAAGCATGGTCCCGAATATTCAGATTTCATTAGGAAGCTAATGGCAAACACTTCGCTGTGCCATTATAACTTTGCTGTTGCGTTCTTTTTGTTCCTTTTCACCTTTTGGAGCCTCTCCTACCTCTCCCTAAAAAGTGCTATTTGGCTCCATCTCTTATTTCTCTTGGAAACCCAATCTTTCTCCCTCCTCCTCACACCCTCTCACTTTCTTCATTGTGCTTCACTTATTTCACTTTTTTAATCCTGTGCGAGAAATCCTGTGCGGCCATCCCCTAGAATTAAAAAAAAAACCAACAAAAAACAAAAACCCCAAAAAACAGAAAAGAAAAAAAAAAAAAAAAAAAAAAAAGGCAATTTTACACTGGCTTGGGTTTGGGACTTCCCCTTTGCAGCTGTGGCGGTGTCAAGGCTCCAGCGGCGGCGGCCCTTGCAGGAGAGGTCCTGGCATTCCTGCCCCCCCCCCCTCCCCCCCCCGCAACGTCTCGCCCCCGCGGGCGGGGCGGGCGGCCGGACAGCGGCAGGTTGTGGAGACGCAGAGGGGAGCGGTGCGGGTGGGGGGCGGCGGGGGGGGCCGCCCGGCCGCTCCCCGCGCTCCCACCTGGGGCCGCCTGCGCCCGGCCCCGCCGCCCTCCCCCGCAGCCCCGGGGCCGCCGGCGAGGAGACGGGCCAGGGTCGGCGGGGCCGCTGCGCACCGCGCCCGGGACTCTCTTATCTTGCTGCCCGTGGCACTGCCCGTGTCTGAGGGACACCGCCACCCCGGTGCTCGCAGCCCCGCGAGTTAGCAAGCCCAAGAGGGCTTCAGCCCTCGGGTTTTCTTTGTACTCCTCTCTTTTAATATTAGAGCACATATTGAAACGATAAACACAATGAAAAGCACAAAATATTTCATCAGTGTTGTAACTGTATATTTCCTTTATTCTGAAGAAATACCAAGTTTTGAACAGTGCACAGAGGCAGCGACTTCTGCTTTGGACGCCACTCTCTTTCTTTTTAAAGACCGCATTGTTACAGTTAAATCTAAAGACAGTTTTTACAAAGCATTACATGTCAGAAAAGGGGGGAAAAAAAATCTTACCGTTGAAAAGACTGCTGCAGGTTCCAGCTCAGTCTGAAACTGCAGGGAAAAGTGGGGCAGCTGCTGAACAAAAGTTTTAGATTTTTTTTTTTTTAGAAAGTCTGCAAAACTAATTTCCCACAAAATAGGACTCAATTTCCGTTTAAGAAACTAGCTCTTGCAAATCTCATACAATTTCTGATTTTTTCCAATAGCAATTGAAATTCATTTTATCTTTCACACGTGGGCGCAAGAATTTAGACTGAAATTGCAGGAGTGCGATGGTTTTCCTTTTCTTTCC